>JAOXYA010000021.1:29886889-29907842 GCA_028565675.1 Sorex palustris | reverse complement strand
ACAGGGACAAATGGAGATGTTACTGGCGCCCGCTCGAGCAAATCGACGACTAACGGGAAGTTAAGTGATTAAGTTAAATGGGTGTGAGGGTGAGGGTTGTGCTGAACAGCGGCCACCACAATCATTCAAGTCTATTCCTACCACACTGGAATGGGAGGCAATGAATCTGTGGTATACGGATGGGTCAGCATCCCAGGCAGGAATCATCTTGGTGCCTTCTGGCAATTTGGCTGGGGGCTGTCATGTTGGGTCTCTCATCATAGACACAGAGCCTGAGTGAGAATTCTTGAGGTGAGCTCCCTAATAAATCAGATAACTGGGGATAACTCAGACAGTTGCTTCACTTGCTTAAGTCTGGCAGACTGAATTAACCCATCCTAGTCTATCTGACTCCATATCTGACTCCTAGCAAAGCAGTACCTTTTATCTGAAAGCACCCTGAGAACCTTCCAAAGCATAGACAGTAAGGACCCCCCATTTCCTCCTGAGCTCTTGGCCATCACTGAGAGACATATTCTGTCACTGAGACAACAGCTTCCTCTTAAGTCTGTGCCCTCCCTTCACCAGTCCCCATCAGGTCTGCATGATCACAGCAGGGCAGTATCGGAGCTGGCAGACACTGCAGCCCTGAACACTTGTTGGCGCTTGGGCTCTTTCTTTGTTGTTTTACAGGTACTTGTGTGCTTGCTATGTCGAACCCCATTGTCACCCCCAGATTTGCTCAGATTCAGAGTTCAGAAGCCCCTAGGCCCATTCAAACCTGAACTCCTGTCTTTACCTCCCAGACCTATGGAAACTTGGTGCACATGTGCCCCTGGTACCAGCAATATGGGCTACTGGGCACTTGTGACTGCACCACTCAGGTTGCCATCCAAGCCTCCTCTGGACACTTATGAATTTTAACTGAATGAATTTTAACATTCATTTGCATCCCAGGCCATGCCAGATATTAGCAACATCTCCCTGCAGGATGCCATCCAGGTCCTCTTGACCTTGGTGTTGGGTTGCTGCCAGGCGCTGGCCAATGCAGGTTTCCTAGTAATTTTGCATGTCTGCTCTGAGCTGCAGTTCCTAGTGGGTGCTTGTGACTGCAAACCCACAGTCACTGAGCAGGCCCCTGTGACTCCAGCAGCACGACTGCTGCCCAGCAACCCTAATCCCTTGCTCTCAGCCCTGGCCTGCCCAACCTTGAAACTGTAGCTGTGGCAGAGCACTCGGGATCAAGGACTCCAGCTGGTTATCCAGACCCATACAAGCTCAGGCTCCCATCACTGTCTGGATTCTGTGATTGTAAATTTCCTCTCACCACCCACTCCTGCTCAAAAACAGAACCTTGCCCCTCGCCCTTGCATTACACATTATACAGGACTTCAGCAGTAGAATGACAGAAAATAAAGATACGATGTAATTAGTGAGTACAAGGAAAAGGTAGACAAAAGGACTGAAAAAGAACAGAAACAAAAAGGGGGTCAGAGTGATAGTACAGTGGGTAGGCATTTGCCTTGCAAATGGTCAACCTGGGTTTGATCTTTGGTACACCATATGGTCCCCCAAGCACTGCCAGGAGGGATTCCTGAGTGCAGAATCAGGAGTAAGCTGGATGTCACCCCCAAATTGAAAAACAAACAAATGAAAAGATAGAAAAAGGAAAAAGATTTACAAAAGGAATTGAAAGAGATTTTGGGGACTGCCCCCAGAGGAATAGGATGTGTATTATGAGGATTTCAGAAGTATACAGAGAAAGGGGTAAAACGGTTTTTTTTTGTTTTGTTTTGTTTATGTTTTGTTTTGTGGGCCACACCTGGCAGTGTTCTAGGACCATTCTTGGCTTTGTACTCAGAAGTGACCCCTGGAGAGCTCAGTCAAGTTGTCTATGGTGTAGCAGCAAACTAGAGCAGGAGGAATGGCATTCTCAGCGCTCTGAACAGCCTACAGGGTCAAAAAATTTATGCATGAGTGAATGTGGGTACCCCTGGAATATTCTGTCTCAGGGAGAGCACCATTAAATGAAACCGGCCAGTTGCCAGCTGTGGAGCTCGGACTGGTACTTGTGGGACTTGTGAGGACGGCGCGTGACGGCTGCCAGCTGGTGGAGCGACTGGAGCTCTCAGTCTCTTGGTGCTATGGTTGGCAGCAGAGTTTTAAAGTGATTAAATAGCGTTCTTTGGGTCCAACTCGGTGCCACCGGGAGCACGAGTCCCGGAGTCAGGGGTGCCCTAGGTTCCACCATGGGTCCTGGTGGCGAGTCACTGGTGGGATGGCCACCTCACCCTTTATTCCCTGGCCCAGCCCCTGCTGCCTGCAGCATATTATGGAGGAGGATCTCCTTGAGTATCAACTTTCAGGAGACCAAGGATGGGGGTGTGTGCCCCTCAGTTACATTGTGCTGACCCCAGGTTGCTGCAGCCTGCCTGCAACACAAGTTGCAAATGGTAGCAGCCCTGACCCTGGCCCTGGTACCTACAGGGGTCACTGCTACCTTCACCACTGAGGTCCAGGGGCACAGCACAGTCCAGGAGGGTCAACAAGGACCTGCGGGATGAGGGCACTGGCAGCCTGATGCTGCCCCCAAACTTTCTGACATCCCCAAATCACCGCTATGCACTGGAGAACTCCAACAACTCAGGACCAAGTTTTCTGAGAAATTAAATGACCAAAAGTAAGGTACATGGGAGCCACCCCCACAAACCGCTTCTGGTTCAGCCATACAAGTGCGTTTATTATTCTTTCTTCAGAGACTCTTAAAAAAATCTCAAAAGAGATCAAAAGCTACAGTTAATATTGGACCTATGCAGGGATGAACAACCAGGGGCACATTGGCACAGGAGGTGGGGGTTGGGTTGGCCCAGTGCCCGTCCAAACAGAGCCCCCAGGAGCCACTTGGTTCCCACAATCCAAAATCTCAGCCATGTCCCCTGCCAGACTCCATCGTTTCTGGATGGATTTCACTGACATATTAACCTGCTGAAAATTTGGGTATGCAGGGTTTGTGACTGAAATCTCCAGGCTTTCTCAGAATTGGGATGGGTTCCCTCCCCCATTTCCTTATATTCTTGGAAGCACTGGCTGTCACCCTCACAAACAAACTCCAGTGCCATCATGTAAGATCTTCTACTGGCCTTGCTTTAGAGACCCGTAAGTAAATCTCAAAAGAGATAAAAAAAACCAGAGTTAATCTCAGACCCACACAAGGCTGAACAGATGAAGGTAAATTAGAGGTTAACGGGTTAGCCTGTTGTCCGCCCAAACAGAGTACCCAGCAGCTGCTTGGCTCCCACAAATAGAGCCCCCATCAGCTACTTGCTCCCACAATACAAAATTACTGCCATGCCCCTCGCTAGACTCCACTGTTTTGGTATGGATCTCATCAAGATATTAATTTACTGAAAACTCGGGTATGCGGGTTTTGTGACTGAAATCGCTGGACTTTCTTGGGGTCAGGTAGGGTTACCTCCCCCCACCACCTCTGTGTACTTTTGGAAGCCCCAGCAGTCACATCCACACCCCAAAGCTGCCACTCGGTTAAATAAAGCTACTCCAGCTGTATGTTCCCGATAAAAATAATGAATGCCCTGAAAAAACACAACCTCTTAGTACCTGTAGTGCAAACTATAATGCACAAAAGGAAAGAGAGAGACAGAGAGAGAGAGAGAGAGAGAGAGAGAGACAGAGACAGAGACAGAGACAGAGATAGATAGAGAAGAAAGGTGTCTGCCATAGAGGCAGGTGGGGCAAACTGGGGAAATTTGTGGTGGGAAATGTACATTGGTAAAGGGATGGGTGTTGGAGCATTGTATGACTGAAATCCAATCATGAATAGCTCATAATGGTTTATCTCATGGTAATTCAATTAAAAAAAAAAGTAACCGTTGGCAGTGCTTGGGGAACCATATATGATACTTGGGATTGAACCAGGATTGGCCACAGGCCAAGAAAGTGCTATAACTCCTATATTTTCTCACTGGCCTATGGGGCAAAAATATTACTGAAGAAATAATAGTTGATAAATGTCTCCCAAACTGAGGAAGGGGATTAAAAACCCAGATCATTAAGAAACCCTAAGAGTTCCAAACAAAGTAAAGGCAAATAGATGTAGAGGGAGATGCATTAAAGTTAAGATGGCAAAAGCTGAGCTGCAGGAACAGTCAGAATGGTGGAAAAGGAAGCAATCTGAGAGTGCTCATGGGACTGCCCAGCAAAAACCACATCAGAAGCAACTTTAAATACAGAATCTTCTGAGTGGGCACATTGAGAAGGTCACTAGAGAGTCCAGCAACCATTCCTAGTAGATTCTCCACTGTGGAAAAGGAGCAAGTTGTTGACATGAAAGCTAAGGAGCATAACCCTTTGGAAGGGGTGGGATTGAGCAGACTCTAAAGTGTGGAACTCTGCTCTGGGAAAAGAGTGAGGACAGCTGAATACCGAATAATTCTTCTCTTACAAAACCTGATCTGGAGACAAGAGGTAGGTCAGACAGGAGATCCAGGGCCTGCACATGCAGCAGGAGTACAGGTGTACATCAGAATCCTCCGCCGCATCACCCCCGCAAGCCAGCAGGGAGTTCCGATCTCTTGGATAGCAAGCACCTCATGTGCTTGCAAAGTCAAGGGTGGAGCAATGTTGGGATGAGTAACACCTGTCTTCCCCAGGCAGAACAAACCAGCCCCCCTCTAAATCTACATCTGAGTGATGTAGGCAGAATCAGAAAGAACTTCTAGGGTTTAAAAGCAACACATCTCTCGTTGCCTGCGGTGCCACATTCTGTCCTTGTTTGAACAATTGAATACTTGGTTAGAGCCCAAGGTTGGTCAAACTTAGGGTTGGATCACAAGATGCTTCTTAGGGTGACTCAAACTCAAACAAACTCAAACTCTTCAGTGGATACCAGCTCTGCTTGGTGTCACAGGTTTTATTGGGGGGTACTCAGCACAAGTCCCTGTTTTTTTTTTATTCAAACCTGTGGGAAATAGAAACAACAGCCACAATCAGACACAGTGGGATGCAGCCCTCTTTGCCCATGCTCTGGGGTACAACTAATACAGTAAGCTTGTGACTGAAAATTCTCAGTAGAAGTTTCAGAGTGACATGAATTCAGTGCCATACCCACTAGGTAGAATTAGTATGGATCCTAAACTGCCATCCAGGCTTGCACAAAGCTAGATCCACACCCTTACCCTCACATCACACCAGATATAATGAAGAAGCAGAGGAATTCACTTTGCATTAATGGACAAAGACAAAAGCCCAGGATGGAACTCAAAAACACATGAATTTTCTAAACTCCTTGATGAAGATTTCAGAGTGACAAGGATGAGAATGCTCACTGAATTGAAGAGAACAATAGAAGAGAGCTCCAACAAAAAAAAAGAGAAGGGATGAGAAAACTTTTATCAGAAATCACTGAACGGAAGAATAAAAAACATAGTAGGTGAACTAAAAAACCATAGAGATTGCACAGCAGAAAGAGTGAAGCCAAGGAACGAATCAGTGTGCTTAAGGATATGGTGCCTTTTAAAAATAACAGAAGGAAAAAATAAATGGAAGAAAACAGAGAACTGTGGTACAGCATCAAGAGGTTATTTACATCATAGGGGTCACAGAAGGAGAGGAAAATGAGACTAGAGAAGAATTGTTGGTTGAAGAAATTATAGCCAAGAACATTCCCAGTCTGAGGATTGAGTCATATGCCTGTATCCAAGAAGCCCCAAAATCCCAACAAAATAAACTCAAATTGTAGAAAAGTAAGACACATTGCAATTAAAATGGCAAAAGCTAAAGTTTAGATCCTGAAAACAGCAAGTGCAAATCAAAACATCACATTAAAAGGAATCCCAGTAAAACTCACAGATCTATCCAATAAAACCCTTCAGACTAGAAGGAAGGGCATGATATAACCAACATCTGAATAAAATAGGTATCAAAGCAACAATATTCAGCTAGGTTATCATTCAAATTTGAAGGAATGGCTCAAAGTTTTACAGACAAACATCACCTAAAGAAGTACCTTACTTGGGGCTGAAGCAATAGTACTATGGGTAGAGCATTTATTTGCCTTGCATGCAGCTGACCAGGTTCAATCCTGTGCATACCATATGGTCTTCCGAGCACTGCCAGGAGTAGTGCCTGTGTCAAAAACAAAGAATAACCCCTGATCATCTCTGGGTGTGACCCAAAAGGAAAAAAGAAAAAAACAGAAGTTCATGGCCACTAAATCAGCTCATAAGCAGCACTAAATGATCTTCTAAAAGGCAAAGAAACCTACTTGGAAGTTCAGATACTAAAAGTCATAGTATGTGGGAAAATAGGAGAGTAATATCTGGGTCTCTTATAGGGGGCTTGGGGATTATTTGCTTTATTATTTATTTATTTTTGCTTTTTGGGTCACACCTGGTGATGCACAGAGGTTACTCCTGGCTCATGCACTCAGGAATTGCTCCTGGTGGTGCTCGGGGGACCATATGGGATGCTGGGAATCGAACCTGGGTCGGCCATGTTGGCTGCATGTAAGGCAAACGCCCTACCTGCTGTGCTATCGCTCCAGTCCCTGGAAGGGATTTAAGTGAGTTTAACCTTTGCAGACAAACCAGGCACGGGACATGGGGACACGTGGAAATCAAGGATTTCGAGGCAAAAAGAAAAAAAAAAAGGTTTTGGCTGAAAGCGGGAAGGGTTTTTACTAACTCCAGACACTTCCTGGAGATGCCAGGAAAGTGCTAGAACTTTCCCTCCCAAGCCTGCACAGCTGGGCCTGGTCTTCAAGAGCCGAGAGCTCAAAGCTCGGCCCCTCTTCCTCCCTGCGGGACCTGAGCACTGAGTCTCCAAGGGGGAGCCAGTGGGTGGGACCCCCAGGAAGGCCCCCATTATCTGGGCGCCCGGGACCCAGCCAGCCCCATCCTGGGTGACGGCAGACCCGAAGGAGGCAGAGTTTAGGGACCAGGAATCTAGGCCACATGCCAAAGTGGCTTTCCTGCAAACCACCCCCGGCCTGGTTCGGGGTGGCAGGCGCCTCCCTGGACCTCGCCCAGGTGTGGTGGACGGACACACGGACAGTGAAGCTCCCGTCCAGCCTCACACACTGTTGGGTGCTTGGCCTCAGTTCCCTCCTGCAGGAGCTGGACTCGTCCGGCTGCCAAGGTCTGTTTCATCAGCCCCTCATCCATTTTGCGAAAATGTGATTCCGGGGTGCTGGGAACCCCAGGGCCTGTGCCTGATGTCACGTGGGTTCTGTGCTTCCCACAGTCCCCCCATTCCCCCACACCCCACCTCAGCACATCAGTGTCCCTGGGGTTGTCATGGGAGCGTCCAGACTCCTCCCGGATGGAGGTCTGGTGCCCCCTGCTGGCAGGAGAGGGAAGCGCCCCCCCAGCCCTAATGCTCTCTCTTCCTACCTGCAACCCTGACTCAGTACCTTCTAGAACAAGCTTTCTCGCCCTGAGCCGGTCAGGTTCGCGAGGCTGCTTCCCGGGCACAGCCAGGAGGGCGCTGCTGACCCGGGTTCCATCCCCAGCACCCCAGACGGTGCCCTGAGCCCCGCAGGAGTGACCCCTGAGCACAGGGGCAGGAGTCAGCCCTGAGCACTTGCTGGGGGTGGCCTCCTTCAAAGCAAAGCAAAACAGCAACGGTAAACAAAGCTGCTTCTGGGACTGGAGCGATAGCACAGCAGGGAGGGCGTTTGCCTTGCATGCGGCCGACCCGGGTTCGATTCCCAGCATCCCATAGGGTCCTCCCCGAGCACCGCCAGAAGTAATTCCTGAGTGCAGAGCCAGGAGGAACCCCTGTGCATCGCTGGGTGTAACCCAAAAAGAAAAAAATAGAAAAAGAGATGGGCTTGTTTACTGGGGGCTCACACTTGGGAGGTGTGCAAAGGTTTCCCAGGAATGGGAGGTGACCCACAAATCTAGTCTTCCAGAGGCGCTGATGGAGCCTGAGTGGGGAAAGGAAATAATTGAGCCCTTTGTGCAGCCTGGCAGGGGATTCCGTGCGTGCTGGTGGGATTTCTTTCTTGGCCTGTGGTTTGGGTGCAGGGAGGAGGGTCCTGAGGGTCTTCTCAATCCAGCCAGCAGTGGGGCGAGCATGGGGTTTTCAGAGGCCAGTTCGGAGGGGAGGCTCAGGCTGGTCTCTGGGTCAGGCCTCCCGTGGGCGGGTACGCATGCTTCCACAGAACCCGGCAGAGTAAGGTCGAGCACAGATGCTGTTCACCTGAACCGTGGTGGTCACGTCACTTAAGAGGCCCAAGGTGGAGCTTCCAGAGACGGGGTGTGGAAGGGTGAGTCCCAACCTGTCAACGTTTTCGCTTTTATTCCTACTCCAAATCACTAGGGCTGGAGCGATAGCAAAGCGGGTAGGGCGTTTGCCTTGCATGTGGCTGACCCGGGTTCGATTCCCAGTATCCCATATGGTCCCCCGAGCACCGCCAGGAGTTATTTCTGAGTGCGTGAACCAGGAATAATCCCTGTGCATCTCTGGATGTGACCCAAAAAGCCAAAAATAAAAATTAAAAAAATCACTCCTTCCACCCAGGCCTGTTGTTCTCCATTTCCTCTGCTCTGTGCAACCAAGACCCAACGTAGACTCTGCCCCCCAGACTCTGCACAGTGGGCCTGGGGCTGCGCAGACACGGTGGCCGTGGCACCCACCTGGCCTGCTGCGCTCAGCCCCCGGCACCGCCTCGCATGGCTTGTTCTGTGCGACCCCTCCCCATCATTCCTGGTGTGAGCCCTTAGAGAGGGCAGGGCTGGCACACTGCGGCCGGGTGTGCAACCTGGACCCCACAGCAGAGAGGAATGAGAAGGGAAGGGAGAGGAAGTCAGTATAGGGGTGAGGCGGGAGAGAGGGAGAGGAAGGAGGGAGAGGGGAGGGGAAGGAAAGGAGGGGAGGGAGGGGAAGGAAGTCCAAGTTCTTTGCCCAGGGCGAGGTCCTGGTCCTGCATGTGGCCAACCCTGGTTCTATCCCACTACCACAAGGTCCGCACCCCCCCCAGCACCTCCAGGAGTGACCTGTGAGCACAGAGCCAGGCGTAGTCCCCGTCACTGCCAGGTGTGGCCAGCCCCGCCCCCCTAAGCTGACGTGCTAGACATCCTTGCACAGAGGAAATGTTCGTGAGACTGACGTGTGCCAGTGTTGTCAGGGGACGCATGGGGGCCACCAGTTTGGGGAGACATCACACCCCTCATTCTTGAGCTTTGGTCCCCCAAGAAATTCAAGAATAGACTCAACAAGCCCCAAATCTTCCCTAGGTCATCCAAACAGGAATCAACCCATCATGAGAATAAACTGCTCCCCTCCCACCAGAGAGATGGATTCCTTTTTTCTTTTGGGGTCACACCCGGCGATGCCCAGGAGTTCCTCCTGGCTCTGCACTCTGGAATTACCCTGGGCGGTGCTTGGGGGACCCTATGTGATCGAACCCGGGTTGGCCGCGTGCAAGGCAAACACCCCCCTCCCCCCACTGGACTACGGCTCTGGTCCCGAGGGATGGATTCTTGGGTCTCTGCTTGGGAAGAGCCCCAATCCCCTGGCTGGGGTTTTTGGGGGGCGGGGTACAGATTTTGTACATGAATCCAAACCCAATCCCAGCAGCTCCCAGAAGACAGACGCTGCTGGCAACCCTGGCTCTGAACTGAGCCGACCACACAGCGGGGGAGCCCCCAGCCTCCCCCAACCCCAGCTCCTCGCTGCATAGATGAAGACGCATCGCCATGAGCCAGCCTTGTGACAGCCGGGAGAGGGGGGCCCGGCTGTGTGATTATGGCTAATCATGGCTGCTGGTCTCGGGGGGCTGATGCTTACCCAGGAGTCACCCCGAATGTGGCGTCGAATCCCAGATAATTAGCAGGGCACCAGGGAGAAGCCCAGCCCATGCCTCTTGTAGGGAGCTAGGCTGGGAGATGATCTTGGGGAGATTTGTCTGACTGTTCCCCCTTCTGTCCAGCATAACCCATGGGGCAGTGGAGAATTTTTTTTTCCCTTTTCTCCTTAGCCGAAGTTATTATCACAACTGCCGGGGAATTGGTAAGATGGAGTGATAAGGATCTTAATGATTCTTTGGAGAGCCGTCAATCACGGCCAACCGCTACCAGAATCGGAATTACATCTGCATTTGAATTAGCAACATTACTCGCCAATTTAGATCAGAGTGAACATTTTTCCATTGAAGATGGAATTAAATTAGAAAATGAGTGAGTCTTTAATTTCCAGATTATAAATCACTGGAAATAATTCAACTCCTGTACCTTAAGGCCAATTACATTATCCTAAGCGACATTTTATCTCCCAACCTTCGGAGTGATTTGGTGACGGGCGTCTCGCCACAAATCAGTCTTGTTCCAAGCAGCAAGAAATAGATCTGCAAACCGACTCACACTCATAAAACACCAGGAACCGTTTGAACGCCCCGGCTTATTTTACATGAAATTTGATTGTCTGTTTGATAGCGGGCTTTTTTGTGTTCTAATGAACTGATACATTAGCCAGATAGAACATCTGAATGGGGCCGGGTTTGGCAAAGAAACTCGGAAGGGATTGGCGGGCCGGGGGCGTCCTTAGCCCCTGTGTCCTCTTCTTCCCCAACGATGGAGAGACCAGAGCGGGGTGCTGCTCAGAGCCGGCTCCTCTGCCAACCCAGAGGAGATATTGGGGTCCTGGACGCAGAGCCAGAGTGGGGCGGTAGGTGGGGGGATGTCGGGGGATAAGGAGGGGCTCCGGAGGGCTCTCAGGCTGCGAGCAGGCGGCGGGAGCACCACAGAGAGAGACGCTCTTCCTTCCTAGGGTGCCGTGGTGGGCAAGGACAGGGGCGTCTGCTGACTCCACAGCCAACGGGCCTGGGCAGGTGGACGCCCCCGGGCACGGCCCAGCTCGGCCAGTCCTGGCTCCTTGTCGACCTCACATCAAGGCAGGAGCTTGAGCCGCTGGGTCCGACAGCTGGAATTTTCCTCTTAGTCCAGCCCAGTCACTGCCCGTGAGCTGTCGGTTCCTAGGCACAGGTCCGAGGTTTGGGTGTGCCCTTCCAGGTGGTATCTGCAGCCTATGCCCACCCACCCCCAGAGTGGGGCCTGCAGGTGGGCTTGAATATCTGCCGCTGAGACCTGGGGACGAGGGCCCGGTCAGCAGAGCCCAGGGCCCGTGTGAGATCCAGCCCAGCTGGGCCCAACGCAGGCAGAAGAGAACCACACGCAGCTTCTCCACCTGGGCCACGTGGCCACAGGCAGGCGCTGCCTCCTGGTCTGGGGGGGGTGGTGGTGGTGCCCTGTGGGCCCGGTTCCCACCTGCTGAAGGACAGAGTGCAGGGTGCGCCCAGCAGATGGACCGGGGGTCGTCTCTGTCCTCCACAGCCCGGAGCCCACTGGCCCTGCCCAGTGCCTCTTCCTGGGCAACCCCTGTTCCTCCCACTGTGGCCCTGGAGCCTGAATTGCCGCCTTACATGCCCGCCAGCACCTGCGGGCACCCGGTGGGACGCTCCTGAGCATGGCAGCCCTGGTCCCTCCTGGCCAGCACACACCCGGACGGCCCCAAGGGAGAGGCGAAGTGCAGGACCGCCTCCTCCCAGGCCCAGGCGTGCGTTGCTCATGGGCTCAGCACCCTTTGTCAGCACCCCGCCAGCAGACGCAGCACCGGGACTCAGCACTGGGACTCAGCACCCGGACTCAGCACTGGGACTCAGCACCGGGACTCAGCACTGGGACTCAGCACCGGGACTCAGCACCGGGACTCAGCACTGGGACTCAGCACCAGGACTCAGCACCCGGACTCAGAACTGGGACTCAGCACCCGGACTCAGCACCGGGACTCAGCACCGGGACTCAGCACCAGGACTCAGCACCAGGACTCAGTACTGGGACTCAGCACCTGGGCTCAGCACTGGGACTCAGCACCGGGACTCAGTACTGGGACTCAGTATTGGGACTCAGCACCAGAATTCAGCACCAGAACTAAGTACTGGGACCCAGCCCTAGGACCCAGCGCCGAGAGTCTCGGCACTGTGACTCAGCGCCCAAGGGCTCAGTGTGGCGCAGATGTCAGAGCTGCCTCGCGATGTCAGCAGCGGCCGCGGGTGGGCGCAGGGAGGTGGGGTTGCCCCCCCACCACCACCCCCGGCTGCGGGAGAAGGGGCCGCGGGCTGACTCTGCTTCTCCCAGAGCGGCCCAGTGTGAGCTCCAAGGAGCAGGCGTCCAGGCCGCACCCAGCGTGGGAAAGGCCCACAGCTCACAGTGCGGCCGGCTCTGCGACTGCTCGCCTGGGGGCGCCTTGCCATCTGCCAGCTGAGCCCCAGACGCCGCTCAAGGCCGCTGGGCCCCCGTCCGCCAGTCACAATCCATCAAGCCACCGACCCACAGCGAGCGGGGCCATTGCCCGGCTACAGTGTACGGCCCGTCCCCGCAGCCAGGAGCGCCCAGGAGGCCGAGGTCTTGGCCACCTTCGCTTTCCCGTTGCTCCTTTAGTTTTGATTAAAAGTTTATTGATCCACAGCATGAATCTCTGGAGCATGGCTTCTCGTGTCCATATGCATGTGACACTAACCCACATGCCCAGCATTTGAGTACCCCCCCATCAAAATGCCCCTCCCTATACTCCCACCCCTCCCCGAGCACTGACAGGCACACGTGCATGGGGTCACACAGGTGAGCACACTTGTACATATGATCACACGTGTGAACATGTGTTTGGATACATGTGGCCAGGCACATATTACACGTGTGATCGCATACACAATATGAACATATGAAAATGCTCACATACACACAAGCACATGTACATAGGCAATATATATGTTAACATACATGCACACAAGTGGCCACAGGCATGTACCACACAATATAATCACTGGCCTGTGTGGGTCACATGGCCAGCACATGTGTGCCATCTGTCCACATGCATGCACAACACATGTGGTCAAATGAACATGTATATGTTCCATGTGTGGTACTATTTATAGGCATACATTGCTTGAATATGATCACATGTACATGGACACATATATATGCCCATATATGCCCACAGGACACATATATGGACCCATATACAATGCACATGTGATTGTAAGCAATGTCATGCTTGTGACTATACGTACAGTGCTGGGGACACACATGTGCACTTGCTTTTGTGCCTAAGTGGTCAAAGGACTCCATGTGTGTTGTACATTGTTCCCATACACACATGGTCACGTGTGTGAAGATACACACATGGTCGTATGCATACGCCACATGTGTGCTCACGTGCACAAGTCACATGGGCCATCACATGAACATGTTCTGGACACACATGACTGATGTGCACATCACACACATGTACATGATCACACAACGCACAGCTTATGGGGGTCAGTCAGCTCTGCCTGCCCATGGTCCCCATGTGCCTTCTGACCCCTGGTGCGAGTGTTTGCCCAGCTTCTGTCGGGAGGTATTGGGGGGTGAGGAAGCATGTTGGTGGGTCTGGGGAGCCACGGGGAGCACTCCAACAGGATGGGGCGGGGGAGGGACGGGCTCTGCTCTGTGTGCAAGTCAGGTGAAGGTTGCAAACTGGCTTCCCCAAACATGCAAAACATATGTGCCCCTGCAGACACACAAACAGGCAGTGGTGTGCACCCTGTGTACACGTGTGCATGCTGACACGCAATCTAGCAGACTCGCCTAGACGGGGCTATCAGGCGTGCTCTCTGCCCCATGAAAGGACACAAGTTAGTCAGGAGACAGCACCTTCCGTGTCAGACCTAAAATCATCCAGTCAGGGGTCTGCTCCGATGATAGTCTGCACTGCTGCCTCTTACGGGGGGAACAGAATCCTGGGGCCGCAGGTTCCGGGACATCAGTTGTGTCCTCTGTACAGTGGGCGCATTCCCGGCGTTTACACCGAGGCTACCTGGGTGCCCCCCAAGTCAGTCCCCTGGGGCCCAGCAGGACCCAGCCAGCGATTCTCTCCCTGAGCCGCCCCTCTCCTTCCCAGCTGCCCCCTCACTCTGGTCGCCGCTTGTCTGTCTCTGGGCCTGTCTGCCCCTCCCTCCTTCCACACCCCAGTCTGGTGCAGAATGACTGACTCCCAGCCAAGCAGAACTTTCCAGAAGCCCACCCGCTCGTGGAGCGAGCCTGGCTGGAGCGAAGGGGCCTCTGCATTCCAATCCTCACTGTCTCCCCAAAGGTCTCCGCCTTCTCCCCTCTTTCCTCCGGGGACCCGGGTTCTGGGTGGTGGACAGAGAGACCTACGCGACGGCTGCCATTGGGGATGACCCCTACAGTGATGAGCGAGCAGATGAATGATGGTGCGGAACCTTCTAGAACAGTCCAGATGATTCCACTTTTAAACAAATGGCAGGGATTTTGAATGAGTCACAAAGTCTCCCAGCTTTCTTTCTGGTTCCTCTGTTCTCCACTACGGAGTTGAAACAGTGAATCCCCAAATCTACAAAAGACGAAAGTTTCCAAACTCTTCTTGAATGTCCCTCCTTCCGACACTTACGAAGAGCCTAGCAAGACCCCAGGGAGTGTCCTGACACCTCAGAACAGAGCAGGGGAACCCCAGTGCCCGGCTGGTACTGATTCCCAAGACACAGACCCTGGCTCCCTCCCCCAAGGATTAGAGACCCCGTGAGTTCTTCTTGGGCCAAGTCTCCGACCAGCGCTTGGCATTCAGACTAGCATTAAAGTGTGGCCCAAAAGGTTTGATTTCTCCCTCTGTGTCCCCTGAACTCGGAGACACACACGGAGAAGCAGTACCTGGCACCAATTCTAGTGCGTGCTGGATCAGCAGCCCTGGGGGGCAGGCGGACTTGGGGTCCCCCACCCTCCTCTTCCTGAAACTTCACCTCCAGGGCCCAATCCCACACCCACACAAAGCCACCGCCTGATCTCTGCGGACAGCTCTCTGCTCCCCCCCCCACACACACACCCCCAGCCCCCCGCTTCAGCCTGCCATTAAATATTCATGAGTTCTCAAAAAAATAAAAAATAAAAAGCCACGAACCTCAAATAATGCGAGCTATCTCCTAGGCAGGGAGATTCCCAGATGATAAACCTTATTTAGAAACACTACGCTACGCCTCATAGTGTGATGTGATTGGGGACATATTAAAACCCGCTGAAGCTATTATTCCTAATTTTTGTTCCAATTCAGGCAATATTGCCGCTGCTTAATATGATTTCTATTTACTTTTGCCCATTGTTCGCCTTTTATTGGGGTTGTGTCTGCTTTATCGGGCTGATCTCCTCTGAAAGGCGGCCAGCCCGGCTCCAGACCTGGGAATCCGTCAGCTCGCCGTGGAAGGGCTTTCCATTACATTCTGCCGGGTCTGAATTCACTCAAAAACCCTCCACGCGAATATAAACTCTTTTTCTTTACTCTTGTCCAATTACAATATTTCTAGCGGCGCAGCGCCTGACAGCCTGCTATTTAGAAGCTATATAAACTCTCCTTATCTGGTTTTATGTACCTGTTTGGCTTCAGTACCGTTGGATCCGGTGAACGCTACATAGAATGTGTGCAGTGGAGGATTTCAAATCAAGTTATCTCCTCCATCTATAAAAATTGAATTTTAAAGCTTGTTTTAATGATGAGTTTGAACCCGGGCGCTGTATGAGGGGGTTAGCCCTACCTGGGGAATCTTTGCTCCCTGTCCCCTCCCCCTTCACGCCAACCGGGCTTGCGACCGAGCCGGGGGAACTCTGATTTCCTGACTGAAATGTGATTTTGCAAAACAGGATATTATTTTTTAAAGTTACTCTGCATTTTGCACAACTCCCTCTTCCTGCTTCTGGCCCAGGGAGACGCTGATAAGCCGAATGTGTGATTCTGGGCCCGCTGAGCCGGGTCCGTTCTCGGCGTCATCCCGAGTAGTTTCTGGATCGCAAGTGGAAAGGAAGAGAGATTCAAGCCGTTTCCTGGCTCGTGGAAGCCGCCCAACTGCCTGCCCACACTCCAGTCGGGGAAGACACAGACACAAACAGTTGGAGGGGCGATTAGAACTGAGCGTAGGAACATCCAAGCGATAGCACAGCAGTAGGGTGTTTGCCTTGCACGCAGCCTGCCCAGCCGAGCCGGGTTCGATTCCTCCACCCCTCTCGGAGAGCCCGGCAAGCTACCCAGAGTATCTCGCCTGCACGGCAAAGCCTGGCAAGCTACGCGTGTCATATTCAATATGCCAAGCACAGTAACAACAAGTCTCACAATGGAGATGTTACTGTTGCCCGCTCGAGCAAAATGATGAACAACGGGAGGACAGTGCTACATTCTTCCCTGTGCCATCCTAAGCTCTTTTAGGCGAAGACCAAAAAAAGAAATAAAATAAAAAATAAATAAATAAAAGGAAAAGGCTCTTTTTTCTGTGGGCTCCTAAGTTTCTAACGGTGTTATTGAAGCCGTGATTGAAATCTGACAAAAAACACACTGCGCTTTATAATAATGTCCCGCAGCCAAAGTATGGCACCAATAACTAAACAATACTTTATCACCTTTGCCACTTTCAACAGCTCCCATTAATATTGAGATCAGGCCGTCCGGGCCTCTATTCCCCAACCGACTGCCTTGGTGACAGCGTGGGCTATGGCGGTGACATTGAAAAATATTTGCCGTGACACGGCCACAAATCACGGGGAGACAAGTTTAAAACTCAATATTCACTAAACTTGCCACTGCTCGTTTCTGGTTCCAATTTCTAAAACACAATTATTAGCTGCTCCTTTCTCTGAAATAGCAGGACCGAAATGGACCGGGGCTAAGCAAAGTGAGAGGAAATGGCGCAGAAGTACATTCTGGAGAGATCACCCCCTGGTATCATTTTCTAAGTCAGCCACGATCTGTGGGTTGAGGGGGGGGCCTGTGGAGGGTGGGGACAGGCAGCAGGGGGGCGGGGCCTGTGCTTGGGACCCCCTCGGCCCCCCGCCTGGCAGCCTGAATCGAGCTGGCAGTGACTTGTGGGCCCAGCTTTCCCACGACAGCCTCATTTCACACGGATCGATTTTGATTTCCAGCTTTCTCGAGATGCTGAAGCAGATGTGGGTCCATTTGGCAAGTGGCCCTAGTTCTCCTGAACAAGGTCCTGGTGGTCTTGGCCAGTGGGGACCAGCTCCCTTTGTTCCTGCTCACCCTGCTGGCAGCAAGCCCGTCAGCAGCTCCCTGACCCGCCCCCCCAGAACCCAGAGCCCCCCACATATACACAAAGCAAAAGCACTTGGGGAGGGGGGCTGACCAGGCCCCTGAGCGCGCCCCCAATAGACGGGGCAAGAGCAAACGCTGATGGAGTGAGGCCCTTGCCCCCGGCAGAGGGGCAGCTGGTGAGTGGGTGGGAACTGCCTGGCCCTGTCACAGGGTCCCTTGCCCGGAACCAGGCACAGGCCCTGGTGAGGCTTCCTTGCCCACAAAACAAGGAGACTGGGCTGAGCCGGGCTACTTCTGCCCACCAAGTTCCCCTGGCCTCTGACCCCCGAGGTCCTCAGCAGCTCAGGGCTCGCTCCGTGGTCCCCGGTGGGCCTGGCTGCAGCACGGGCTGCCCCTTCAAGGGTTCCTGCTGCTACCTGCTGGGCATGACCTCAACCTCGGGCTGTCACGGCCGTGGCCGTGGGTATAGGGGGTGGGCAGAACCCACACTCTTGGCACACCTTGTGGACTCAGGTGCATGCAGTGAGCTGAACCGGCTAGAGTTTTTGCAGCGAGGACCCTGCTGTCACACATAGTATGCCATTTGGGGTGCAGGGGGAGCTGGTGACCCCCAAGAAGCTCCGAGGACGACAAACCTCGAAACACTTCTCTAGCTGCATAAAGGTCACACATAAAGGTCACCCACCCAGTGCCCCTGTGTGCTGGGTCAGCGGTGCCACCCTCTCTGCGTCAGAGTCCAGCTGTGGTGCCCTGGGGTCCGTGAATCCTCCCAGCATCCCTGCGGGGTCCTGTTGGCTCCTCTTGCCCCCAGGTCACTCTCCCCTAAAGCAGCCCTTGAGTCCTACCCACGTCTGAGTCAGGGGGCCTCAGCGCCAGGATCCACACTGGCCTTGGAACTCTGGTACACCCTGCATGTGCCCCTGGGGTTGTGAGGGCCCCCTCCTTAGCTGCCCTTCCTCCCCTGCCATGCGGGGCCCCAAGGCCACGGACCCCAAGTGTGCTGAAGGAGACCCCAATCACAGATGCCAGGCTCGGGTCTGTCTTCCCGGAAAGGATCCATCGCAGCCTGTGTTCTCCAGAAGCCACCGATGCCAAGGCAAGGAGATCCCCCCCATCCCTGGTGCCCGCAGTTATGAGGGCTGATTCTGAGACCAAATCACAGGGAAACGCTGCTGTGGGCGGCACGGGGCCCCATGGGAAAGGGGGACTCAACCCCTCAGTGCTCGGGCGTTGGAATTACGTTGCGGGGGTCTCACGCTTGTGCCCAGCAAGAGTGTCTGGGGCTGTCAGGGAGAAGCATCCCCTTAACTGGGGGCTAGGACAGCCCACAGGGTGGTCCCCAGGCACTGTTCTGGGTGGGAACAGACAGGAGGATCTGAGCCAGGCTTCTGCTGGTGGTCACTCTGGATTGGCCCGGGGGGTCCATATGTCTGTCCATGGAAGATAATCAGGGTCAGGCTGAGGTTCCTGAGTGGGTCAAGCTGAATAGGGTCCCCAGTTACCCTCATTGGACCCGTCCCTGACTCTGACCCTCAGCTGTCCCCCACCCCACCCTCCACCCGGAAGCCTCAGGCCACCCCAGAGGCAGGTGAGAATTTCCACACCTGCAGCCCTCTGGGTGGGCTCGTGCTCCGGCTGGGGTGCCGTCACCCCCTGCCCTGTCTGGAGGTGCCTTCCAGCCCCTCACCTGGCTCGGGGGCAGAAGAGTATCCAGTTCATGATCATCAGTGGGACCAAAATCCCCTCGGCTGGTAGCTTGGCACCACCCCCGGCTCTGGTGTAAAGATCCGTCTTCTCTGCTAGGACCCCTCATCCTGTCTGGTGTCTCCTCTCTCTCCCCTCCCCTCTCCCCCCTCATTCATTCCTCTGGAGCAGCCGCTCAGCCCCCCACCAACAGGGCAGGACCCTATTCTGTGACCACACCGGGGCAGGCTCCTTCTGATGGCCCCGACTCCTTCGGACCCCGTGGCCAGTCATGGGCCCCCTCTGGAGACCAGGTGAGAGGGGGTCCGGTTTGAGCCTCTCCTCTTCCTCTTTTGTCCCCATCTCTAAGGTCAGGGTCCTACTTTCAGTTTTCCTCTCTGTCACCCCAGACCCTCTTCCAAAACAGAGGAGCCGTCTTCTCCTCGGGTCCCTCTCCTGCCCCTGATTCCTGCCGCACTCAGCACACGGACACTCTTTTCCCCGAGAACTAACGCGTTTCCGGTGCTCGCCTGGCCACTGTGGGTGCCTGGCAAGTGCTCGCTGGGGCCATTGCTATTCTCTCGCTGAAGCTCATCATCAACATGATCAACTTCTTCGATCGATCGGAGCGATAAGTTTTCCATTCATTATTTTACAATTATCCATTCAGCACCTGCTTGTCAGAAGACCGAGAAGTCCTGCAGGCAGTAAAGCCGTTGGAGCTTCCCTGCCAGCTCCTGCCATGCCCAGCGTGCGGGAAGGGGGAACTCCACAAATAACCAGAGGACGTGTGACTGATACCCCTCCTGGACCCCTCAGCTACCTTCCACAGAAAGTGTGTGTGACCCAAATAAGTCTGGGGTATACAAGTGTCCAATCCCAGGACGATTACATTCAACAGCCTCACGTGACTTATCTGAGCACCTCACAGAACCCAGAAGGGAATCTTATTATAATCTATGATTATGAGATTGTTGGGCTACAGCGATAGCACAGTGGGTAGGGCCTTTGCCTTGCACGCAGCCAACACGGCTGACTCAAGTTCGATTCCTCCGCCCCTCTCGGAGAGCCCAGCAAGCAAGAGTATCTCACCAGCATGGCAGAGCCTGGCGAGCTCCCCGTGCCATATTTGATATGCCAAACACAGTAACAAGTCTCACAATGTTACTGGGCCCACTCCAGCATAATCGGTGAACAACAGGACAGTGAGAGTGACAGTGACGAGATTGTTAATCATGAGAATCTTATTATTCCAGAGATGGGCTTTCTCCTCACTCCCTCAAACCTGCAGGCCCTGTGACCCATTCTGAAGCGTCTTCTCATCTCCACTTTGACGAAGCTCCTCTCTCTTCCTCTCCTCTCTCTCTCTCTTTCTCTCTCTCTCTCTCTCTCTTTCTCTCTCTCTCTCATTCCTCTGCGCCCTTCTTTGATTTTCCTTTCCTTCTTTTCCCTACTGGGCAGGTTCGGTGAAACTTTTCCTTTGAAAGGAAGAAATCAACGGGCCGGAGGAGTCGATTCCGTTTCATTTCAAACCACAAAGCGGGTGAGCCTGGCAGAGCTGAAATGCTGAGGTGCTCCCACCTGGGTGATGGTGCTCCCCGGCCAGGTTCTCGGCCTGAGCATCTCCTGTCCCCCCACTGGTAAACACACAGCTCTGCTTACTTTCGAGTTTCTGTAAAGAAGCTTGTTAAAGGCAAGAACGAATCAATCGAATGAAGTCTCAGGAAGCCTGGAAGCACGGCAGAAGAAAATCTTTTAAAAGCTAAATGATTGATTATTTAAACCAACAGCACTCGGCTGAGATGCCATGGCTGGGGGGTGGGGTGGGGTGGGGTCTGGTACTGGCCGGCTTTGGAAGAACTCAAGCCCCTCTGGTCTGGGGGGACTAATGTGATATCTTAGTGGACTAGGAGGAGAAAAAGGGAAGGAATGGAAAATGCCAGAAGGATCTCCCAGAAGCCTAACCCCAGTTGGCTAGCTATCCAGTCGTAATTGTTTCTGCCATAACAGGAATCAGTTTGGGATATTTTTAATTTTTTTTATTTTATAAGTTGTCAGTGTCACTGTCACCGTCCTCTTATTGTTTATCAATTTGCTCAAGCGGGCCCAGCAACGTCTCCATCGTGAGACTTGTTGTTACTGTGTTTGGCATATCGAATACGTCACGGGTAGCTTGCCAGGCTTTGCC
>JAOXYA010000021.1:29850012-29862355 GCA_028565675.1 Sorex palustris | reverse complement strand
AAAGTAGCACACATTTGTTTAATTTTAACATACTTGCTTGTATTCTCTTGTATGTGGACTAAAATGGCCCCAGAATGAAATACAACCACCTTCACACACTTCCCTCTTATTGTGGTGGGAAGATGCTCACTTGTGGGGTGGGTGTTTGAATATTATCTGTAATGAACTATTGTGAACTACTTTATGAAAATAAAATGTAAAAAAATAAATAAAAATAAACTACACCCCAACCCTCTTGAAGCTCCCTCCTGGCCCACCTCTGGGAATCCCCGAGGGCAGGTGTGAGTGGCTTGGGGACCCACACACAAATATAGGGGCAACTTGGGGACTCACAAGCAAATTTGGGGTCATCTCAGGGAAAAGGATGCCTGGGCACTTTATAAACCAGACACACTGCAGGAGGCTGGCAGCTTAGGGGCATTTCTTCAAGAAGAATCTCCAGAGACAGGACGGAAACCAACTCTTTGGCATGGAGAGCCCCCCTGGACTTTCCGTGTGCCCATGCAGGTTCTGGAACCTTCCTGGAGAGAGACGGAGGGAAAGCTTACAACAGAGGAGGCCAAGTGATAGCGCAAGGGATGCGACCAGCCAAGAAATGCTGGCACTGTCCCCGGAACCTCAAGATGGAGGAGACAGGGGAGGGAGAGACCTTTCAGGGGGGCTTAGAGTGGGAGACACAGGAGACCTCCCCCCATCCTGTAGCTCTGGAGGGACTTGGCTGTGCCCATACCTTGATTTTCCCCCTCTGGTCCCTAAGAGAGAGCGTGTTCCCGGGGGTGCCTGTCCCCACGTGTGTGTCACATATGTTACAGCAGCCTTATGCTGTTCCAACATGATGTACCTAGAGAGACCTACACCCTACTCATCGCCTGTTCATAGTGTCTAGAGTGACCTACACCCTACTCATCGCCTGTTCATAGTGACTAGAGAGACCTACACCCTACTCATCGCCTGTTCATAGTGACTAGAGAGACCTACACCCTACTCATCGCCTGTTCATGACGACTAGAGATACCTACACCCTACTCATCGCCTGTTCATGTCGACTAGAGAGATCTACACCCTATTCATCGCCTGTTCATGGCAGATGCCATACGCTCCTATAGGTGCGTCTCCTTTCGTAGGAGGCAGCCGGTGAAATGTAGGTGCACCTGTGCTTCATTCTCAGAAAATTCACCAGGGGGCCAGAAAGATGCCACAGTGGGGAGGACACTCACCCTGCATGTGACCCACTTGGGTTTGATCCCTGGCATCCAGATGGTTCCCTAAGAGCCACCAAGAGTGATCTCTGACCACAGAGCCGATAGTAACACCTGAGCACTGCTGGGTGGGACCCCAGAACCAAAAACATACAAGTGTTTCCTGCACCAAAGCAGATTGTTGCCATCTGGCTGGCTGGGGTAGAGACACCGAAATAAAAACCCAGGAAGGGGGGGTGCTAAGGACTTGGGGGTCTGGGCAGGGTAGCTGATGCAGGACTCCGCCTCCAGGGCAGGCTCTGTCCCCTAGGCCGAGGCCCCGAGCACGGCTCCCTGTGGAGGGCCTGTGAGTGTGCCTTGGTGTTCCTCCTTCGGAGGGGCATGGGGTAGGGGGGGAGTCAGGGAGACTGGGGTGTCTCCAGCCGTGCTCACTCACAAGACCCAGCACAACTGAACAGGGTCCTAAACTCTGAGACGAAGAGAAGGAGACGAAGACAGCACATGCACAGTCAAAGGCTTCCTCGCTGGCCTGGAGTCTTACAGAGAGGGAAACTGAGGTTCCAAGAAGCCAAAAAAGAGAAAGTGGCCAGTGGTGGGGGGACTGAACATGGTTTGGTTTGGGGGTTCCTGTCCCCACCCGCAGGCTGCCCTAGAGGCCACAGACCTTCTCGCTACGGGGGAGACTCATGTGCTGGTCTCAGCTCCCCCCACCTACAGCTAGCCCAGACCCTTGGCCAGCAGCCCTGTCCCCGCATCACCCCCATAGCATCCTCCTGCTGGCCACCTCCTGCCCTCTCGCTCTGTGACCCCTCGCTCCCAGCCCTCCCTGATCTGGAGGTGCTCAGACCACAGGCTGCCCCCCGAGGGCCCTCTGGGCCCCTGAAGCTCTCACCTCAGTCACCTTTATTCTTCCTCCCAAGCGGACACCCCAAGATTGAGTCACAAGGAGAACTGTGAAGACCCCTGAGGGGCAGCCAGGGCCCCCTGCATGGGCAAGCAAGAGGGACCCTTCCCCATCACTGCGCAACCCCGAGCTTCCCTGGGCTCACCCAGTTTCCTGAAACTCTCAGCAAGTGGAGGAAGGGGATTGGTGGCTCCGGACCCTCCCCGAGATAGCAGCGTGGTTCCCGGGAAGTGGAGCTTGACTGGGGTCCTCCTGGGAGAGGGGCCCCTGGCTTGACCCCGGGCTGCACACTGGGGCATCCCCACAGAAAGCCAGTCCGCCCCCCTTTTTTCTCTCGGGGCGCCCTGCTGGCACCACCCTCTCACCCAGGTCAGCCTCAGCTACCCTCCCTCCCTTCCTCTCGAACCCGTTCCCCGCCCCACAGGGGAGCAAGGCAGCCTGCCACTGCAAGTCCAGAGTCAGAGAGTGCCCAGGGCACCCGGACCCTGGGCTTGGGGGCTCACAGCTGGGTGCCCACGGGCCTCAGCTGGCACCAAAGGACCGTGGGCTCTGTCACTGTCTCACTCACATCAGCCAGGATCTTGCAGATAGGTTTCCAGAGAGGGTCCCCCCACAGGGTCACTGGCCTAGGGGGGACCCGCGTGGGTGGGTCCCTGGGGGGACCAGGGCAGTGTCCCTGCTCCCCTCCGCCTCCCCTGCAGAGCCAGTGCCCAGGGAGGCGTCTCCCTTCCCGGCCACCTGAACTTCCCGGCACTCACCCCGCCAGGCTCAGCGCTGCTTTTTGTTACTTCCTGAGCGTGACTAATCCAATTTGTCCCTTCCCCGCCACATACAAGAGTCCTTCCCACTCTCCTCCACCCCGCCAGAGGGGCTGGGGTGCCGCGAGAAATCCGTGCTGATCAATCGGGGATCAGGCCGCGCGAGGAAGGCAAATTAGAGGAATATGAGTTCGGGGTAACTATGATTAATCCCCCGCCAGCAGCGCCCCTTCCCGTCATGCTCTGGGGCAGCTCCGAGGTGACAGGACCAAGGAGGACACTTGGGATGGCCACGGCGCCATTCATTACCGTGATGTCCCCATCACTGAGTCCGCTGATGAGATTATTGATCCCAGGAAATAATTCTATGAAGCACAGTGCCGTCCGCGCGCCCGTTGTCTTTGTAGTATTTATCGCCCAGAGACGTGCGCCTTTTGTCACTCCCCAGCGCGTCCCTGCGAGGAATTAATTGATGGCCCCTTTTCCGACTAACATTTGGGATTTTCACCGGGAGGCCAAGCAGAGGAGAGGGAAGAAGGTGGGGGGGGAAGGAAAAAGGAAACGGAGCCAAAAAGCCCCATGCAGGGACAGACTAGGAAAACGGAATGTCCAGCACCCAGTAGATGGTGCTGTAATCAAATCCTAAAACTGTCGCCGCAGCCGCTCGGAAGATGCTGGAGGGAGTTAGGGGAAGAGGAAGCTTGTTAGAAGTAAGGTACCAGTCCAAAGGATGCAGCCTCCGCTCCTCTGCTCCTCTTTGAGATGCTGGTGGGTTGGTGACGATGATGGTGCAGGTGATGATGGTGGTGATGATGATGGTGATAACGGTGGTGATGGTGCTGGTGATGATGATGGTGATGAGAGTGCAGGTGATGATGGTACAGGGGATGGTGATGGTGATGGTGATGGTGATGATGATGGTGGTGATGGTGGTGATGGTGTAGGTGATGATGGTGATGATGAGGCTATAATGATGGTGATAATGGTGCTGGTGATGATGATGATGACGGTGATGATGATGGTGATGAGATGGTGATGATGGTGGCGGTGATGGTGCTCATAGTGGTGATGGTGATGATGGTGGTGATGGTGATAATGGTGATATGGGTGGTTATGGTGATGATGATGGTGATAACGGTGGTGATGATGATGGTGATGATGATGGTGATGAGAGTGCAGGTGATGATGGTACAGGGGATGGTGATGGTGCTGATGGTGATGAGGATGGCAATAATGGTTATGATGGTGTAGGTGATGATGATGATGAGGCTATAATGATGGTGATAATGGTGCTGGTGGTGATGGTGGTGATGATAGTGATGATGGCACAAGTGATGATGATGGTGGTGATGGTGATGATGGTGGCGGTGATGAGAGCGATGATGTGATTCGGGGAAGATCATCATGGCTGTGAAGGTGACCAGGGTGATGAGGAGGATTAAGACTGTGGTGATGGTGAAGGTAGTGATGATGATGGTGAGGATGGTGATGGTGAGGCCAGCAGTGATGAAGACTGGGAAGCATACCTTCCTGCCAGAAACTGAGCCCCGAGGTCTCTGCTTCTAGAGCCGTCAGTGCCGGAGATGGTGGAGTCCCGTCTCCCTTCTGTCCCCACGGTGGCTTCCTGGAACCCAGCGGACACTTCAGAAGTGGGTTCCTGACAGGCCTCTCCACACTGACCCACAGAGGTGACACCCACAGAGTCTCGACTCTGCCCTGCGAGGACAGACGCCATTCCTGTCCCCCTCCCCACAGAAGGAAATTTGCCTATGCGGAAGCGTCCGTGGAATTTTACAAGGAATAACTGCTACGGAGCAAGGTGAAATGCAGAGTATGCAAATGTAGAGTCTCTATCACTCTCCGTTGCTCCAGACCCTTCCAGAGCCTTCCAGGTCCTTCTAGATGCGTTTGAAACTGGCTCCTTAGGGCAGAGAAGAGATGCAGCTCAAAAAGCCTTGGTTAGACAGTCCAGTGGACATTCGGGTGTTATGCATGGTGGGGTAACACTGAATTTTTAGTATACATAAAAGTATGTATTTTTAAATATTTAAAAATGTTACATCAATGCATTTTTAGTATTTTTTAAAATTACTTTAAAAAAGCAAAAGCTGTGTATTTTTGCAGGCGTCTGGAGACAGGAGGGCGGGAGGCAGTGGTGTGGGGCCGTGTCAGGGACAGCCACACTCGGGGTGGCCCTCCGCCTGTTTGCACGTGCAGTGCTCTCTGAGCTTAGCCTCTGTTCCGGGTCCTGCCCGGTGCTGCTCGGGGCTGGGCCTTAGCTGTGTCCAGGAATCACTCCTGCTGGTGATCGAGCACCTCAGCCCTGGGCTGACTCTCTGGTCCAGTGCTCTCTGTATGCCGATGGGAGCACTGAGCAGCTTCTTCATGGCCGGAGGGCTTTGGCTCGCAGGCGGCCAGCAGGCCAGTCTCCCATGCCCACATGTAGGCGTCCAGGACCCCAGGCAGCATCCCTGGACATGGGACAGAGGCAGTGAATGGGCATCCGGCCTGTACCCTAGGTCCTGGGGGCCAAAGCACACAGACAGCTGGGCAGTGGAGCCAGGAAGGGTCAGTCCTGGGCTGTGTCCTGCTGACATTGACTGCAACCTCTTGGCCTGTCCTCTCTGACCCAGGCTGGAGCTCCAGCTCAGAGACAGCACGTCTGGAGGCCACAGACCGCCCACCCCAATGGCACCATTCCGTGACCCCATAATGGCACCTACCTCTGCACGGCACCCCAGGCACCTCTGCACACTTCTATTGGCACCTCTGCATGCCCCCACCCCGGCAGCACTTCTGTCGAATCTGGGTGCATCCAGCTCCCTTGGCTGGAGTGGCCAGCCTGGGCATCGCTCTCGCTGTCCCCTGGACCATGGGTGCCCCGGCCCCCAGCTGGAGCCTTCCTTGGCTGGAGGATGTTTCGGGAGGATATCGGGGTGAGGCTGAGGCGCAGTGGGTGGTATGGGCTGGGTGAGGTCCGCTCCACCCGTCCCCTGGGAACCTGGAGACAGCAGAAGGGTCCAGGAGGGAGGAGGGGCGGGCGGAGTCCAGACATGACACTCCCTTGGTTCCGACAGGACAGTCTCGCTTTCTGCTCCTCGGGTCTCAGACCCACAGACCGGCCAGATCCCACCTTCCAGGAGGACAACGGTCCCCTGGGCCTCCAAGCCGTGGACAACAGCTGCGGCATTCTCGGCCTCCAGCAAAAGTTCTCGTGATAAAAGTGGCTGCTGGAATGGAGGGATGAGGCCATCTGTCCAAATACACACATGCAGGTGTGTGTGTGTGTGTGTGTGTGTGTGTGTGTGCATATGCGTGTGTGTGCATGCATTTGTGCGCGTTTGTGTGCATGTGCGTATGTATCTGTGTGTGTGTGTGTGTGTGTGTGTATGTGCACGCATGCATGACTATCTCTTCCTAATCCTCCGTGCACCCCATCCCACACAAACAGCAAACACACACACATCCCTGAAGCGATCAGCACGGGGTCCGAAGGGCACTCCAGGACATTCTGTTGCTTCTCCAGAGGGTTGAAAGGCCTCTCAGGGAGAGAAATCTGTACCCAGGAGCCCAAAGCTAAGAGACCCTGAACCAGAGGAAGCGGGAGCCCTTTCGGAGGAACACGGGTCTCCGTTTGGAGAGCAGCCAGGCAACCTTCCCTCTGGAGGGTCCTGATAGGGGTGGGGGTCAGAGAGAGCTCCCCAACCCGCAGGGGTCCCCTGGGCCCCTCCTCCTCTCCCCAGCCGCACCCACGCGCGCGGTCGCTCCTTTCTGCTGAGTAAATATTTCCACCGTTGTCTAAATGTTTGGGCATTTGTGGCTTCAGAGAAAAGTGCTGCAGAGTCAGAAACTTTTTCATAAATCACATTCCCCTGGGCACCACTTCTCATGTTCTCGGACTATTGACCCGCGATACGTTTCCTTGGGCTACAGAATTCCATTCGGTCCGCAGTGGGTTCCTGCTAATAAGGGTTTCAGAGGTGGAGAGTCTGTTCCGGAGGCGCTGCCTCTGCCTGAGGTGGGCGGCAGGCTTGGAGGGCGCAGCTGCCTGCAGCCTCCCAAGAACGGGAGCCGGGCTGGTGCCACACACCTACCTGACTCTCGTTTGCTGGGCAGTGGCCGAGGGCCCGTCCACTGGCTCTCCCAGAACAGACAACTGATGAGACTGAGCCCCAGCTGGGTTTTCACTGACTCTTCCTCGGGACAGCCTTGGCCCCAGGATGGCCTCCAGCCGGGCTGCAGGGGCCAGAGGCTGGCTCTCCTGGGCTGGCCCTGCCTGAGTTGACAAAATTATGGGGAAACAACAGAGGTACCCTGGGTGGCAGGCATGCCTGGCGTTCCGGAAGTTCTGGAAGAATCCTGCCTGGTGAAAAAGTGCACCAAGTCAGGAGGAAGGAGGAATCTCTGATGAACTTCCTGAGCCAGGGAACTACAACAGCTCTGAAGCAACGACTCTAAAGGGATCGCTCGGGAGCAATAGTCGGGAGCAATGACTTGTGAGCAATGACTCAGGGGCAATGACTCTGAGCAAAGACTCTGGAAAATGACTGAGCGATGAGGACTGGGCAATGACTCTGGAGCAGTGATTCTGGAGCAACAGCTCTGAGCAATGACTTGGGAGCAGTGACTGAGCAATGGTGAGGCTCTGACTTCCCCTCTCCCCTTCAAACAACCTCCTGGGTACGGGGGGCCTCGGTGAGGGAGTTCTGGGAACAGAGCAGCTGCAAGAGGAAGCCCGACTCCAGGCTGCAGGGAATCAAGAGAACCCACGAGCGGGCACCCAGGTGGGCATGAGCACTGTGTCCTACCGGCTGGGCAGGACCAGTACAGGATCCCGGAGAGCAGCCCAGGGGTTCACCTTGGGGTGCGGGCCCTGCCCAGAGAGACAGAACTGAGTGGAGCCTTGGGTCGGGGAGAGGAGGGGCATGTGCGGGCATGGACATCTCTGGGCCTGCGAGGATGGACAGACGTAGGAGCCAAGTGGCCAGAGGCAGCAGGAAACATCGACTTCAGGCCCCCAGGACCCTGGCACTGCCCAGGCTGGGGGTCATGCAGGCAGAGAGACTGTGGTCGGTCCCGCCGGAGAGAGGAAACGCCCTGGATTCCTAGTGACCTCCGTACCTGCGGGCCAAGCCAGGCAGTGCCAGAACCTCGGAGGGGTAGGGGTGGGGGGCTGAGGGACAATGGGCTTGTACGACATGTGGGAGGAAGAGGGAGGAAGGGGGCAGGGGGAGAGGAAGGGGCTAGAGGAAGGAGGACAGAGGAGAGGAGCAGGGAAAGGCTCGTCTCTCCCGTGGAGAGACACCCGCAGACCCACGGACAATCAGCCCTGCGGAGGGGCAGGCAGGTAGGGCCGGGCCCCACTAGGTGACAGGCAGGTGGCACCTCCTCGCCAAGTGCCAAGAAGTGACCCTTCCCATGGCTGTGCCGACCCCGTGTCCCATCCCTCGCACGGCGAGTATCCCCCAAATCTGCAGTCTTGCCCATCCCGGACAGAGCAGGTGACATGGGAACGACAGCGCCCCCTGCAGGCTGGAACTCTGCTCAGGCGCTTGCCTCCTAGGGAAGCGGCCAGGGACTGCGGGGAGAGTGAGCCTGAGGAGTGGGCGTTAGTAGGGGGGTCATCAAACACTCCGAAACTCAAGCCTGGTGGCCTCTGCACACCCCTCTGAGTCCAGGCCAATGAATGGGCTTCACGTCCCTGGAAGCCAAGCTGCGGGCTTGGACGGGAAGGGCCGGATGAGGGCATGGGCACACGCACAAGACTGGCACGTGGTGGGCGCTGGGCCTGGGCCTGGCACCCCTTGGTGCCCAGCATCTCCAGGGTGTGGCCTGGTAACCCCAGAGCACCGCCGGGGTGCCCATTGGTCCCTGGCACCACAGGGACTAAACACCAACGCATCCCTGGACCCTTGAGCTAATCGCCAACCCCGTTGGCTAAGTTCACTGCAAAAGGTCTCCAGACCGCCTGGCGCTGCTTGGGAACACCTCAAACTCCCCAAACTTAAGAAATGAAACGCCTCTGATAATTCTGGACAAGAATGAGGTGAACTTTGCAACTCTTGGTTTTTTTTTTTTTGCTTTTTGGGTCACACCCAGCGATGCACAGGGGTTCCTCCTGGCTCTGCACTCAGGCATTACTCCTGGCGGTGCTTGGGGGACCCTATGGGATGCTGGGAATCGAACCCGGGTCAGCCGCGTGCAAGGCAAAAGCTCTACCCACTGTGCTATCTCTCCAGCCTCTGCTTCTCTTTCTTACCTGCAGGAGGCAACTGGTTCTCAGAAGATAGTTCTGGGAACTGGGGGAAGGGGGGGGGGCGGGTTGACCAGATGGAACTGGGGTCGGGGGCTTTTCCAACTGTGTCCCCTGCGGCCCCTGTTGTCTTCTCGGACCCACCTTCACTTTCTTTCCCACCGCTCAGTGGAAGGCCAAGCCCCGGAAGCCAGCCACAGCCAAGAGCAACAGGGAGAGTGAGAGATACGTACAGGGTGGCTGAGTCGCGTAGGTGAAGATCCAGAGGGTTCTCACCGTCACTGTCCTCCCGTCGTTCATCGATTTGCTCGAGCGGGCCCAGTAACATTGTGAGACTTGTTACTGTGTTTGGCATATCGAAGACATCACGGGGAGCTTGCCAGGCTTTGCCGTGCGGGCGAGATACTCTCGGTAGCTTGCCGAACTCTCCGAGAGGGGTGGAGGAATCGAACTCGGGTCGGCCATGTCAGCCGCATGCAAGGCAAACGCCCTACCCGTTGTGCTATCGCTCCAGCCCCAGAAACTCCATCCTTTCTCCTTCGGTTAACATCCCCTAAATTCCACTAACAGCCCCGGCCTCGGCCAGCGAGGTGACTCCCTGCAACGGAGGCCAGGCCCCATGTCACTCACGCAGTGACCGCCTCCTCCTTCCCTGGGTAAACTCCATGTTCTAGTTTGGAACCCAACAGCCTCTGGTCTACACACCCCTCTGTGCGTATTTGCATCAGGGCGTTTGTAAGTGGAGGCCAACTTAGAAAGTGTGTAAATATACATAAACAAAACTATCATTAGCGGGAAGGAGGCGGTTCCGTGAGGCCACGGGCTAGGGATAGAATCGTGGACATCAGCGTCCACTCAGCAAGGCCAACGCACATTTCCCACCAGCCCCGAGGAGAGACATCCTGTGCTCAGAGACACGGGAAATGAGAAATTATCGAGCCTATCTAACAAATCAAAAATAAATGAAGTCACAACCGCAAGGTAGATTTACAATTTACCATTTTTACCTTGTTTTCAATTGTCTCTCGTTCTCTTCATTGGAGGAGCCCATTTCATTTTATTATGCTAAATCCTATCTTCTGTCACATAAATTACGGCTAAAGATCTTAATATTAAAGCCTCTTAGCTCCTGGGATCATATTTCAAGCTTTGTTCAAACCAGACGCTAATGCTGGAATTGAACACAGAACACTTTGTCATCATTACCTATGATCTCAAAAGTATAATACAATTTTTGCTATATATGGCACAAAAATGCCTCTTGGTATAGCACTGAATTATGGAGATATATTGATTTCTGCTGTATTTTGACAAAACAATAAAACTAAACCTGTTAGCTCCTAAACAGATACCCAGACATCAGCCCGGCCCTGATAGCCACGGTCATGAAGATTAAGGTCGCGTTTAGCCAGTTAAGATAGGAAACTACTCAAACCCGTGGAAGCGGCAGCCACTTCCTCCCTCTTTCTCTCTCTCTCTCTCTCTCTCTCCCCCCCCCCCAGGGCGGAATAGAAGAGGCGTGAGGGGCGACTGGCATGGGGCTGGCTCTGGAGGGAATGCCACACCACCCAGCTCTTGCTAACTGTAGGGGTAGGGGTGTCCTAAACCTCCAACCGCCTGGTTGTGAGAGGCGGGCGTCAGCTTCCTGGGAGAAGAGGGTGCCAGGATGAAGAGGGATATAGAGACCTACCCTCAGGGTTTAGGGAACTGGTTATTCTGGAGACCCCTGCCCTGGGCTGCTGGCCAGACCCTACCAAGTTCCTTTTTCTCCATTTGTTTGTTTTTATTGGAAGCTGCGGTGCTCAGAGCTTATTCCAGACTCTGTGCTCAGGGCACCCTGCAGGGTTCAGGGCATTGAACATGAGTTGGGTGCATGCAGGGCCAGCCGCTGCCTCGCTGTGCTTTCTCTCTGGCCGAGATCTTGTCCATATCTCCTAGTGACCCAGGGCACATCAGCCCGGTTTCCTGCTGGTCCTGGTGGTCGTGGCTGCCTGACTCCTGCCCCAGGCGTCGCCCTCCCCTCCACCATCTGCACACGGCCATGCTGCCCGACACCCCACCTGCATAGCCCAGACTCAGCTCTTGACATCAGCAGAGACCCACAGAAGCCCCTTCCCAGCCTCCAGGACACAGGCCGGATGGGGGGCAGCGTCTCTTGGCCCTTGGCCACGTCTGTTCTCACCCTCACCGGGGCTAAAATCTCAGACATGTGCAGGAAGGAGCACGGCTCCTAGGGATGTGGCCTGTTCACAAACGGAGTCTCCACACACACACACACACACACACACACACACACACACACACACACTGCAGTCACAGGGCAGATGGCAACGGCCCGGCTGCCCCCAGGACCCTCCCCTCTCCAACCGCCCCTGCCCGGCCTCCAGGCTCACAGCCTGGCTTGGCAGTTTGCTCCCAGGGTTCCTCTGTGGATAGGGAGGAGCCCCCCAAGAGAGGCAGCCCGGGCACCTGGAACTCTCGAGAAAGCTGCGCAGAGTCCACAGGCTTTGCACAGCGGGAGGCAGGGCCCCGCCCCGATGCTGCTGGGTCTGGGTCCGAAACCCCCCAAAAAACTAGTCAGCCTTACACACAGCCCCAAGATTCTTGAGCCCCCCAAAACCCGCCTCCAGATGCCAAGACAGTCTGGGGCACCAGCAAACGCGAGCGGTGGCGTTACAGCCAACGTCTGAGCAGGCAGGACGTCCCATACCAGCCTCCAGCTGGTTCCAGGCGAACAAAGCGGCTGCCGGCCCCCGAAGGGCAATTTCGCACCTGAATCCAGCCCCTCACCTACGGCGGGGCTGGGAGAGCACGCTGGGTTTTTGTTGCAGACAGGAAATGATGAGGCTAATTACGTAGCGTTGCCCATGCCGAAGCACTTTGCCTTCCATTATCCTGTTTGATCACACTATGAAAGGGACTGCGTTCTTGGCGGGTGCTCTGCGAGCTTCTGGACTGGACAGGAGCCCTCCCCCCAGCACACACACATATACATGCATGTATACACACGTGCACACACATCCACACACATGCACACACGCACACACATGCACTCACACATATACCTGCATGTACACACATATGCACTCACACATACACACACACACACACATACACACACAGACACAACACATACACACACTCACACATGAACACACACACACACACACACGTGCCTCGGGGTGGTGGGACGGGGCTGTTGTGGTTTGGGACGGGGCTGTTGTGGTTT
>JAOXYA010000021.1:29803626-29817812 GCA_028565675.1 Sorex palustris | reverse complement strand
TCTTAAAAATCTCAGGGCTAGGATGAAGGAGACGTTACTGGGGCCTGCTCGAGGCAATCAATGAATAACAGGATGGTCGTGATTCGTGATCCTCTCCTCACCAAGGTTACCAAAAAGTAGTCATCTGGAAGATGATGGTTCATCTTAGGGAACTGTCTCCTGGGGGAAGCAAGATTGCAGAAAGGGGGCCTGGCGTGATAGCACAGCAGGTAAGGCATTTGCCGTGCACGCGGCCGACCTGGATTGGATTCCCAGCATCCCATATGGTCCCCTGAGCACTGCCAGGAGTTAATTTCTGGGTGCAGAGCCAGGAGGAACCCCTGTGCATCACCAGGTGTGACCCGAAAAGCAAAAAATAAAAAAAAGACAACTGCAGAAAGGGGATTGCTGGCTGGACTGAGGGCCCCTGGGCTTGAGAGCAAGGGCAGGTGCAGGAATGCTCGGTGGAACCTCATCTGGTCCTTGATCACCTCTGGGACGTAATCCCTGAGCACAGCTGGGTACGGCCCCAAAAGCAAAAAACTAAAGATGGGCGAGCACCAGGTGGGAGCACCATGGTGGGAGTAGGGAGTGCTACAAGCAAGGCATGGGTGAGAATCACTGCCAAAGCAGCACCACCAAAGGAGGGGGAGCACTGTGCTGGGAGCACTAGACGCCCGTGATCACAACAAGGAGAGGGGAAATGTCACCCCACTGCTCGGACCTCCTGACCACACTGGCCAACCACCTCTGCAGGCCACGGCGTGAGAGATCCTCGTTCCAACAGGGGGGAAAGTGAGCTCAGAGCTGGGGGCCCTTCCCAACTGGCTGAGGGAGGGGGGCTTTGCTCCCTATCGTCACTGCAAGGAGTGTGAGGGGGACGCGCTCAGCACCCTAGAGCCAGCCCTGGGTGGAAGAGGACGGTTCGGGGCGCTGCATCGCCTTTGGGGCACATGGACTGTGTCTGTGAGTGGAACAGGCTGTGTCCAGCGCCGCCCGCTGCCAAGGAGACCAGGGCTGTGACCCCCATTGTTGGACCGTTTCTAGGGCCCCTGGCGCTATTTGGACCATCGAGACTCACAAATGTGTGGTCAGCCCCAACCCACACACACACACACACCACCCCCAACGCTGGCCGGGGGGACGGCTTGGCGGGAGCTCGGGGTGCGGGAGCCCCAGGAAGCTGCCTCCTTCCTTTGTTCCTGCTTAGCTGGAAGATAAATGTCGGGAACGCGAGACCCCGGGCACTCGATAATAAAAACCTTTTAGAGAGGAGAGTCTTGCTCTAGTTAAAAGAAACCTGTTCCATTTTTCTGGGGGGAAAAATGAGAGTCAGCCGTGAGGCTGGCAGGCAGAGAGCCCTTTCCCGGAGACGGAGGAGCTGGGCCCGGCGAGGGCCGGACGAGAGGCTGGAGAGGAGAGGGGCGGGCCGGACCCGAACCAGGGAAGCAGGAGGGTGAGAACTGACGGTCAGGAAGCAGGGCCCCGGCATGGGCACAGCACCGCGGCACTGCCCAGGTGAGTCAAGAGCTGAGTCCCAGTCCTGTTGGGGTTGGCACAGTGCCCACTGGGGTTGGCACTGATCCAAAATGAGAAAGAACCGCATGTTCTGGGGGCGACTTTGCTCCACTGGGGCTTTACATACACATGCACGCGCGTGAACACACATGCACATATATATGTGCACACACATGCACATAAGCACACAGACATTCACACATGCATAACATGCACACACATAAGCACACACAAACACACATTCACACACGTGCACACGCACGAACACATGCACGCACACACACGCACACATGCACACATGTATGTGTGTGCACACACCTGCACACAAGCACACACAAAAACATATTCACCCACGCATGCACACACATGAACACACACATGCACATGTGCACATACTCCTGCACACACAGACACAAGCATACATATGCACACACACAGATACATACTCACACACATGGACATACATGGACACACACATGCACACATGTGTGTACATGCAAATCACACATGTAAACGCACATCCGTACACACACACATGCAAACACACGTATGCACCCAGGCACACACACAATGCACATACAAAGTGTCTCTGAACACAGACCCACAGCCTAGAGGGGTCATCGTTGGGAACAAGCCATCCCTGTGACAGGCCCCTCCTGAGGGGGCAGTGGCTGGTCTCTGCAGAGACGAACCAGCCAGAAGCTGCCATTCCAGTAAGACCTCCGAGCACCATCCCTGTCGGGCTGGACAGATTCATTCTCCTTAAGAAGGTCCCTGCCCAGGGGCTGGCAAGACCCTCCAGTGGTGGGCACCTGCCTTGCACATGGCCCATCTGGGTTCAATCCCCAGCATCCCAGAGGGTCCTCCAAGCCCTGCCAGGAGAGATCCCTAAGCTCAGAGCCAGGAGGAACTCCTGAGCACCTCGGGGTGACCAGAAACAAAAAGTCATTCCCTGGGGGCCAGGGGAGACTCGGGGCCGAATGACCTGAGAGCACCGGGCCCCCCTTCCGGCCCTTAGCAGCCTCTGTTCCTGACTTCAGGTTCAGCCGCTGTTCAGAGGCAACGCAGAGAAGCTGCCAGGGCCAAAGCTCCCGGGTCGGGAGCAAATTTGCTCAAGGTTCATATTTAAGCGTGTTAGAGACTAGAAGCACTTCTGAATGTCTGCAGAGACCGTCTTGGGGACATGGGCAGTGTCCAGGGGACAGTACGATGGAAGACCCAGTCAGGGGAACCCGGGTGTGTCTACAGGAGGCCCAAACTCGTGTTTGAAAAGACAAGGACAAGGTTTACTTGTCTACACCGTCCCAACACCAGTGTAGCTGACATCTGCCACCAGGTCAAAATGGGGGAAACTGAGGCACATGCGGCGGAGGGGGACGCTTGCTCAGGACCCCGTAATCGAGGAAGAAACCATCAGATACCAGTTACCAAGATCTCGGGGTACGCCCCAAACCAACAAGCAATGACTCCAGCTTGCTATATTTATGGAGCAGGAGAGGCCATCGGGGCTGACAAATGCAGCAAATGAAATCGCAGGGTGTCTGGTGTCATCCTAGATCAGGCAAGCAATGAAAACCATGTCTGGGGCTGTTACACTTGGGAGACAGTCCACGGAGCAGGTCGTAGAGGTAGTATGGGGCGGGGGGTGGGGGAAGGGCCCTTGCCTTGCATGCAGAGACCCCGGGCACCAGATATGGTCCCCGAGCGCCCCCGGGAGTGACCCCTGAGCACAGAGCCAGGAGTCAGCCCTGAGCACAGCAGGGCATGGCCCAAACGTCAAAAGGAAAAGAAGTGTCCATCAAGTTCCCATCTGGTCCAGCAAATCCATCCTTGGCGTCCCCCCACACGGAGGAGACCCTGAGCCGAAAGGACATCTGGCACCTGCGTTCACTACAGCAGCGGCCAAGGTCAGGAGACAACCCCCTCAAGACAGATGGAGAGGAAGAAGCTGTGGTAGACACACACAACGGAACATCAGTGGGCACCGAAAAATGACGGGTCGTGCAAGTCAGAGACAACACAACACATGCCACACGTGTCGGCACTCAATGGGCCCAGATTCTGTCCCCAGAACTCCACGTCCTCCTCCGGTCCTATCCACGGCACCCCACGTCTCCATTCCATCCTATTCCCTTCATCCCACGTCCCCACACCATCCTATCCCTGGCATCCTGAGCTCCCAACAGGGATCCCTGAGCACAGAGCCGGAGGAGTGGGGTAGCGGCCAACGGCCAGCCTCCAGGCCCCTTCTCACCACTCCGAACACTAACTGGGGGCCTGATGGAGTCACTCGCACTCATACGAGAAGGAGGCCGGCCGCGTGGCACAGGCGTGAAGAGAGAGGCCATGGAGTCAGGCCTGGGAAGGTGTAGGGGGAATTTTCAGTCTCCCTGGGGCAACCTCACTTGGACAGCCCTTCCTGGAGAGCCGTATATCATTTAAATACTTTTTTTTCATACATAGGACACACATGGTAACACAGCAGGTAGGGCGTTTGCCTTGCATGCGGCTGACCCAGGTTCGATTCCTCCACCCCTCTCGGAGAGCCTGGCAAGCTACCGAGAGTATCACACCCGCATGGTAGAGCCTGGCAAGCTTCCTGTGGTGTATTTGATATGCCAAACACAGTCACAACAAGTCTCACAATGGAGACGTTACTGGGCCCGCTCGAGCAAATCGATGAACAATGGGAGGACCGTGCTACAGTGCTACAGTGCTACAGGACACACACACACACACACACACACACACACACACACACACACACCTTTCGCTCTTACTGCTGTTCCCACCATCTGCCCACTGCTCCTCCCAGGGGTACCGTCCGTTGACCTATCTCAAAGGAGACTGGGCTTTCCCGGCACCAACGGTGATAAACTTCATAGTCTGGGGGCCGAGGCCGTGACAGTGGCAGCGAGCCTGCCTGCCGGTGACGAGGCCACGACCTGCCCACTCGCCCCCTCCTGCGTGCCGAGTGACCCCCGAAGCGCTGCCCTCGGTGATTTCCGACTCCACGGTAATGCATCGCACATCCCAGGGTCACCATCAGGAGGGAAGAGGGAGGTAAAACCAAATTTCAAAAGTGAAAAACTTGTTTCCATACTAAAGGGGGAAAAAGAAAAACAAGTGGTGGGCTGGAGGGATAGCGCAGCGGGGTAGGGCGTTTGCCTTGCGCACGGCTGACCCGGGTTCGATCCCCAGCTCCCCACAGCGTCCCCCGAGCATCACCAGGAGTGATCCCTGAGCACAGAGCCAGGAGTCGGCCCTGAGCACTGTGGAGTGAGTCTGAGTGCAGAGCCAAAAGTGACCCCTGAGCACCACCAGGTGTGGCTAAATAAACAAAAGAAAAGAAACTGGCCTCAGTGACTTGAGTTTTTCTCTTCAAGGCCCCCATCCTGGGGCGGCCACCAAGTCTGGCTTAACAGATGGTTCCAGAAACAAGCCCGTGTCTAGGAACCAGGAAGGAAACAGCGGGGGAGGAACAGGAGATTCAGGACACCCCTGACCCCCGGAGCCCCTGCACAGATCGGGGCCTGGGAATCCCCCAGAGCCCTCCTGGAGACCCTCGCCCACCCTTTAAGGGGTCCCCAAGCTGTGCGTGCAATGACTCCCTTTCTCCTCCTCCACTTAGGAGTGTCCTTGGAACCCTGGAGATGACCTCAGAGCCGGAGACTGGGGGCAGGTCACTGGGTGGCTCCGTTTGGTCACTGCACGGTCTTCTGAGCATGGCCAGGTGCAGCCCTGGAGTCCACCCGCAGCCCGCCGGGATAGCCAGAGAGACCCCCAGAATTTCAGCATCACATCTCAGGACCCTGCACTGACACATGCACCCATTCCTGAGAATCACCCTTGGGGCTCCCCAGGCCTCTCTATTTTTTTTTAATGTAGGAGTGCTGCTATTTATTCAGCCATTGATTAAGCTGATTGAATTGGGCATGAACTCTACATTACTTTTTTTTTTTGTAATCACTGTGAGATACAGTTACAAAGCTTTCACGTTCGAGATTCAGCCATGCAATGATGGGACACCCATCGCTCCACCACCAGTGCACCCCTTCCACCACCAGTGTCCCCAGCACACCCCCCATCCCTCCCCAGGCCTCCTGAGCCGAACTTGGAAGCCGCCCCAAAACCCACTAATCTCACAGAGACGCCCCCACTCCCACCAGCCCTGCAGAGAACCCGGTCCCTGCTGCGAAAGGAGCAAAGTGCCCGCGTGATAGCAAGTGGGAAAACCACGGGGCTGACACCCCAGAGTCATCACAAAATAAATTTCAGTCTTTTAAGAAATTAAATCCCGGTGCCACCGTGTGCCGAATGGACTCGTCTTCTCCCTCCTAGGCTGGACCCGGTTACGAGCGATCCTCCCCCGCCCACCCAGTCTCCCGCTCGTACCGCTCGTGACATCCCAGACGGCTCAACCCCAGACTGCTGTCACCCCACCGGCACAGACACCCCCAGCCTGGCCGCCACGGCCGGCCGCCCCCCCCCCGGGGCCACGCGTAATTGGCCAGGGAGAGGGGCCGCTTGCTGGCCGCCTCATCGCCTCATTGGGGAATGATTAAAGGTAGAAGTTTTTCTGACATTAGCCGCAGAAAGAGTATCGTTAAAGCTGCTTTAAAAAGGGAGCCGCGTGTAAAGAGAGGGTGCTCGAAGCGCTATTAAAAGCATCTTGCTTGTTAAAACCAGTAAAAAGGCAGGGAATCGGCGAGGGAGAAGGCGGCTTCCTGTCCAATTACGGCAAGGGGCACACACCTTGAGGGTCCCTTTGAATGTGACCGCCAGCCCCTGCCCCGGCCCCCTCCCCCGGCCCATTCAGCGGTACATTAGGGAGGGGGGGGGCGTGCGCCCCCAAGTTCACTCCTCTCTTGTTCCAGGCGACCCATTTAGAGCTGAATGACTCTGTTCAGAGACAGCCCTGAATGACGCTCTCTCCATCTCTTCACGAGGCCACTTGGTTTTTGTCAGATTTTTTTTTTTTGTATCCCGGAGAAATAATTGATAAACCGAAGGCCCGTCGTCGTCCACCTTGAAGCTGCCGGCCTCCCCTGCCACCTGGCTCGAAATTCCTCCTCCCTTCCCCACGGAGCTCTATCCATTCTGCTCGGTGCTGTTTAAACAATACTTCATCAAATGCAGCCTGGAGCAAATAAGAGAGCTCAACAGAGTAAATAAAAAGTCAAAAAAAAAATCACCGGCTGGAGGGTAAGTACTTTTATTCCTGTACTTTCATTGCCTGGGGAATTATTACCCCCACTGCCCTTCGCGGGAGGGGGGCCCTCGGAGGGCCGCGGGTATTCACAGAATGGATTGCTTCTCTCCCTTCCCACCCCTCTGGCTCTCAAGAGCACTGATTACAACCAAGTGTGCCCATCCATCCCTTCTTATTGACAAAGGTCCTTAATTACCGCGGCAGCAGTAATACCTGCTATTAAATTCTGCTAAACAGAGGCCACAAATTAGCTGTGGATCTCGGGCACCTTTTGTGTGTAATTACAGGGAGTGGGGGGGGGTGCAGGGGGCTGATAACCGACCCCAGCCGGAGCAGGGGGGTGGGGGGAACCTTTGTGGGTCACCTGCGGTGGGCACTGCCCCACCCCCCTGTGGAAAAGTCAGAGCTCTCCATCAGCGGAAGGCCTTCGGAAAGCCCAGGGGGAGGGCCCCCCCTCCCCTCCCCCGGGCCGAGCGAGCAGACCACGCTTGCTGGGATTTATAAGCATTTTCGCCCGGCTGCAATTTACACTGACAGCTGATTAACCGAGCGCTCGGCTAATTCTGCAGGTAACTAATGCGCGGTCCAAAATGGCAAAAAATTTAGGCCACATTGCAAGGAATATTCTATATATTTCAAGGAGGCCTTTAACCTGCATTTAAAAGCCTGTTTAGTGCAATTGTGAGCCGTAAACACCTGTCACTTCGCTTCTGAACTTTGCACGCGGCTCCTGCGGAGACCCCGGATTAATGAAAACCCTCCAAACGCGGTGGCTCTCGTCTGCGCCGGCCCGATTTATAAATTCAGCCCCCGACGCCCACTCGGTGTTTCATTGGAGGCAATTACTTGGGGCGGGGGGGGGACGGAGGGGGGAATTTCATTTAAATATGTTCAACTTTCCTTTCCATTAAAGCAGAGGTAGGAGGGGCTGCCGGCGGCTGGCGGCGAGCAACGGGCGGCCGGAACGTGATATACCTTAACACCAAGCGCTTACCATCCGGATCGTTCCATTTCATTAAGGTTTTGATGACGCAGAGGAGAGTCGATTAAAATTCATGCGGGGGCCCGGCGCTCTCCCCACGGCGGGTTGGGGGCTCAGAGCTAGTCTGGGGAACCCACTTCCAGCCTGGGCCCAGGAAACAAGGCATGTGGTAGCGAGCGTCACCTCCAAACACGATGCCTGAGTCTGAAGGGACCCTTGAGCGTGGGGTGCCTGAATCCCGCTCAAGCACTTAGCCCACTCCCGGTCCCTCCCTGCTGCCCTCAGAGCCCTTGGTACGACAGCCAAGCAGCCGACTCATGGATGGACGCAAGAACTGTGGGCCTCACGGGTCCCAAGCTGCCTGCCTGGCCCAGTGAAACAGAACTTCAGGCCCAAAGGGATGAGCAACTTCCAGGCATCCTTTCCCATGGTCGGCAAACGTTTCACCGAGCACAGAGGAAAGAGCATCTCTGCAGAAACTCACCCCTGGGACTCCATCACATGCTGAGTCCTGCAGAGAGACCCTCGCTTTCTCAGCCTTGGGTTTCCTCTCTGTACCCTCTGCGGCTGTCGATGTGATGGATGGGGTCACACACAGGTGTAGGGTGGAGTTCACGGCCTCGGCCACAGTGCTCACCAGGCATCACACTAGCTGCAGTGCTCACGCACGCCTGGCTGTGGGATGGAGAGCGTAGGCTAGGTGGGAGCCCCGTCTGGAACCCCATGTGGCAGCACCAGGGATTGAACTCTCAGCCTCACACTTGCAAGGCACTCAGCTGGCCTAGACTGCTTCAGATTTGGGTTTATATTCCATGGTAATCAGGAATGCTAGGGGATGGGTGGGTAAGTGGATGGATGGATGGATGATGGGTAGACAGATGAATAGATGAATAGATGGACAGGTGAGTAGATGGATGGATTGGATGGATTGGATGGATGGATAGATGATGGGTGGACAGATGAATAGATGAATAGATGGACAGGTGAGTAGATGGATGGATAGGATGAATGATGGATGGATTGGATGGATGGATGGATGGATGGATGGATGGATGGATGGATGGATCACGGATAGACGATGAGTGGATGGATGGGTGAATGAATTATTAATTGGTATATGGATGAGTTATGGATGTGTAAGTAGATAGATGAATAGGTGAATGATTAAATGGACAGATGGGTGGATGAGTGGGTCATGGGTAGATGATGGGTGGATGGATGGTGGTGGGTGGATGGGTGGATGGGTAGATGGGTCATGGATGGATCGCGAATGGATGTATGAGTGGGGTCAGAGGTAGATGAACAGTAGATGATGGATGGATGGATGGATGGATGGATGGATGGATGGATGGATGGATGGATGAGTGGACGGATGGATCATGGAGGACTGTGGAGGACCATGGAGGATCATGGATGGATGGATAAGTGGGTCATGGTGGGTGATGAATGGATGATGGATGATGGGTGAATGTGTGAAAGATCTTTTAATTTCTGTATTTTGGGAACACGCCCAATAGTGCTCACAGCTCCCCTGGCTCATTGCTCGGGAATTCCCCTGACAAAGCTGGGAGACCATGTGGCCCCCTGGGGTAGAATCCAGGGTTCCATGCACGCAAGCCATTTGTGTTACATCCTGGTGCTAATCGCAGATTCCCTCTGGCCCCTTCCCACACCCCCATGATTCTCAGGCACTCCCAGCCATCTGCTCCAACAGGGATGAGGCCCCCTCTGGAGGATGGAAGGGTTTTGGTACTGGGTCTGGGTCCAGCCTCTGTCACCGGGCAGGTGGAAGTGGCAGGAAACCAGCCGAGAACACCCGCCCCTTCCTCACTGGAGGACGCCCCCTCACTGGCTGACGAGTTGGACCTCCACAACCTCATCTGGCCTTTTTTCAGGAAAAAAAAAACCTTCAGGGTCCCTGTGGGAACCTACCTTCCTTGAGTGGACACAGAAAGCACTGGCCGTGGCACCAGTTCCCACACCCCTGGAGATGACCGAGCTGGCCATGTGCTAACAGGCTTCCGGGCTCTGCTCACTCTCTTCGTCTCCTCCCACCCTCCAGCGGCCTCCGAGGCCTCGAACCTGGACAGAGTTTGCAGAAGTTGAGAAACAGCTCCGGGAGGGCCAAGGCCTGGGGCGGGGGCAATTTCCAAAGAGAGAGAAAAGGAACAGTAGGGACCAGTGGGCAGGGAGGTACGGAGCCTGGCATGGCCTCCTGGGGGCCTTCAGGGCTGCCCCTGCCTGGTGTCCCCGGGGAAAGACGACATCAGCCTGGAGAAGCCAAATGGGCACCGTGCCCAGGCAGAGGGCCCAGCAGGCACAGAGGGGGCCGCCTTGACTCTTCAGGGGGCCTCCCCCAGGGGTGAAGGTCTGCTTAGAGGCTGTGCCAGCCCTGACTCTGCGTGGGGCGAGAGGGAGTGGACACTGCCTGGGACTGGGCCACTCAGGACCCAGCTGCAAACACGGGGTGCTCGCACGAGGACGCAGAGTGACGATTTGTCTGGGTAAAGCTACTCCAGACACCATCCCTCTCAAGAGCGCCCTGCACGGTGAGGCCACGGTGTGGCTGCCAGTCGTCTCCTTCCAGCCTGGGGATCCGAGCGCCAAGGCCACACCCGCCGCTCCTGGGTCCTGGGTCCCGCCGGCCACTGGCCAGCCCCTGGCCTCTGGTAGGATTTCCAGAACAGCCCTGAACCCCGGGCCAGCATGCGGAAGTGGTCAGTCCCAAGGTGCACACCTGGAGAGGGGCAAGGGGCAAGGGGCAAGGTCAGTTCTGGGAGCCCTCAGCAACATGTCCAGGGTCCCAGCATTGGCACCGGTGCCAGGCCGTGGAGGACTCCGGAGGGAAATAAGCCGTTGACTTGAGGCTTTTCCGAGAGAGACCCCGCTGTGACTCATCCTGGCCTTTCTCCGCGAGATCTGGTCCTCACAGAGACCTGCAGGCGTTTGAGGTCTGAACTCTGCGTGAGGCCCAGGAGAGGCGGCAGGATGGGCTGGTCTCTCCCCTGCAGCGATGGGTCACCCAGGGGCCCTGGTCCCTCTCTGTGGGACGCTTCCAGGCTGTGGGGGCTGACACTTAGATTTTCCTCTCCAGGCGTTCAAGGCCCGCCATCGGCCTCCTCTGCCCAGCTCCCGGCCCACTCCGCCTTGGTACGGCCTCGGGGACCCTGGCAGGCACATCAGCCATGGGGCCTCCCGCTCCTCACCGTCCCCCGTGTAGACGAGAAGGCCACTGGCGAGTGTAGACCATGGGACCCTCCGTGTTGTCAGGGCACCAGAGAGGGGGAAACTGAAGGCCCAGAACCAGAGAGGACGGACACGGCAGCGGAGAACACAGTGCCCGGAGTGGGGGGAGGCGGGGGCCAAGGCAGGGTGGCCAGAGGACGGGGGCCTCCGCCCCCGGAAAAGGAGTCCCGACCCAGACCCAGAGCAGAGCCCGAAAGGCCCAGCCCTGCCACCGAAGGACAATGTCGCCGCTGAGTGTGGACCAGGGAACGATCCCCCAGAGAGGAGCTCCCCACCAGGCAAGGGAGCACGGCTGGGTGCCCAGGTGAGGTTGCGTGTTTCTGCAGGAATGCAGCGATGTGGGGGTTCTGCAGATGTGGGGGGGGAGTGTGCCATAGGGAACAAGCCAGCCCCAATTCCAGGGAGAGCCTCTGACACCACGTGACACTTTGGTTTGGCCTCACTCTACAGTGCTCAGGGGGACTCCTAGCACAGTGCTCTGGGGTTCCCCCAGCAGTGCCAAAGGTCAAAGCCAGGCTCCCATCTCTGGACTGTCTACCCCCCACGTCCGATGCCTTTGCCCTGGGCTTACCCTCTCATCCTGTGGCCCCATTCCTGAAAAATCCATCTCAGAGACAACACTGGTCACAAAAGGCAGAGCCAGGGCAGGAGTCACAGCACAGCGGGGAGGGCGCACGCTTCACACGTGGCCGACCCGGGTTCCAACCCCGGCCTCCCGTAATGGTCCCCTGAGCACTGCCAGGAACGATCCCTGAGCACAGAGCCAGGAGTCAGCCCTGAGCACCACCAAGTGTGCCCCCTCCCAGAACAAGAGGAGAATGCAGGTGGTCAGCAGCCGAGGCTCCATCTCAGCCCTGACCATGACGGCTGAGCGGTGCAAGCGACACAGACGCCCTGCCCTGAGGGGCACCTCCGGTCACCTCCTCCCTCCCGGCTTCCCCAAGACAGCACAGGAGGGACAGACACGCCCTGGCGAAGGGCCCGGCAAGTCGGGGAAATGCTGGAGACACACGGGGGCAGTAGGTTCATGCTCGCCACCACCACAGCCTGCCCGCTCCTTTAGGGCATGGGGGGTCCGTGTGAGGGGGTGGGGGAGGCACCCTGAAAAGCAGGGCATGGCGGGGACATGGGACTAGAGAAGCCGCGGGGGTTCCGTAAGGTGCTTGCCTTGCAGGCAGCCCGCCCGTGTGAGGCCTGGCTCTGCACGGGGGTCACTCCTGAGCACAGAACCAGGACTCGCTTCTGAGCCCCCCGAGGTGTGACCCACGAAGCCCAAAGGCCAAGCACGGCCCCGGCAGCCGCTGAGTGCTGGGCTTCCCAAGTCAGGCTGGCGCTGCAGACAGGGCGACACGCGGACCCTGTCCAGGCCACAGTGCCCGAGGGGCAGCGTGAAGAGGCAGCCAAACAGACCGGCGGCTCTGGGTCCATGCCACAGCAGACGTATGTGAGCCAGAGTGTGCGTGCGCCAGCGAAGCCAAGCTTGGCACCGTGAGCGCTATTCCGTATCAGAGTTCAAAATGGGAATAGGGGCTGGAACGATAGCACAGCGGGCAGGGCATTTGCCTTGCACGCAGCTGACCCGGGTCCAATTCCCAGCCTCCCATATGGTCCCCTGAGCACCGCCAAAAATAATTCCTGAGTGCAGAGCCAGGAGTGACTCCTGTGCGTCACTGGGTGTGACCCAGAAAGGAAAAATAATGGAAATAAAAAAGCCGTGACCTTGGGCTGGAGCAATAGCACAGAGAGTAGGGCATTTGCCTTGCACGCAGCTGACCTAGGTTCGATTCCCAGCATCCCATATGGTCCCCCGATCACCGCCAGGAGTGATTCCTGAGTGCATGAACCAGGAGTAACTCCTGTGCATCGCTGGATGTGACTCAAAAAGAAAAAAAAAGCCGTGGCCTTAAATGTTCTTTAAACAGTGAGTGCGAATCTGTGGTGATTCTCCCTCACACACCGACACCAACACTTTGTACCCCCAGTGTTCACGCCACAGGTGCACCGCATTCCCGCACAGAGGGCCGTAGAAATACACTTTAGGTGCTGGAGAGACAGGGCCCTGGGGAGGGCACCACTTGCCTGGCATGTGGCACACCCAGGTTCAATCCCCAGCATCTGATACAGCCCCCAGGCCCCAGTGGGAGTAATTCTTGAATGCAGTCAAAAGTAACCCCTAAATATCACTGGCTGTGTACCCAAAAAGATAAACAAACAAATGTATAGGGACTAGAGCGATAGCACAGCAGGCAGGGCATTTGCTTTGCACATGGCCGACCCGGGTTCGATTCCCACATCCCATATGGTCCCCCAAGCACCACCAGGAGTAATTTCTGAGTGCAGAGCCAGGAGGAACCCCTGTGCATTGCTGGGTATAACCCAAAAAGCTTATCATGGTTCCGTTTAGCCAGCGCAGTGGGGGGGACAGGCTTGCTTCCTTTGTGATTGTCCTCAATGTGCCTGTGGTAACAGGAGCTACTAGTCTAATGCCCAGTCATTCACCTTGCTGGAGTGGGCGCTGGTACCCACTGGATGAGGAGCAGTCTTAGGTCTCTAACTGGCTGGCCTGGATATAGTCCCCCAGACAGCAGCAAGTGTGAGCACATTGTGAGCCTCAGGCTTGTCACTGTGCTGGGTTTACTCTAACAAGCCTAGTGTCAGAATGGAAGGGGACTGATGGCCCCAGGCCTGGCACGGAAAGGAGAAGGAGGGCATCTGTGTTGGCAGATGACCAAGCCCAGTAATCAAGGTCCATAATTGCCACACTGAATGAGGCTGATCTAGGCTGGGCAGGAAATAGAAATGACCAGTCCAGGATGGGGAGTCCCGGTGGGATAAAGTTCTGAATCCTTCATGCCGATCACTGACTCCCCGCTCCCCATGAGCTCCCTGCAGGCCTGCCCCGCACCTGAGAAGTGTCGTTACCAGGCAACGGAGAGCTTTTTATAGTTAGTTAAGCAAATACCAAATTGCTATTTATCATGGCTTCTGACGCTTCCGCTGGAATACAGGCACGTACTCTGAGTCCCACACACTAATGCGTTATTGATTTTTGGAGCCCAATTTCAAGACAGAACAAGGTGTATGTAACTCCTCCGGAAGCCCATCCTGCCCTTGGGTAGAACTGAACGTTTCTTTTGTTCGGAACAAATGGAACACTCAGAAATTCTTACTTTTTCCATCTATTTAACTTCAGAATTCAGTTGTTAAAGTGGCTGTCTTATTGTAGACTCTCAAAAGTTAGGACGACAT
>JAOXYA010000021.1:29758024-29774232 GCA_028565675.1 Sorex palustris | reverse complement strand
TTCATCGATTTGCTCAAGCGGGCCCAGTAACGTCTCCATTGTGAGACTTCTTATTACTGTGTTTGGCATATTGAATACTCTCCTAGCTTGCCAGGCTCTCCGAGAGGGGTGGAGGAATTGAACCCGGCTCGGCCAGGCTGGCTGCGAGCAAGGCAAACGCCTTACCGCTGTGCTATCACTCCAGCCCCTCTAATAAGCATATAAAAAGTAATTACATTTTTATATATACAATATGTACTAGGTTTTTTTCTGGGGGGTGTTTGTGGATTTTTTTTTTAGTTTTTGTTTGCTTGTTTGTTTTTGCTTTTGGGGGTCACACCCAGCAGTGCTCAGGGGTTACTCCTGGCTCTGCACTCAGAAATTAGTCCTGGAGGCTCGAACTCTGGTCAGCTACATACAAGCCCTACCTGCTGTACTATCGCTCTGGCCCCACAATACATACTACTATTTTTCAACATTATAATTTCCGGGTAGGGTGTTTGCCTTGCACGCGGCCGACACAGCCAACCCGAGTTCGATTCCTCTGCCCCTCTCGGAGAGCCCGGCAAGCTACAGAGAGTATCTCGCCTGCATGGCAAAGCCTGGAAAGCTCCCCGTGACGTATTCGATATGCCAAGCACAGTTACAAGTCTCACAATGTTACAGGGCCCGCTCGAGCAAACCGATGAACAACGGGAGGACAGTGACAGTGGTAATTTCCACTAGCATTCCCCAGACCCGCTACTTGCAGACAGGTCTAGCCAAAGATCGGCAAGTCCTGGAGGAAACCACTCACCTCCAAGAGAAACGGAAGGTGCCCTAATTTCATGAGGATCCATGCCCTATCCATGGACAGGGAAGCTCATGACCCCAAACACCTCCGTTCTCCCTGAAAATAATCAGACGCTCCAAAACAATCGCTGAGCAGACTCCTAACAGATACTTTATGTGAACTGAAAGATGATCCTAAAATTTAGATAGGAAAAAAGTCAAATGTCAGAGGCACGGGCCGAAGAGATAGTTCAGGCAAAGGCACTTGGGCATTTGTCTTGTGTGTGGCCAACACCGCCCCCCATCCCCCCCACCCGCCAGTCCCAGCACTGTGTCTGCCCCCTGAGCACCTTTAAGAGTGATGCTCGAGCACATTCAGAGCCAGGAGTAAGCATGGAAGGACGCCAGGTCAAGATTAGTCTAGAAGCTTCTGGGAGTCCGTGGAAAGCCTTGTCCTGTGAATACAAAAGGCTGAAAGTAAAACTTACTCGAACAGTTCATGCAGCAGGCTTGTGGAGAGACAGACAGACCGGCAGGGCAGGAAGCAAACCCGAGCCCGCCCGGCCTGCAAGGACACTTGGTTTCCCACAGTGCTTCCACTGCCAAGTAAGTGACAGGAAAGGACGGACCCAGCTGGGATGGGGGTGTCCATAGGAAAGCGAAGGGGCCCTCCCCTCCCCTAACACCAGGCTCCAGAGACCCTTCGGGAGCCTGCGGGGAAACACAGACCACCTTGCTGGGGAACATTACAAAACAAGGTCAAGGAGTCACTGTAAGGGAAAATGATGATAAGCCTGAAAACTGCATTCATCAGAACATGAATAACATATCCTCGTTAAGATAGAAAAGGGGGATGCCTCGAAGGTGGGTCCGACAGGAACTCGGGCTGTGTGCGGGGCCCCTGGCTCACTCCACAGCACTGCACGGTGCCCAGACCACAGCCAGGACTGGCTCTGAGCATCACCGGCTGGGACCCCTGGGGGGTGAAAAAGAAGAGAGAAGGGAAATTATAGAGTAGCGGGTAGGCCCCAGCACTGGGAGGCCTGGGGCTCACCCAGGGGCTGAGGGAGTTCTGAGGGAGACCGAGTGAGCACCAGCGTGCACCCCCAAGAGTGTGGCTGAGCCTACAGCCAGAACGGGCTGGTCCCGGGACAGAAAGGCACGTCACGTCACCCCCGTGAGCACAGAACCACAGGTGGGCGTGACCCCGCCATCGAGACATCACAGGCCGGAGGGACAAGGGTGGGGGACAAAAGAGGAAAGAAACAATCTACAAAAAACAAGAAAACATGACACACACACACACACACATACACACACACACACACAAAAACAGAAAAATAGGAGACACACACATGAATCTCAGAACGAAGCAGCTTCTACAGGTGGCTCTGGACTTTGCAATAGGCCACTTTCGCCGGGCCACTCCAGATGGGAGCAGGTGCCGTCCCTCCGCCTGCCCCCTAGGAATCCCAGCAGCCGCCAACTTCTAGAATTCAACAAAAGCACCAGGTACAGAGAGGCAGTGGCGGCAAACGTCAGACCTCACGGGATAGGGGAAGAGCCGGCCCTGCTCCTCACTCCCTACTCCCTGCATGGGACTCTGAGATGACGCCCATAAACAGCCACCGGTTACTTATTAAGCTCCTACAAGGCCATGATACACACACACACACACACACACACACACACAAATCTTGGAACCGAGATTCAAGATTCTGCAACTGCAGAGATCTCTCCAGACCCTAATTACTAAAATTTTAGAATTCCTAGAGCAACATTATACGCTACTCATAACAAGCAAGACAAAACAAATCGTCTGGCATTGCCTTTTTGGCAGGTTTGAGTGGGAGTGGGGCTGGTGTCGAAATAGTGAATGTAACCAAAGTAGAGAGAGAGAGAGAGAGAGAGAGAGAGTATGGGGGAAATTGTCTGCCACACACACAGGCAGGGGAAGGGGTGGAATGGGGGGAAGGGAGGGGAATATTGGGGATTTTGGTGATGGAAAATGCACCCTGGTGAGGGGTGGGTGATTGATCATTGTGTGACCGGAACTCAAACCTGAACGCTTTGGAACTGTATCTCACAGTGAATCAATTAAAAAGAAAAAATATATATTAAAAACGAAAAAAACAAAAAAAATAAGAAAACAGAGGCCAGAGAGACGGCGCGGCAGGGAAGGCGCTTGCCGTGCATGCGGCTGACTCGGGTTCGATCCCTGGCACCCCACAAGGTCCCCTGAGCCCCACCACTGGGAGGGATTCCTGAGTGCAGAGCCTGGAGACAGCCCTGAGTACCCCAGGTGTGGTCTCCAGACAGGCAGACAGCAGACGAGGCTTTTCCTTTTTCTCTCGTCTGGGGGGAGCCAGTCCCCCCCCCCCCGCCCCGCCACCCTGAGCCCTCCAGCCTCCCCTCGGCCGGCCAACTGGGGCTTTGTGCAAAGGCTCAGGAAAAGAGGACACAGCCCCCCCCCGCCCCCGCCCCAACCCCCACCCCTGCCCCCAGCAGCCCTTCCTTCTCCTGCTCTGGGCACTTAAGACTCAGATAAAGTGCTCATCTCCCACGGCCACGGAGAGGCCAAAGTAAGAGTGGCGCTCTCTTTAGCAACCACGGAAAGTTCTCATCTTCTCGTCGCGCCAAGTTCCCTAATGGCCAGCCTAGGAGCCCAATTTCTAAGCGGCCCTGGATTGGGCCATTTCCCTCTCTGGCCTCGGGCCTCCCGCTGGCAGATTGCCACGGCTCGGCGGGGCGTCGTGGGCGCCAGCGGGGAAGCTCTTTGCTGCTCGCAGGCTGCTCGCCGCCTCCGGAGGTTTAATTCACCCGGAGTCCGGAATCTCCCTGGGAATGGGGGTCACACAGTGTCCTGCCCCCCCCCCAACCTCCTCCGGAGGCTGCCTTTGGCCTCGTCCCCTCCTTTGAGGCCGGCCTGGCCAGACGGCAAAGAGGGACGAGAGGGGACAGGGTGCAGCCGGGCAGTGACCCCCGGATCACAGGGCAGGGTAGACAAAAAAAATCACTCAGCATCAACGGCGTTCTCAAGGGCCGGGAACTGGCCGTGCCGGGCACCCGCCTGGGTGAGATGCCTCAGATCAGGGATCCCCCCGGGTGCAGCTCTGAAACCCTCGCCCTGGCCCTGAGCGAGCTTTTTCCTCACTGCAGCTGTGACCACCCGACGCCCCTTCCCTCTCCCTGGGACCCAGCTTGTAGAAGCTGAGTTCGACCCACAACCCTCCTGGTCTGCAGGCCGTGAGGACCCGCTTGTCACCAGGGCCCAGGTCTGGGCCCTGACCAACCCTCAAGTCCCTTGGGAGCAGTGGGTGGGGCGGCTGCCCTGGAAGGGGCAGTTGCAGGGGGTCTGACTGGCCCAGCTCTGCTGGGGAGCCGGAATCTCCCCTTGGCAGCCCCCAGGCATTGCATCGGGAGGTCTGAAGCGACTCTGGCTGTCACGGGCGTCCTGGGCGTACCGTGCCGTCACCCTGAAGTGCCAGGGGCAGCCACACAGAGCCCGGGAGAAACTCCAGGCCCAGAAGGGCAGTGTGCGGGCGTGCGGGGCCCCTGGTCAGCCCCCGTCACAGGCCCCCGCCACCCACACCAGAGGCTCCAGCCTTTCCACCTCCTGTGGACACGAGCCAGGGGCAGACTGTGAGGAGGACGCAGATGTTTCTCCCGCTCTGTGCCTCGGCTGTGTCTCTCCTCACCCCTCACCCGGCCCCAGAGGAACACATTCCTCCCCTGGCAGTCAGGGCCCTTCCTCCAGGAAGTCCTCTAAGATCCACCCCTGCCTCTCGCTCCCACCTGCCACTCAAGCCCTTTCCCTGTCTAGACGGAACTGGCCTGTGCAGGCCCCCACACCTCTCCCGAGCAGCAGGAGGGGTGCAGGGGTGGGTCTCCCACAGCAGGCAGGGCTAAGCCCGCTCCGAGAATGCCCCAGTTCCCAGCCCTGAGAGGGCACTGACCCAAGAAGGGCCGGAGACTCAGCCCCCTGGGCGCCCAGACAAAGGCCACACCTTGGGCCAGGCACAGTCCTCTGCTGCGGGCACAAGGGCACGCGGGCACAGCCCTCTGCCACAGCAGCTTAGAGCCCGGCTTCACCTGCCCACACGCTTGGCCGGTGGCTTTGGCAGGTGATAATTCAGCATCAGGAACTGCATCCTGACAAAGCGAACCGGCCCCCTGGGCCCCTCATCTCTGCCACCTTTGGGCGCCTTGACTGCTCACAGCTGTCCCCAGGGGAGGGGTCCCTGGAGGGGTTGGGTGGCCCCCATCCCTGGGAGGGGTCTGGGGGTTGGATGGGCCCCATTCCTGGGAGGGGTCTTCTGACATGTGCCTCCTCTGAGCCGTGCCCCACTGCAGGCCCATGGATAACTGTGCTGGGGGGCTGAGCACCCTTTCCCCACTGCCCCTTCGGGGACCAAGGCTAACAGCAGGGAAAGCTGGACGTCCCAGCTGGCCTCTGCCAGGTGCAGCCTGCCCACGTGTCTGTGCCGCTCTGAGCCCACGTGTCTGTTTCCACGTGTCTGTGCCCACATGTCTGTGCCACATTTGTGTGCCCACATGTCTGTGCCACGTTTATGTGCCCACGTGTGTGCCCACATATCTGTGCCCACGTGTCTATTTCCATGTGTCTGTGCCCACATGTCTGTGCCACGTTTGTGTGCCCACGTGTGTGCCCACATGTCTGTGCCCACGTGTCTGTTTCCACGTGTCTGTGCCCACATGTCTGTGCCACGTTTGTGTGCCCACGTCTGTGCCCATGTGTCTGTGCCTGCGTGTCTGCGTCCACTATGCCGTGTCTGTGCCCGCATCCCATCCATGTGCCTTTGCTCACCTAATCAGTGCCCACACCCGTGCCCATGTCTGTGCCCATGTGTCATACCTGTCTAAGTGCCCACGTTACCCACATGTCAGGGCCTGCGCATCTGCTAGTATTGTCCACCTGGCCCTGGGCATGTCAACTCCACCCCCAGAGCAAGTCCAGCCTCAGGCCCTGAGCTGGGGCCACGACGGGACGCCCAATGCCTGGCACCAGAGACCGACCCGTATGTACTGTGCACGGAGGTGCTGCCCGCACGGTTGATTCCTGGGGAGACGCTTCAGCCCCCGTCTCCTCCCAAAACTCTTTTCTATGAAGAACTGACAAGGGTCCGAACAGCCCGGGGAAGGACAGGGCTGACTGTCCTCTCCTCGTCCTCCTGGGTGCATGCTCCCCGAGTGACCAGAGCAGCGGTCGTCGCCAGCCTCGTGGAATAAGGGACTCCATCCTCCACGGCACCCACAGGCCTTTCGGCACGAGGAAAGGGCATCCTGAATCGCCCAGGCCCATCTCCCCACTTCACTTAAGCCCCTGGGGTCCCCACCAGCGACACCCACCACGTTCCTGAGTGACCCCCGTGCTCCAAGCAGGAACAAGGCCTGAGCAGTGCCAGGTGAGACCCGGTAGCCAAAAGAACAAACAGGACAGCAGCGATAATAATACAACCAGGAATGCAGAGGCAGAAACGCCGTGAAAATCCTTTCTGTCGTTCTGTGAGAGGCCGAGCCGCTGTAATATGCGAACACTGAATTAGAAAGGCTTTGTGGAAATATCCAGACTTTCAAACAAATGAGCTGCAGAACCAATGCATTATTTTATTCGGCTCCAGCATAAATATTTCATAAATTACACGCAATTATTAACAACATCAACACTAGCAAATTAATTACTGTCAATTCATATTAATAAAACTGCATTTTGTCATAAATAAAGTTAGTTTACTACGCCCCATCCGTCTCAGAGGTATTCGCATTTGTCAATTGTCCTCTACTTCAGGCTAAAACAAAAGTAATCAAATAACTAATTATTGTACTAAACGCGGAGCGCCGCTTACACATCAATGAAAACTCCCATTACTGCAGCCCTGAGGACGCATATTCAAATCCGTGATGATTCCCGCCTCGAGACCCGCCAAGCCCTCCATCAGAGGGGACCGTCCAGCCTCGCCTTCCTCCCTGCTCGTGGGGCCACATCCTGGGCACCCTGACCATGACACCAGGGGTCAAGGGTCGCTGCGAGAGCTCCGTCCTGGCCCCTCCAGCCCTGCCCCAGTCCTGCAGGCGGCCGAGCTGGGCTCCCTCCCCAGCTTTCACGCTTAGAGATCGGAAAGTCCATTGCCTCCAGAAACGCGCCGGAGCTGTAATCCGGGCTCCCCCTGTCCTCCTGATGGACCAGTCAACAGCAGCGGGTTTGGAGGGCCGAGAGCCAGCCTGGGGCCTTATGACCCCCCCAGCACTGCCTGCCAGAGAGTGGCCCGAGCAAGGGGCAGGGAGCAGCCCCCTGCAGGCCAGAGAGAAAGGGGTGGCACTGAGGGTGACCACGAGGCACCACCTCGAGCATGACTCCATCCGCCACCCTGTCAGCACGTGGACAGAAAGACAAGAGGCCGTAGGGGAGGGAGGATGGCAGGGGCCATGCCTGGCACCTCCCCAGAGACACCCCGGAACACCCCGAGCTCCTCTGGTAGCGACAAATTGCTTGAGCTTGGGTTGGCCGGGCCAGCGGCCAGAGGCCACATTGGCCAGACCACGGCAGCCCCACAGCCCCAGCCCAGGCTTAGCTGCCGGCTTGAAAGGCAACGAATCCAGATGGCCAGAGGTACCTGAGACGGAAGTGCACCCCACGCCCTGGAGTGCCCCTAAAACTGTCCCAGGGCAGGTGAGGACAGGGGCCCGGGGAGCTCACGGGTTCCGGGGAGCAGGGGGACGTACGTGGGGGCCGCCTTGGTGGAAGACAAGGGTGGAGGCCCCCCACACTGACACTGAAGCTGCCCCACTTCCCACTGGAGAGACAAAGAAGTCACGATCTGGGTGCGAAAGGGTCCTCTGCACCCCCCACGTGGGGGTCCCATGCCGGAGGGAGAAGGTGGGGCGCACAGTGGGGCAGCAGCCAGCCACGGAAGAACTGAATTGCACAGTGACAGCGCTGGGCCCTGAGAGCTTCCCTGAGGGTCGGTGACCCCTGACACCCACACACAGGGCGCGAAGGGGCCACGTTCAGAGGGGACTTGGGCACTGGGGACCGATAGGCAGTAACAGCACTGTCATTCCTCCTTTCAGGGGCGTGGCTGGGTCACACCTGGCGGTGCTCAGGGATCACTCCTGAAGGGCGTAGGGGCCCCTATGGGGGTGGCTAGAGATGGGGCCCCGGGGAGCCCCAGCCACGCAAGCACTTCTACCCTCCACCAATCTCACTGGCCCCTAGGGAAAAAAATCTCCACAACAACAACAAAAATCTAATGTACAAAGCGGGCTGGAGAGATAGTACAGTGGGTAGGGCGTTTGCCTTGCATGCGGCCGACCGGGCAGACCCAAGTTCGATTCCTCCACCCCTCTCGGAGAGCCTGGCAAGCTACCAAGAGTATCTCGCCCGCACAGCAAAGCTTGGCAAGCTCCCTGTGATGTATTCGATATGCCAAACACAGTAACAACAAGTCTCATAATGTTACTGGGTCTGCTCGAGCAAATCAGTGAACGACGACAGTGACGGTGACAATGTACAAAGGACTGTCTTTCCCAGAGAGGTAAATCCTAAAATTTGTGCAGGGGCCAGACCAATAGTACAGCAAGTAGGGCATCTGCACTGCACGTAGCCAAGCCAGATTTACTCCCTGGCACCCCATCGGGTCCCCAGAGCACAGAGCCAGGTAGTAAGCCCTGGGCACCGCCAGGTATGGCCCCAATATCCTTTAAAAGATGAAATTTTTCGTTAATTTTAAAAATAAAAATTGTTGGGGCTGGAGTGATAGCACAGCAGGGAGGGCGTTTGCCTTGCATGAGGCCAACCCTGGTTCGATTCCCAGCATCCCATATGGTCCCCTGAGCACCGCCAGGAGTGAATCCTGAGTGCAGAGCCAGGAGTAACCCCTGTGCATCGCTGGGTGTGACCCAAAAAAGCAAAAAAGAAAAAGTTTGGCTCTCTCTCTCCTGGAGGCAGGAGCCCACCACAGACCCCTCCAAGCCTCCGGCAGCGAACTCCCCACCCCCATCTTTCCCATCTGCCCAGCTCCTGCTGTCCCTGGGGACACAGGCCATGCTGGACCCGGGGCTGAACAGCCCCCAGCACCACCTCACCTTCACCTCCTGGCGCCTGCAAAGCCTCTGGCCTCCAGCCAGGCTGTGTTGACAGCTTCTAGGGTGACTGAGGGGTCACTGACCCAGTGATCATGGCCTGGCCAGGCTCCCGGGCAGCAGGCTCAGGGCTTCCAGCTGCAGGGCAGGGTCCTCTGGGGCTGGGGTGGGCCGAGGTGGCCCCAGAAGCCACTGCAGCAAGTGCTCAGGCCTTTCCTGGGCGTGGGACCAGTAACCCAGCCCAGCCCGTCTCTCACCGGAGCCCAGGGGACAATGCCCCTCGGGGTGCAGAGGTCTGTGACCTGCCCCAGGCCACGGGCTACCATGGGCAGGTCTGGGCCAGACGCTGGAGCTGGGTCACCAGCCCACATGCCGCATGGAATGAGAGTGATAGATGGAGAGTGTGACGGGGAGTCGTGGGCCAGGGGCTCGGCAAAGGGGTTCCATCGACACCAGCCAGGGGCAGCAGGGTCTGCCCTGCAGATTCTGATGCCACTCCACCCTGGCTCCCAGCCCGGCACAAGGACAAAGTCGGGGACTGACAACGGCCACCTCAGAGGGGGTGTCCCGGCCAGGTGGGACACAGAGTGCCGGGGGCCGCCACCAATGGTGACCGCAGGCAAGCAGACAGCAGACACCCTGAGGGGCCACTGAGGGCCAGACTGGGGTAGCGCTCCCCAAGGCCCCGGGACTAGAGAGGAGAGGGCAGTGGGAAGGAGGACAGTGGCAGCTGGCCACATGCTGGCCCAGACCCTCCGGTCCCCCGGGGCGGGAATCTGACCATGGTCCAACCATGGAGCAATGTGAGCGGGGACCCCTTGGGAAGGAGCCTGATGGGTGACCTCAGGGTGACAAGATGCCACTGACACGGACCCAGGCACCCTCTAGAATCAGTGTCTTCAAGGGCCGGTAATATGGCCCCATGGTTGGCAGCCCGCCTCATGGGCTGGGGCAGAAGGCGGCTGGGATGGAGAAGGGGTCACTGAGTCAATGATGGCTGGAGGGATCGTCCGGGATGGGAGACGTGTGCATCACAACATCCAATAAGAGAGAGAGAACAAAAGGGAATGCCCTGCCACAGAGGCAGGGTGGAATGGGGGGGATGGGGCGGAGGGATACTGGGATCCGTGGTGGTGGAGAATGGGCACTGGTGGAGGGATGGGTATTTGATCATTGTATAATAGAACCCCAGGCACAAAAACATGTAAGTCTACAACTGTACCTCATGATGTCTCACTAATAAAAAAAAATAGATAAAGGACCAAACGTGATAGCCTCTCAGTATCTGTATTGCAAACCATAATGCCCCAAAGAAGAGAGAGAGATTATGGGGAATCATGTCTGCCATGGAGGCAGGGGGAGGGTTGGAAAGGGGGGGTATACTGGGGACATTGATGGTGGAGAATGTGCACTGGTGGAGGGATAGGTGTTCGAGCAGTTTGACAAATTCAAACATAAAATCTTTGTAACTGGATCTCACAGTGATTCAATTGAAAAAAAAAAATCAGTGTCTTAGCCAAACACCCCTGGGTACCAAAGAGACAGGACAGGGTGAAGTACTTGCCTTGCAGAAAACCAAACTCCAGGAGAGACCCTGGGGCCCAGAGAGAGGAGGGCTCCTGAGCACTGCCAGGTGTGACCCCAAAAAACAAAACCCCTGCAAGATTCCTGGGAACCGTGATCAACATTTCTATCCCCCAACAGAGACCCTTGGCCCCCATCCAGGGGTGGGTTCTCGGCATGTGGCTGTGGGTTTCACGAGGAAGCAGAAACCAGCCTCTCGCCATCCAGACCGGGAAGACCGGGCGGGATCAGAGGTCCGAGCCGGGGGAAAGACTTGGCGTGGAAAGGCCTGGCCCCCGCAGCCCAGGACAGCGCCCACCACAGGGGCCACAGACAAGGGCCCAGGAGAATCAGAGTCCCACAGCCCCAGGACCCTCCACCCGCCTCCTGCATTTCTGAAGCCGCATCCACTAACTCGAGGCCCTCTGGGACACTGTGGCCACCTGGCAGAGCCCCTCGGGGTGCCGCACCTCGTCCGGCGAGGTTGGTCCGAGGGCCGAGTCGGAGGCTTCAGCCCACGGGGTGCTTCCTGGTTCCTCCTTCCTCTCCAGGAGCCAAACCCAAAGAACCAGCCACAGACACACAGACAGACGTGCAGGCCCGGCCCCGCTCACCAGGCGGTTCTGAAAGTGAGGTGAGCCCTGGGCTCCGGGACGCACCCACGGGGCCTTGGTCCTTGATGAATCGCGCTCGCCTCAGATTTTCTCTCCTCTCCAGCGTGCTTTCTCGCCGCAGGAAGCGTGGTCGGTGGCTGTTAACTGGGAATTTGGTGCCTTTCACCAGCCGGTATTGCCACCTCCGCAGGATTCAAATCTCGCTGCTTTGCATCTAATTGAAGGACTGCACACAAAAAAGGTAATTTTGACATCCAAAGCAAGAGTGAGGGTGAGCGGAGGGAAGAGGGAACGTATTACTTAACTTTGTGCTGATAATTATCCCACACAAAGACGCTTACAAGAACATTCCACGCTGGCGCTCAGCCAGAAAAAATTAAACCTATGTTGCTGCTTCAATCCATCTAATACTAGGAATTGGCAGGGGGGAAAAAAATCCATTCTATGAATAATAGCCTCTATAGTCCCAGAGGACCGGCAGTACATGAATTAATAGGAAGGAACGAAGAAAAAAAAGAGAAAAAGAAGAAAGGAAAGAAGAAAGGGAGAAAGAAAGAAAGGGAGAAAGAAAGAAACGGATAAAGAAAGAAAGAAAGAAAGAAAGAAAGAAAGAAAGAAAGAAAGAAAGGGAGAAAGAAAGAAAGGGAGAAAGAAAGAAAGAAAGAAAGAAAGAAAGAAAGAAAGAAAGAAAGAAAGAAAGAAAGAAAGGGAGAAAGGAAGGAAGAAAGAAAGAAAGGAAGGAAGGAAGGAAGGAAGGAAGGGAGAAAGAAAGGGAGAAAAAATAGAATCTTGGGCTTTTTCTAAAATGGTGCTAATGCGCCGGTGAAACTTAATTTTATAATTTACTGGCAGTCAAGATGGCAGGAAGTACAATAATTTGCTATATTCTGCACAACAAACCCTGCTTTTCCTGGGAAGGGGTAATTATCCCCATGGAAAAAAAGAAAAAAGAAAAAAATACGCCATCTCATATTAGGCTAAAGTCTCATCAAGAAGAGAAAAAGTGCCTCATTACACGTAATTACCAGGGAATTAGAAACATCATTTAACTAAATGAGCGAATAATGCTCAGGATATTGAAGAAACTTGCCTGCGCTTCTGCAAAGCACTCTAAGTCCCATTACAAAAATTGCCCCTCTTTAATGGAATAATTTTAGGCCTTGTCTGCCTTGCTTTAAAAATAAAGAGGCTCCGAGAGGCAGAAAGAGGCTGGAACTGCCATAAACAACTGTTGAAAGGGACCGAGGAGGAGACGCAGCGTGTGCTGAGCCGAGACTCGGATGACTCACGCTCCACCCTCTCGGGCGGGGAAGGAGACCCCTCCACCCACCGGGAGCTGGGGCGGCGCTGCCCTTGGGGGCCGCCTCAGGAGTCGCACAGAAAGTTTTCAGATTTGGGGACAGAAAGGCAGTTACAGTGGCTGGATGTGCTTTAAAAAACGTCAAGGGGGGCTAGAGCGATAGCACGGCCGGGAAGGCGTTTGCCTTGCACGCGGCCGACCCAGGTTCGATTCCCAGCATTCCGTAGGGTCCCCCGAGCACCGCCAGGAGTCATTCCTGAACGCAGAGCCAGGAGTAAACTCTGAGCATCGCTGGGTGTGACCCAAAATGCAAAAAGATAGAAAGAAAGAAAGAAAGAAAGAAAGAAAGAAAGAAAGAAAGAAAGAAAGAAAGATGGATGACGAGGGCTGGCCAGCACAGCCGGGGGGGCACTTGCCTCGCACACGCAGACCCAGGTTCCATCCCAAATGTTCCCCTGAGCACCGCCCGGAGTGATCCCCGGACACAGCTAGCTGGCCCACCTTCTCAAAAAATAACAGTAAAAAATAACAAAATTAAAGAGACGCTGGGGAGACAGCAGGACAGGTAGCGCATCTACCTGGCACCGCCAGGAGTGATCCCTGAGCGACACCGGCTGTGGCAGAAAACAAAACCAGGAGGTACTTAATGGGGCTTAATGCCATCATTATGTGAGTCACGCAAAAGCCTCCAGGTCTGACCCGAGTCTCACCCTCTCCAGATCTGTCGGGCGGAGTCCCCCCACCACACACCCCTGCCCTCACTGCCCCCCGACCCCCCGGAGTCAGAAGAGAAAGAGTGCGGGTCCGAGCAATCCCACCTGAGCTGCCTTTGGGGGACGTGGACTTGGCCGGCTCCTTAGAGAGAGAGCTGGGAAAAGACCCGTTGGCAGTGCCGAGACGGCAGCGCCCTCCACGGTCCCCCGGGACCCACCAAGGAGCTGTCCCTCCTCAGGACAGGCCTGAGCGGCCACACCAAGTGCTGTCCCCACACGGGCAGGCTTAGCCGTTGTTAGTCACGCCCCCCACCACCATTTCAGCAGTTGAGGCCGCAGGCCACCCGCCGGAAGTCCCTGAGCTCAGTGGGAGCTTTCCGCAGGAACCAGGCACCCCTGTCCCCGCAGAGCTGCCCTCGGTGCGGATGGGGAAGCACAGATCCCGGCTCCTGTGTCCCTCTAAACAGCATCTGGCACAGGGGGCCCAGGAGCTGCCGCACGGTCCCTCCTGGCTCCTACATGGGCAGCTGGCCACGGAGCAGGAGGCCCCCAGACCCACGGAGCAGCAGGCCCCAGGGGTGGGGCATCAGGACACAGAGGCACCTGCCACTTGGCTGGAGGGTCCCACCTGGGCCTTAGGCGTCAGGGGTTTCCCTGCAGTGTCAGCTTCCCTGTCAGAATTTAAGCTCAAGGCCAGAGGCAGGGCAGTGGGGAAGGCCACCTCGGGGCCATCCCAGTACCACAGCCCTCGAGCCCTGCCAGGTGGGATCCCCAAGTGTAGAGCCCAGAGTGACCCCAAGTACAGAGCCCAGAGTGACCCCAAGAGCAGAGCCTGGAGTGACCCTGAGCACTGCCGGGGTGGCACCCACCCCCAAAAACAAATCTTCTAGAACCAAAGAGCTAGCACAGGGGTTAAGGCATCTGCCCCTTCCATGACCAGACCTGGTCCCGTCTCTAGCACTGTTGAACACAACCCTGAGCACCCCTGATGAGCCCGCAACAAAGCAAGATGAATGAAATGATGACATATATGGATACGCACATAGAATTTATTTAGGCCTCGATTCCTCTGGCTGTAGCAAAGTGTACGAAGAGATGCCCAGGGGCAGAGCTCAGCGGGAAAGTTCTCCTTCCATGAAGCCCACACGGATTCCATCCCCGGTACCCCAGAGGATCTCCGAGCCTACCAGGAGTGAGCCCGGAGTGCAGAGCCAGGAGGAAGCCCTGAGCACTCCCGGGGGTGGCCCAAAATGAACCAGAGAGAGAGAGAGACAGAGACAGAGAGAAAGAGCCCCAGAAGACACAGCCTGGACACCCAGGGCTCGGTGGCACCCAGACGTCCACCCCACGTCCTCATGGTCTTGGCCCCTCCGTGACACCCTCCTGCCCCGTCTCAACTTACCTCCTCACACATGGGCCCGAAGCGGCCGTGCCAGCCCCGAGCCACACACCTGCTGGATACTTCATCCCCTGTGTCCTCTACACCGTACAAGTGCCCTAGAAACCGGCACCGCGAAGGCCAGTGACCCCACGGCTCCATGACGGATTACGAGTCTGCACCCCATGTGTCAAGGCAGGGTGGGGAGCCTGGTCTCGGCCCCGACATGCTGCCCCAGGCAGGTCACTCAGAAGCGCGAGAGCCATAAGGCAGGGGCAGGTGGACGGACACGGGAAGACGGAAGGACGGTGGGCGGGAACACTGCACAGCGAGGCATCGGGGCATGGCCCTGAGGTCTACGGAGAGTCTCCACATTCCCGAAACAGCGACCCTCTGGCTGCAGCGAGTCCTGGCATCTGCCCTGCACAAGACTGACCCAGGGGCGATCCTCAGCACCGCATGTCCCCAAGCCCCGCCAGAGTGATCCCTGGTGCAGAGCCATAAGCACGCACTGAGCACTGCCGGGTGCCCCCAAAATATAGCACTGTAGCACGGTCCTCCGTTGTTGATCGATTTGCTCGAGTGGGCCCAGTAACGCCTCCATCGTGAGACTTGTTGTTACTGTGTTTGGAATATCGAATACGTCATGGGTAGCTTGCCAGGCTCTGCCGTGTGGGCAAGATACTCTCAGTAGCTTGCCGGGCTCTCCGAGAGGGGCAGAGGAATCGAACCCGGCTCAGCCAGGCCAACTGTGCCCAAGGAAAACGCCCTACCGCTGTGCTATGGCTCCAGCCAGATCTTACCAAAAAGGTACTAGGGACAATTCTGCATGTGATTTGAAGAGTTTCTTATGACAAAACCGTTTGATCGGTGCCTTTCCTTCAAACACAACCTCAAACCTATACTTTACATTCATTCTGTCCTGTAACTTTCCCTCAACCCATTTCTAAATCAACTTCATTTTAACAGGATTCCTTTTCTTTATCCCACTGATGATATCTGCATCCACTATCTTTCTGACTCAAGACAATACATCTATATACCTATATTCCTTATAGTCATCCCCCTAGTTTAAACTCTTATTTTACTGAATTTAGTACAACATGATCTCCCAAGTTTAGACACAAATTACTAATCATCTCATTTAACATGACAAAACTACTCTGAAGTACCATATATATACATACATATATATGTATATATATATATATATATATATATATCACCATCACTGTCATCCTGTTGTTCATTGATTTCCTCAACCAGTAACGTCTCCTTTGGCCTAGCCCTGAGATTTTAGAAAGTGCCACATTCGAGGGGCTGGAGCAATAGCACAGCGAGCGATTAGGGCGTTTGCCTTGCATGCGGCTGACCCAGTTTTGACCCCGGCATCCCATATGGTGCCTGAGCACCACCAGGAGTAATTCCTGAGAGTACAGAGCCAGACGTAACCCCTGTGCATTGCCAGGTGTGACCCAAAAAGCAAAATAAATAAATAAATAAAGTGCCACATTCGAGGCTCTTTCAGGATCAGGGGAATGAGAACCATCATTGTTACTGGTTTTTGGCATATTGAATACACCCCGGGGAGTTTGCCAGACTCCCGGATACTTGCCAGGATACTTTCGGTAGTGTGACATCTTATTATTTATACATATGTGTATAAATATATATACACAATTATTGTTTATATATTATTATTATTTGCTTGAGCGGGCCCAGTAACGTCTCCATTGGAGACTTCGTTGTTACTGTGTCTGGCATATCGAATACTCTCGGTAGCTTGC
>JAOXYA010000021.1:29738572-29754641 GCA_028565675.1 Sorex palustris | reverse complement strand
AATTCCTGAGTGCATGAACCAGGAGTAACCCCTGAGCATCGCCGGGTGTGACCCAAAAAGCAAAAAAAAAAAAAAAACTAAATATGAAAACCACATGAGCGTGAATGCATAAACGTATACCACACTTAAGAACGAAAAATGGGAGTGGGGTAAACAGGCATAAATGAGGTTTCAGATGTTTCATTGCAAACCCAAGTTACCAAGGAAATACAGCGAAAATAATCATTTCACAATGTGAAAGGTCTGATGTGAGGACTGGCTTCTGTGACAGAGAGACTGAGGCAGGGGTGCTCACACACACGCCGACACTCTCCTGCCGAGCTGCACCCCTGACCTGACTGCTGTCTTCCAAAGCTTCAGCTTACTGGTCAACTTAAGAACTAGAAATCCTTTGAGGCCTGGGATGTGGGTAGGTAGTAAAGCACCTACTATGCGTATTTGTTTTGTGGTTTGCTCTTTGTTTTGCTTTGGTTTGGAGTAACCCCCGCAATGCTCAGGGGGTTACTCCTGGCTCTGCACTTCGGAATTACTCCTGGCAGTGCTTGGATGAGCTTAGGGGACGCTGGGGATCGAACCCAGGTCGGCCTCATGCAAGGCAAAAGCCCCACCTGCTATACTAACACTCGGCCCCATATCTGCATGTCTGAAACCTTAATTCCTGGCACTACTTTAAAAGGAAAAAAACAAACAAAAAAAAAAAACCCTCAGAATATGAGCACATAAATTTACAAATACTCAAGTCAAATGGGGTCAGAGGTGCTTTACAGGACTGTGTTGCATGCAGGAGCCCAAGTTTTCAGCCCCAGCCTTCGTGGAGAACTGAGCGAGGAAAGCACGGCTGGCTGTGGCTCCCCGGAATTAGAGTCAGTCAATAAGAGAACAACAAATTGAACATTCCTCACCTGAGTGGCATTAGATTTGTTTCCTTCGTTGATGTCTTAGGAACACCTTTGGAACCATCTGGAATGGGTGGGGAAGAATACTCAGCGATGCTCAGGGAGCACTCCTGACTCGGGTTGTCGGGGACCGAACCCCAAGTTGGCCTGTGCAAGGCGAGCAACCTGCACACTGTCCTCTCTCTCCAGCCCTTCATGGAACAGTCATATACTCATTCTAACTCTAGGAAGTTATCTAATTTTTGGTTTGGGAGGTCTATAGGTAGAAAAATTGATCAAAAAACTAACTTGCCCTGTGACGATGTTAAGCAGCAAAGTCTGGACTCAAACCCAAGTTCAGAAGCAGAGTCCAAGCATCACGCTGCCTCTCGGGGTTCCCAGGCGCTTTCCTCCTGCAATACTAGCCAGAGAGTTCCAGAACAGGCCACCCTCTCCGCACCGCTTATACCCAGGGTGCAGGACCAGTCCCGCGTGCTTAGACTTAAGATCAACCACGGAACCTGGCTGCCTTCTCCAAATCACGAAGCAGACGTGAGACCCAAAGGTCAGTCAAGAGCCAGCAAGTGGGGCTGGAGCAATAGCACAGCAGGTAGGGCGTTTGCCTTGCACGCGTCCAACCCGAGGTTCGATTCCCAGCATCCCATAGCGTCCCGCAAGTACCACCAGGAGTAATTCCTGAGTGCAGAGCCAGGAGTAACCCCTGAGCGTTGCTGGGTGTGACCCAAAAAGCGCAAAAAAAAACCCAAAAAAACCAAGAGCCAGCAAGTGACAATCTGGCCCCAGCTGGTACCACAGCCCTTGTCCCACTGTGTCTGTGCACCTCCTGCTGCAAGTCCCCTTCCCCTCTCAATGAGAAACCAGAGAGCAAAGGCTCTGATCCCACTCACCACCAGAACACGGCAGCCCACACAGGGGCCGGCACGTTCAAACGATCGTACAAGGCGACCGTCACATCCAAGACCAAGACAGATGATGAGTGAATTTTCCTCCCATTCTCAGTGGGCAAGGCAGGAGATTCCTGTGCCTGACCCACGTTTTATAAAACTGCGCCTCCTTGCTGGGCCCTGGCTTGTCAGAAGCATGAGTCACCAGGAAACGGGGCGGCACCGGCCGCCCTCTCACAGCGAGGGGCACCGAGCAGCGGCTCGTAATGGAGCCAGCCCGCTGCCAGCCCTTTGCGGCAACCGCTCCTGCGACACTTGGTGCAAATGTAAAGTCCGGGTCACAAAACTCCCCGGGGACAAGCCTCGGAGCAATGACAGCAGGTCTCTTGCCCACAAGCTGCGGGGGCTCCTGGCAAAAGCAGAACCCGTTCCTTCAAGGCCTACCGAGAAGGACCCCACCCAACGCCACTGCAAGCCATACATATGCTATCGTCCACCACACCCCCGAAGAAAAGCCCCCATTGGTTTACCCAAGTCTTTTCAGCTGAGCTGGTTACCTACTACTGACAGGGAAACGTGCACAGAAAATTCTGAAGGATGGACAGAAGCCAAAATGTGATCTCCTGGTCCAAGGTTGTGGGTGCAAAAGGTTTCCATTTGTGCATGGTGCCAGCTACGATTTTCTACAATGAACTTGTTCTTTCCAAAATAGTTATTAAATGCTCTTTAATGAATCATTAAAGTTAAGAGCGACAGCACAGAGGGTAGGGCGTTTGCCTTGCACACGGCCGACCTGGGTTCGATCCCCGGCATCCCATAGGGTCCCCCAAGCACCGCCAGGAGCAATTCCTGACTGCAGAGCCAGGAACAACCCCTGAGCATCGCCGGGTGTGACCCAAAAAGCAAACGAACAAACAAAAAAAGTTAAAAATCCTATGTCAGACTTCGACAGGTAGTAGAGCAGATAAGGTGCTTGCCTACATATGGCCGACATGGGTTCAAACCTTCATCCCCCTCACAGTTCCCCGAGCTCCATCAGGAATGATCTCTGTCTGAATGCAGAGCCAGGAGCAAGCCCTGAGCATCGCCAAGTGTGACCCAAAAAAGTGGTTTGAAATATTTTTTATTTTTTAAGCCCTACATCCAGCGCACTGACCACTAACTCCATTTCCAAATTATACTGAAAATTATTTTGAAAATTAGACCATCTCTTATTACGCAGCATTAGCCAAGTGGCCAGCGTTCAAACACAGAGGAAAGAGGTAGTGACCGCCCCTGACAGAAGCGACTACACAGAAATGCTCCCGTGCAGGAGGGAGAGTAACCACCCGCCCCCCCACCGAAGGAGGGGCTTCATCCAAGCTGGGAGGACATGCACATGCACTCGTGAGCTGGAGCAAGGAGCCTTGAAATATGGAATCGGGGGGCTGGAGTGATAGCACAGCGGGTAGGGCGTTTGCCTTGCACGCTGCCGACCCGGGTCGACCCGGGTTCAATTCCCAGCATCCCATATGGTCCCCTGAGCACCGCCAAGGGAAATTCTTGAGTGCAGAGCCAGGAGTAACCCCCGTGCATCGCCAGGTGTGACCCAAAAAGCAAAAAAAAAATATGGAATCGGGGGGCTGGAGAGATAGCACAGCGGGTAGGGCGATTGCCTTGCACGCGGCCGACCCGGGTTTGGTTCCCAGCATCCCATATGGTCCCCCGAGCACCGCCAGGAGTAACTCCTGAGTGTAGAACCAGGCGTAACCCCTGTACATCGCTGGGTGTGACCCAAAAAGGAAAAAAAGGAAATATGGAATTGGGAACAGGACCTTGCACAAGACTCCACCAAAGAAAACTGAAAGCGCAATTCAGAGAAGGGAAGCACCGGAGCAGACGGGAACTCCTGACTTCACCAGTGCCTCTGCATGGTAACGGAGCACCTGTGTTTCCCAGGAGGAAGGGGAAAGCTCTGTGCTAGAGGAGAAGGTTCCTGAAGTCAGAGTCTGGGGGAGTCTGGGCACAAGCAAGTTAGCAGCTGTTTCCGTACCACGGAGTCTCTGCACTTAGCAGGCAACAGGCTGACGTGCAGACACGGGCGGCCTGACAAAATCCTTTTTGTCACAAGAGACTCGTGCCTAAGTGCTCACCTCAGGAGACTCCGACTTCAAAAATCAGTCCTGGGGGTGGGTGGGGGACAGGGCAGACTGGGCGCCTGGTCCTGGAGTGACACAGAGGACCAGGACCTGCTAAGGAAGACCCACGCTGGTGCACAGGGCCCTGGTGCCAGGAGGCCGGCCATGAGAACATGCCACCCAGGACCCGCACTGCCCCTGCCCGTTCCTTCCTGGCCACCTCAGGCCTCGGAGGCAGCATTCCGGAAGGAACAGAAGGGTCACAGGAGCTTGGGCACACGGCACGCCAAGACGTCTCTAAGCCACGTGCAGGCAAGGTTAGAGGGGTTCCTCCCTAGCCAGTTCAGAGACGGAGGTGAGGAAGAGGCCAAGGGGGAGGCGAGGACTGAGAGGAAACGGGAGTGCCACACCCACCCACAGAGGCCACATTTCCTAGGGCCTCGGTTATGTGTCACAGCTCATCTATTCGGAGAGGGTCAAATGTATTCCTCTAACATGGGGCAAAGCCCAAAGGTCTGCTCCAGAGGACGGGGGGGGAGGGGGGTCCCGGAAGACCCCCAGGAGTGACTCCCAAGTGCAGAGCCAGGAGAGAAAATCCTGGGGGTCTCTGGGTGTGGCCCAAAAACCACATTAATAAAGAAAAAGAAAAGATCAACAAGACTGGCGGCTGCTGCATGGCCCCAAGTTGGCAGAGGGGAACCTTGAAGGCAGAAGAGACGGGTCAGACGGTCCAAGGATTAGGCACCTGCCCTGTGGTATCTGGTCCCAAGAGCGTCACCAGGAGGCCGAGGTGATCGCCTGCAGGGCAGGACCGAGCAGCTCCGTATTCTCAGGCTCACACTGAACCACTGGCAAATTGGTCAAGAACTGCCAGGTGGGGGCCCCGGTCTCCTGAGCACTGTTTGGGAGCACCCCCACCCGAAAAGAAGATAAACAGAAGAGTCACGTTAAGACAGAAAAAATCTGCAGTGCAGAAACCAACGAAGACTCCAAAGTAGGTGTCTGGGTCAGAGCAAACGCTGGTCCATCACCGAAGCGGAGTGCATGAAGCGAAGACGGAGGAGGCGGACCCACTCCAGACCTGGGTGACTGCTCGAGAGACCGCCAAGATGAAACTTACAGCCCAAAACCGTTAACACCAAAACTGACACCCACCCCTCACCCAAGGGCGAGGGGACAGCAGAGGCCAACCTCGATTTCTTTTTGTTGTTAGTTGTTTGGGGGGGCCGGGGGTATCCCCACACCTGGCAATGCTCAGAGGTTACTCCTGGCTCTGCACTCAGGAATCACTCCTGGTAGGGCTCAGGGAACCATATGGGGTGCCAGCAATTGAACCCGGGTCAGTCGCATACAAGGAAAGTGCCTCACCCACAGTGTTCTCTCTCAAGTTCCCAAGGCCAACCTGGGTCTGATCCTTGGCACCTCATGATGGTCCCCCTAGCACCACCAGGAGTGATCCCTGAGCACTGCCAGGTGTGGCCCAAAAACCAAAAAAAAAAAAAATATTTAAAAAAAAAAAGAGAGAGAGAAAGAAACGCATCCAACATCGTGTTAGGAGGTCACCTTGTCACCTTGGTATTAATTCTCCTTTAGTTAAATGACCTTTGAAATACATCTCTTGACCTTTACCTAGCAGTGGTGACTTTCACATCGCCGCTGGGAGGGGTGTTGGACAGACTGGCCAGTCGATGGCCAGGTGCGAGCGTGCAGAGCGCCAAAGGGGCCCGGCAGTCACCACGCAGCCCGGGCCTGGCCGGGAAGCCGCAGTGGCTGAGGCACTGCCAACTCAGCAGAGGGCACAGGGAAATGGCAGCCGTCCAGCGATTCACTTTGCCCAGGCCAGGAGCCCTGCGTCCACGGGAGAGACGTAATTACCCCAGGCAGGGTAGCCCTGCAGGCACAATGTCACCCCACCAGGCCCTTCGCAGGGGAGTCCTGCTTTGCAGAGCCTCTTGATGAAGTAAATTGCGTTAATTACCACAGTTAAAAACACCCAACAGTTAGGGATTCAGAATCTCAGATTTATTCGACAGCACAGCAATAACAGGTCAGGTCTAGCACAGGTCACTTTTACAACAAAAGCTCAAGTTGCCCCTAAACAGCAGCTGGGCTGGCGGGGGGCACCACTCTCTCTCACACCACGTGAGGACAAAGGCGCCTCGGCCCACACGGCGTCACAGTGTCGGTGTGAGAGGTGCGTGCACACACACAGGCACACACACACACACGTGCGTGCTCACACACACACAGCAGTGTTCAGAAGACAAGAGAAACAGAGAAATCCACACACTCAACAACACGGCCACAACGCAGACAGACAGCGCGCCCCTTAGGGAGACACGCGCATGTGTAGGAAGCCAAACAAAAAAAAAAGCTTTCCACAGAGAAACCACTTTCACGAGATGATTAGGTGGACCTGCAATGAAGAAAATACATTTCAAAAGATGGGTTCAGACTGACACTGTTTTCATTGACGTATTTAAGAAACACACTACCTCACTCTGCACTGAAACAATTTTTTTTTTAAATGAACGAAATTAATTTCATCAAGGTCCACCCCGATCCTGAGACACACACTTGTCATTACGGTTTGGAACTACCACCAACAGGCCAAGCGAAGTTCGTGTTCTGCCTCGGGGCATTACGGACAAATGAATCTCATTCTCACTGTTATAATTTTTTTTCTTTCTAGCCTTAATCACCAGCGGCTGGGCAGCTACAACGGGCAAGAGAACTACATAAATGTCAGAGAAATATGTAAACCTCGTTAATGTTTCCAAAAATTCATTTAGAGATAGAAACAGGTCCAAATAGATGCCTGTCTAAATGTACTGCAATTACGTTACAATTATTTTTCCAAATACACAGAGATGCTCTGTCTTTTCTCAGCTCATTACTGACTCAAACAATTTGCCCTTCTGGGATCAATTGTTTGCTAATAAATAATTGTTTACAGTCTCAAAATGATGTTAGGAGGTTTTCTTATTAGTTTTCCTTCTGCACCCTAATAAGATTGAAAACTAGCTGATTCCCAGGAGTCTAACCTTAACCTCGCTTTGTTTAACAGCCCAGGAAATGATGAACCATCTGCTTCTGAAAATAATGGACGGCCAAGAGGAAATATTGTTTAATTGTAGATTAACCTCCTCATGAGGCAGTCTGAAGCATCTTTAGAATTACCAACTCTAACCAGCAAGAGAAACAAATGGTTCAAGAGCCTTTTCCTCCACTGTTTCAAGCCCACAAAGAATGCAAGAGGATTTGTATTGCCCGGATTTATTTACAAACATTTATTTCCACAATGGAAAAATCAAGGTCAAAGCTGAGTCTCAAACGTGCAGTTACTGCCCTCCAATATTGTTTGTCCAAACACCTTTAACGCAGCAAACCATCAAACATCTCGTGCATTTAAGAAAGAATTTATTTAAAAAAAAAAAATTCAATAAAAACCTCTTTTCCATTATTTTCAGGTTCTTATAATATTAAAATTAGTATTTTTCCCTGGCTTCTTTGTTAATAGTAATCAATCCACCACTGGGGAGTACGAATTGTTTTATTATCGTCAACATGGCACATAAGTAAATGAAATCTTGTCAAGTACATGGTGACCTACAAGTTCAAAAGAAAAAAAGAACAGCATGAGATCAAAATGGCCGGCCAGGACAGGAGACACAAAGCGAGCGATTAGATGCAAGCACAGCCCTTCACCCAACAGGCCTCACATGCTACCGTCTCCGCTAGAGCCAAGTCGAGGTCTACGGACGCTCTTCTGCCCGCTGCCCTCTCGGGGCCTAACCAAGGTAGCCCAGGGAACCACAGCGTCTCGCTCGGACTACAGCAATCCTGAAAACAGTTGGCTTCTGCATGCATCAGTGTTTACCACGGACTTCCTCTGGGGCAAGGGCAGAGGGACAAACACACCCGGGGTCGGTCAGCCCAGGGTTTCATATGTGCCCAAGAATTCGTCTTCCCTTAGGTCTGATGCAGGGAACTCAGTAGAGTTCTGCCCTTCTGAGGCCAAAAAAAAAAAAAAAAAAAAGTAAATGGTTCCTCTCCGTCAACAGTTACGACCAAGCGCCAAAGACATCTATGAAAATTTCCAAACTAAGGAAATCTGCTATTTCAGACAAGGCCATATTACTCTGGGTTTCCAGTCAGACCTGAAGGTCATTCGCTTTGTGTAAATACTAAAGAAACAACCTCCATGGAGAGGAGAGAATTTGGGCAGTTCAAATTCTTACGTATCTTAAATAGAATTTGCTAAAATAAATTATTCTTGAATTCTTCAACTTAATTTTGAAGGAATGAGCTGGTAATAACTCCAGAGGTTCAAAGAATAATGCCTATTCAAGAAGAATGAGAGTTTGACATTCTTCTCTACAAAACAACTAGGCACAATTTTATCCATCAGACGTCTATCAACCTACGGATATTGAAAGCTTGGGCGAACAAGATAAAATCAACTCCAACCCTACAGTCGGCTGTAATATCGAGCAGGCATCAACAATGCTATTCATGAATTTAGAAAAATTAATAAGTCCGGGGTTGAATGCAAGAAAAGGCTCAAACACAGGTGAAGCGTACTCACTTGGGCTTTGTTTCGGCATCTGTCACTTGGCGAATGAAGATACCATCTTCAGGATGCTCCGTGTCGTCCATTTCATACATATATGATGATGCTATTGCGAGCGTGGTCCCATCATTACTGAAGGCCAGGGAGGCGATGCTGGTGGGGTACCGGTGGAACTGACACAGCCGCTTTTTGTTGAAGGGATCCCAAATATTTACAAACCCATCAGAACCACCTGCAAGTCATTTCCCAAGAGTTAAAAAGGCTCTTGAAAGACACCGGAAGAACCATTACCTTACTGGTTCATCTTTTTAATTTTTTTTTGTTTTTTTTTGGGGGGTCAGACCCAGCGATGCACAGGAGTTACTCCTGGTTCATGCACTCAGGAATTACTCTTGGCGGTGTTCGGGGGACCCTATGGGATGCTGGGAATCAAAAGTGGTCCATCTTTAAGCTACATCCTAAAAGCTACAATTTCTCCCAGGAATTAGTCTATCAGATTCCGCTCCAAAGCATCAAGTGCACTTTATAATAATTTTTTTTAAAAAAAAAAGCTCTAAATATAGATGTTTAGTATTGAAAGAACAGCAAAAGTTCATGGGGTGGAAGGTGATTTCTTCTGGGGGGGATTCTGAGCCACACAGAGTTGTGCCAAGGACCATGCAGTCGAACCTGAACCCCCCGCCCCGCATCTAAACCACGTGTTCCAGCCCTTTGAGTCATCTCCAAACTGTGTGACCTTGGTCATTCTGGCTAGGAGAGAAGGCCATACTTCACCTGTCGCGAATGTGTTGTGGATGTTGTGAAAGGAAATGGCATTGACTGGGTAGATCTGCTCAATGTTGTTCTCTTTCAGTCGGTGACACTTGAAGGCGTACTTCTTCTTCTGCACCTCAGGGCTTGGGTCCAAGTACTCAACAGCCACTCGGCCTTCAATGGAGCTTAACACATAGCCCTGCCAGGGGGGACCAGAGAAGGTCAAAAATGATGAATCCAGTTTCCAAAGAGAAGGTCATTAACTCCCATACTCAACCCACATGAAGATTATTTCAAAATTTTTTCTAAAAAATACATTGGTGGGGGGGCTAGAGTGATAGCACAGCGGGTAGGGCATTTGCCTTGCACGCGGCCCGACCCAGGTTCGATCCCCAGCATCCCATATGGTCCCCTGAGCACGGCCAGGAATAGTTCCTGAGTGCATGAACCAGGAGTAACCCCTGAGCCTCACCGGATGTGACCCAAAAAGGAAAAAAAAAAATTCTTTTTAAAGTACTTAAACAGTAGAATATAGGTAGTTAATGATCACTTCAAAAGTTTAGGAATGCTAAAATCTATTATATAAAAAAAAAATTAGACCATCACTAGTTCTCGTCACTGTGATGTCCACTACTTTGTCAAATCCAAACTAAGTTTCAAACCCTCAATCATTATGGAGGGTGCACGGCAAGAAGTCCTGACACGACCAGGTGTGGTCCCAAAAAACTTCGATTATTATTTGCTGTCCTGAAAGGAATGAACTGTCCCACAGAAATACGTTTTCCTGCATCTCTAAGAACTGTTTACTTCAACTGGGCTATCAATAATCAGAATCAACCGGAAAGCAGCCTTCGACTTTATCCTACCTACGCTTAGGGACTCAAATTTGGATTTCCAGCAATAACAACTTAGCAACGGTAACTCAGATTTTTCAGCAATAATAATGATTTATAATTTCAAATCCCCATTTCTTCTTGAAATGACACTCTATGGATGAGGTAAGATAAACAGGAAGTCTGTATTTCGATTGTTTTTGTTTTGGGCTTCAACAGTCAGTGCTCAGGCTTACTCCAAGCTCTGACTCCGGGATCACTCGATGGTGCTCAGGGGTTTGTATGTGGTGCTCAAACTTTGCTTGCCAAGAAAACCAAATGCGTGCTAGGCGAATGTCCTAACCACTGCACTCTCTCTTTGGACCAATATTTTAGGTACGTTTAATCCTAAGATATGAAGGTTCATTCCTGAAAAGCTACCTGTGAAGGAAAAAAAATATTCTAAACACTGACTATGAATATTTATGTTTAAATATGTAGAGAGGAGGAAAAGTTTTAGATAAAAAAAATTCTCAATATAAAAAACATGTAACTTATTTCAGTCAGGCATTGAAATCTGTTACTTTTACATAAATGTAATTATCTTCATTAGAAACATACAACTTCCCACCCAAAATATCAGGTACTAGCTTTTTAAAGTAAAGGGTCAGGAGGAAAACAAAAATGCTTCAAGATCAATCATAAAACTTCTAAATAAACCTGTTATTTGCAATGAATTTTCTTCATGAAAAATTCCGATAGCGGCTGACCATACCACCAATACCCTCACGCTTTCTGCACGCAAGGCAAACGCCCTAACCACTGTACTACACTCCGGCCCCTGCCCTCACACTTTTAAGGGGGAGAAGAAACTCGCTAGTGAAATCATCTCATTTAGCACTGACAACCGCAGGTGACCACCTCATCTCTAAGAGGGACCCTGCAACTCAGCCTCGGCAGCGGTCTCTCAAGATCCAAGTTTAGGGATCACAGTGGGCAGAAACTTTTTGGCAGGCCGAGGGTATGGCGGGCAAGGTGCCGGCCGTGCATCAGGCCACCTGGGTTCCACCCCCAGTACCACGTCTGGTCCCCAGAGCCCTGCCAGGAAGGATCCTGAGCAGTCAGGAGTGGCCACACAACAACTGGAAGAGCTGTCTTAGTAGCAGGGTCACGAAGAAGCAAAAACTAGAAACAACAAACTCCCTAATCTTTCATTTTCACACCCGAATTTGAATTCCCTGGTTTCTTAATTGCCAGCTCTGTGATGACTTTAGACCTGTGAAAGCAGGAAGGAACCAGAAAAACGACGTTCCATTGGCAAATCGCCACCCTGGACATCAAGACCTTCCCTAAAACTGGATTCCCACGGTACGTACCTTTCTTTAACAGGAGGCTGCTGAAAACCTATGCCAGCAGGCAGCTCCCAATCATTACTCAAGGAAAGCCGAGGAAACAAAGGTCCAGGGGCAGCGACCAAATCAGCGCCTGGGACGGGCAAGGGAACAATGGGGCGGGGGAGGGCCCAGCACCTGCTTGTTGGGGAAGGCCCGGATGCAGCGGGTCTGGTACTTCAGGCTGGACTCCCGGCGCTGCTGCACGTAGCCCATGTTGCGCAGGTCCCACACCAGCACGCGGCGGCCCGCGGTGCCCACAATCAGGCGGTCCCCCGACACGGAGAGGGTGTACACCTTCCAAAACAGACCCAAAGTCGTTAACGTCCACCGCCCTGCCTGGAAACGGCCTTCTGGGGGGCGTGCAGGGCGCCACTCGTAAAGCCACTGGGGCCAGGCCCCCCGAATCAGGCACCAGATTTTAACTACAATGGCTCAAACCCACCGTTGGTACAAACCCTGAGATGTCCTTGAACACTCTACGAGATTTCAAGTAAAAACACTCGAGAATTATTTTCACCACTAAGAGCAATTATTAAACAAGTCATTTAAAAAAGACAATAAAGTTTTCAACTCAAGGTAACTTTCAGTGGGGTTCTGGCTTTTCATACAACAGTCACTTCCAGTTATTTTGCTCTCTTCTAGAAGAATTCACTGAACTCTAAACATCCTGATTTATCCAGCTGTCACCATCAATAGGTCTTTGCAGGAAGGTGATTATCTGCTAAGCCCTTTTGGGTGATATGTGAACTTAAATTTACAAGACAAGAATATCGGTCTGGCATCTGACAAGGCAAATTCTTGTACCCTGATGTCACCACTTAACACTCAGACAAAAGTTATCTTCAGGGAAAATTTTTAAAGTACAATCTCCCTGAACACTGATTTTTCACACACACACACACCCACCCACACACACACACACCCACCCATGTCTTTTCTGCAATACTGAGACAACTTCCATAAAAAACTGTCTTTGTACTAAATCATAAAATTTCTAACAAGCACTTTCAATGTTTTTCTCCCCAAACATGTTACTTGGGAATCCGAGAGAGTAAATTCATGAAAACACTGGCAAAAGGTCATTTCAGTTCTTTTAAAATCTAGACCATAAATGTATATACATGCATATATATACACACATATAAAACACACATGCAACTGATTATTTTCAGTTAATAAGCAATTCCTATTATTTTAAAAACAAATCGTTAAAATTTTCTTAAATGAAAAGGACACATGTTAAGACATACGATTCTATAGATCCAACAATTAATCCAGACTTAGCAATCACTATCACGCTAAGTACAAACCACCAGTCAAAAAACAATACACTACCCCCACGGTCTCTGCAAGATGATTAGAAAAGAATTAATTTAATAAAAGCACATTGAGAGGGAAAACATCAGATTTAGCTTAGTTTATTTACAAGCTTGCTTGAAAAATGGTAATTTACCTAGACATCTGTGAAGCCCCAAACAAAAACGACAGACTCCGGAGAGAGATGGATTCCTCACAACACAATCAGACTGGGAATTTTTTCTTAAATCTTTACTATCCAGGGGACACACAAGCTTCTCCCGGTGCCTTCTCTCCCCACCGATCGTAAATCAAGTGAAACCACTGTCATGCTACTGACTAGGTATATACATTTATCAAAGAAAGCATTAAAAAAAAAAGGTGACATAATGAACCTCGCCGAACCAATAAGCAGCTTGATTCAGTGTGGCTGTCCATTAAATGGTATTCTGTCGGCGATTCATCACTGCCCTTAACCTGCTCCGTACAACCATAAATCAAAACTAGAAACAATGCAATTATTTTATTCTGAACAAAGGTCCTGCCAGGAGTAGAGTCGACTGTGATGTGACACAAATAATAGCTCTTCGGATGCGCGACAGTATACAATGACGGCCAACAGAAACGGACTAGCACATTTACACTGAGGAACAGAGCAAGGCGAAGGATTCCTTGAACGGGCCACAACAATCCATCTCTAGCCACCACCTGATAGGTCTAACGAACAGCCAGAATGCTCAATTACTTTCATTGTTAGACAGCAAAAGGTTAGAATAATACCAAGGTTTCACGCGTTTCAGGAAGACTGGTTCATGGGAGCCTTCCAACTACACCGTGTGTCAGGACGTGCAGCCAGGAGCAAGGTCAGGGGGTCTGGACACCTTTCTCCCTGCAGCAGTCGACGAAAAGCACTTCGGGGGCTATGGGAAGAGGAGGGTCCAGCCCCTTCCGGTCTGGGCACATCCATCCAGTCCCCACCCGAGAAGGCTTCAAGCATGAGCAAGGCACGGAGGTGGGTCTGCTCTGGGCAGGACCTTCCACCGAGTACAACCACCGAGAGGAAATAACGCTAGCAGAATTCATTCTCGTTAGCATCAAAACATTTTAGCTTGGGTGTATAGGACAGACTCTGTGTGTGTGTGCTGTTATGATGCTTCTTGGTGGTGCAGGAACCAAACCAGGGGACACACACACACACACACACACAGCCAGTGCTTTACCATGAGCGGCATCCCCCGTCAACTCTGACCTCTTAATACACTGTATTCCCCACACACATCAGGTCAGATCACCCGAGAATCATTACGTCCCACCAGGAATATTAAAGCCTACCTTTTCGGGTTGAGAGAAGGTGCCGGCGTTACAAGGAGTTCTGGGATCCCACAATTTCACCGTCTGATCCCAACTCCCAGTGACCATCACGTTCACTTCCGGACAGTATTCCACACATCTGATGGGGGCGTCGTGCGTTCCAACAAGGTTTTCTGGGGGGGGGGGGGGAGAGACACTGCTTTACTCCACTTAAGAGTCAGGTTAACAACAAGAGGAAACACTCATTCGATACTAACAACTCTTGAGTCCCCAAGCTCTACAGCAGCGTCCGCAACACAACTGCACACTTCAGAGTAGCCCCTTGCTCGCCACACACCTCCCAGTGCCTCTGATACCTGTCATGCAGACCTGCACTTCCGGTTACCTTGAACTCACTTAACTCAGAGCATAGGTTTATCCTCCTACCTGGTCCAGAGTCCTTAAAAATCAAGGACACATTTAACTCTGGTGATTATCTCAGCAGGGTTTCTGATATCTATGTGGCAGGTGCCCAAGAAACACCTGCTGTATCAGTGGAGATCCCTGGTCTTCTGGGTCTGAATAAAACTGATCACGCTTAAAGTCAATGTTTCTTAAAAAATAAGATTATCTGAGACCTTTATGGGTTTCGTGTGGGACAAATGTCCAACTCACAACTTCCTTCCTTTTAATTTCAAAACTTCACACACTCATTCATTCATGGAACACATGCTGTTTGTACACGAAAAACACAACAAAGAATGAGTGTCCCCATCCTTAAACAGGAAACTTTACTTAAGTATCAACAAGTATCTTCCGTGAATAACCAGATAATTACTTCTTTATGACCTCAAGCACTGAATACACTTGCTTCTTGGCGGTTTTCCACTAAGAAATAAGACCTATAAGCAAACTTACTATGGAGAATAAGTTACTGACAAGCAAAATCAAACATCTGTAGTTGTAAGTTATACAAAGTAATTTTCACGCAAATCCCTCTTTTGACTAGTACTGAGTTTTGGGGGGGGGGGGGTTTAGACAAAATATTGTGCCCAATTCCTACCCATCCTAACACCGTCCAACTCTCCCCTCTAACCTAGGCCCACTTCCCTAGAAAGCTCCATACAGGCCCAGTGTATTACAGTTCCCATCTCTGCTCTGCTCCCAAGGAACCAGGAAACATCTGATGTCAGTTTCATATCCAAGAAATGAAACATACTCTGACAACCTCTAAGTAAAGTAAGCAGAATTTCTATGCTGCCTGGGCGGGATTTGCTATTTTCAATGCTCACCTTCCTTCCTTCCACTTGCTAAGAGTGAACTCTGGAGCATCACTGTTCTCAAAACTCCTGACAAGCTCCCAGGCAAAAAGGTCCAAGGGGCCAGGGCCACTTCCCCTAACCGAGCCTTGGACATCCCCTTAGGCGCGACCGCAAAACATACCCCCATTGTGTTCCACGCCCCTTTCAACACTGTCCCCAAACCCTGGCCACTTGGCATCGAAAGCAGGACGACATCATTCTAAAAACTTAGAACTCTTGGGGCTGGAGTGATATAGCACAGCAGGTAGGGCGTTTGTTTGCCTTGCAGGCAGCCGACCCGGGTTCGGTTCCCAGCATCCTATAGGGTTCCCCCCCCAGCACTGGCCAGGAGTCATTCCTGAGTCGTGCATGAACCAGGAGGAACCCCTGTGCATCGCTGGGTGTGACCCAAAATGCAAAAAATTAAAATAAAATAAAATAAACTTAGAACTACCAATGTCAGGAACTACGCTTCCTAAACACACACACACGGGTCTAGAACTCTGGGCACACAAGCCCAGGCAAAGGGGAAAAGAAAAAAAAAAAGATTCGCGAGCAACAACACGGCCCGGTTTTTATACCTTGGTCCGTGTTCAAATCGTGCATCTTCAGCTGATGGTCTAAGCCGCCGCTCCATGCGTGCGTCGGGTCCTAGGGGAGACAGGACAGGACCGCCCGGGCATGCAACACACGGGCAGCCGGGAGGGAGGATGGCCGGTCCCCCATCCCCGATCCCCCCCCCCCCCCACCCCC
>JAOXYA010000021.1:29720864-29734608 GCA_028565675.1 Sorex palustris | reverse complement strand
GGGGGGGGGGGGGGGGGGGAGGAAGGGGGGAAGGGGAAGACGTTTTCTTAGCCCCACCCAGGCGTCCGCCTCCTCTCCGTTAATTTCTCCGCTGCAAGAATTCCATTTGGTTCGGAACTTCTGTGCAACTAAATTATTTTCCTTTTCGCTGAATAGGAATGAAACTCCCATGAGGATTTTCAAAACTGAGAGGGAGGTGGAAATACTTGCTCGAATTAATTGCATGATTTTACAGTGGTTTTCCACCCCCCTCATTTTTTTTTCCCTGGAGTTTCTATCTGTAAAGCAAGGCCTTACATGTCCCGATTTTTGAAGGCCTACGGAATTCATAGACACGCGTCCTTATTAGCTCTCGGTTTCTGCCAACATTTATTGAGCCATATATGGCACTGTGTGCCAGGCACTGGGAAGTCTCTGGGGAGATGCATTTATCAGCCCAGACCTCATTCAGTAGGACCTCTGCCCAGACTGGAGAACAAATCGTTCCCTTGCAATGTGTGAATACTGGAAATATTCCTTTGGACCTACTTTTTAGGAGGGTCCTACAGATGACAACTACAAACTGCTCCCTGTCCATCCCACCAGGTGCCAGCAACTCCCTAGAGTTGCAGACCCGGTTCGTTCCATTTTCTCTTTCTAGAATACTTCAGAAACAGAAGAAATTATCTCCATACAAGAAAAAGCAATAATTTGTAGCTGGCTCACTGATTCAATTACTCTTGAAATTTTTCAATTTAATCTATGCTGTAATCTCTCTCCACTGTCTTTTGGAGGGGGTAGGATCTTATTATGTAATTTTTTTATGAAGTGGAAGGAAATTGTTGGGGTTAAAGTTTTTAACCTTTAAGGTACAGCAATAGGGAAAAGTGCTGTTGCTCTTTATGTAGTCATTTTCACTGGGAGGGATTTAAAGGGGGAGATGCTCTTCCTTTAAAAATCGTCAGCACAGCAAACACACCCCCTTCTGCATTCCAGTTAATGCTATAACTGCCCAAAGACTGATTCATCCCTCCCCACCAAATGTGGGCCTTGGTTCTCTGTCTCTTCTCTCTCAACAACAGCAGGGCTAAGTTCAGAATTTGTAAAAATGCAGGGCTCTGCCTGTATTTTAATGGCTTTTTAAAAAATTTAGCTGCAAGTAATTTCATTTGGTTCTCTCTCTCTCTCTCTCTTCCAGTTGCTTATTTAGTTCCATTCGTGTTTGGAGATTCTGAGCATGAATTACCAGCTAATAAAATCTGAGTGTACTTCATTATCTAGTGTGTGTATGATCCAGCTCCCTCTAGGCAGCTGGACTCGATTTGAGTTTTAAGAAACGTCAATCTTTGAAATCCAGTTTAGAGCCTGGAAGGAGGCTGAGTTTGTTGATTATTCAAATGAATTGATAGTCTTGAGGAAACCTGGCAACAATGGAGTCCTGAATAACATTTTAAATACATAGGAGAAAGTAAGAGAGAGGGGAGGGGGAATAGAAGGAGAGAGGGAGTACTTTAGTTACCAATGGCAGGGACTTGTAAAAGTTATCCTGTGGGATCACCTTTGCTAACTTCTGGATTAGTAAAAAGAGGAAATATTTACTTTGACAAACTAGAAGAAAAAAAAAGTTTAAAGGCAAAATCACTGGGATTGCTTGCTCAGCTTAGAGGAAATCTCTTCCTCTAAGAGACATAAGCCCAAGGATAGTTGAATCAACACTATTCAAACTATCATCTCTTGAAAAGAATGCAGCGTACTAAAATGTACACAAAGCTGACATGGGCAGACTCTTCCTATTCAAGGAGTTCCTTTGAAAATCATCAGATTCTCACTGTATGGAATATTCAAACAGTCAGGCTGGAGGGAAAGGAGAATTCAAAGTGGGCCAACTGGAAACAGAATCTCACTGAAATAAAATGCACCCCCTCCCCCAAATCAGCAGAAAACAGACACCGCGTGGAACACTTTTGTTTTCTGTTTCCTAACAGTATGTCGATAGATCTCAGCAAGTCCCTTAGGCCCACTGAATTTTTATTGAGTGAAAAAAAATAAAATAAAAAGCAACTGAACTAGTTGCATTGGCAGGTGAATTCCTGAGGCCATCCTCGGGACGTCACTTTGAAGGAGATCGTGCTCTTTGTGACATCTTCCTGGAGAAGAAGAAAACAGGGCCCCAAGCGGATGAGAACAGGCATTTGACAAAGGTCTGTTGCAGAGAATCCTGGACATTTTCAGGAGACGCAGGAAATTCTCGTTCCCTCTCAACTCAGAGACGCGGCTAGCAAGGGAGCCCAGGCAGGCCTGGGCGCAGCGGACTCGGGGCGCGTGTGCGCCGGCTGAGCTGGGGGCCCCGGGGAGGAGTCTGGGAGACCCCAGCTCTGGCCCGGGCACCCCCACGTGACTCCGAGCCCCTCGCTGCCACGGGCCCAGCCTTCCTGTCCCGACGTTTCCCGAGGAACAGGTGGCAGGCTTGCGCGAGTCCCGGCGCGGCTGCAGGTGCAGGGGCGCAGGGCTTCGGGGTGCCTTGTGCCACGCGCCACCGTTTCCTTCCGCTCCGGCAGCCACGAGCCGGCCCGCAACCCGGCCCGCTCGGCCCAGAGTGATGCCAGCTGCCCAGCCCGCAGTGCAGGGGCGGAGCGAGGCGGGCGCGCTCTCCTCCCGCTGCTCGGCGCTCCGATCCCTGCTCCACCGAACGGCCGTCTCGCTGCACCCAGCTCCGCGCCGCAACGTCCACGCGGCTGCACCAGCCGCCCGCGACCTGGGCCCGGCAGTACCAGCTTCTGGAGAACTGAGCCGCGGGCTCTTTCCCCGGCCCGGGGCAGCGCCGCCCCGCCTGCCGTGCACCCTGCGGCCGGAGGAGCGGGTGACAAAGGAACTGCACGACGCCCCGGGGCTCAGGACAAGCGTCCTAGGCGCGCCCCGAGCCACTTCCCAGCCCGGCCCGCCGCGCCGCCTTTGTCCCGGTGCGCCCCGCTCCCGAGGTGGCTCGGTTTTGGGCGTCCGGCGGGAAGCTGGGAGCCCGTGCGGGGCACAGATCCTGAACTTCAGCCCCTGGGCCGGTTCGCCCCCCTTCACCGGACAGCCTTCTCCAACCAACTGCAGAGGCTCCGGCTCCCACCAAGTAAGGGAGAAACACCCCCCAGCAGGTTTGCACGCCGGGCGGACGATCGGGCCCAGCAAAAGTTAGCAACGATGCTTAAAATGGTTTATTATTATTATTGTTATTGTTATTATTATTGTTTCCTCTTTAAAAATATTTACAGATCTGACATCTGCCCCGGCCCCCTTTCGTCCCTTACCCATCCTCAGGACGGAGGGAAAACGAAAGAGTTTGGACTGGTCAGTGTCCAGAGCCCCTAGGGGCGAGTTCCGCAGCGCGGGTGCATGTACATATGTACAGGTGTGTGTCTCTGGGGAGAAAAGCGCGCCCGACTCGGTAGGCGTCTTATTGATGCCCCGCTCCCTTCCTCGGCAACGCTGACCCGGCCAGACCTCTCCACCCCCTCTGCAGAACACCCCCTGCCCACAGAGTCACCCCGTCCAGGTGTAGGTTGCGGGGGGCTTGGCAAGTGGGCTCTGTGGCCCGAGGACCGCCAAGCAAGTACCCGAAAAGCGGCCCACCCGAGGCGGGTCGGAGGCCTGCGCTAGGAGCTCCCGAATCCACACCACCGTGTGTATTGCTTCCTCTGGGGCCCGCCGGGTGGTCCCGGCTCAGTAGTCCAGCTTGTTGTAGAGGTTGTAGAGCGGTAAGGCCGAGAGGTTGCTGCCCGGGTAGTAAAGGGGCGCGGGGAAGGCGAGCGAGCGCGGCACGGGCACGCGCAGGAGCGAGCTGTCCCGGAACACGAGCGGCATGCCCACGAGAGTCTGCGCCGAGGCGTGCGCGATGTTGGCCGCCTCCAGCTCGGCCGACAGCTGCCGCTTCCACTTGTTGCGGCGGTTCTGGAACCAAGTCTTGACCTGCGTCTCGGTGAGCTGCAGGCTGGAGGCCAGGCAGGCGCGCTCCGAGCTGCTCAGGTAGCGCTTCATGTCGAAGGTGGACTCGAGCTGGTACACCTGGCTGCGCGAGAAGACCGTGCGCGTCTTCTTCTTGGCGGCACCCGCCTGCCGCTCGGCGCCGCCGTCCCGCGGCCGCTCGGGTCCCGGCGAAGGCGAGCCCGCGGGCAGGAGCCGCTCCTTCTCCTCCTTAAAGTCCGGGTGCGCGGGCGAGAGGAACGGCGTGCGCTCCGAGCTCGCCGGCCCCGCGCCGCCGCCGCCGCCGCCGACGCCGCCCTTGGGGGTACCTGGGAAGGGGAAACAGACAAGAAGGCCATGGAGTGGGGGGACCTGGCGGAACCCCCTCCTCCAGCGCTCTGAAAGTTGGCCGGCGCCGCCGCAGCGGTGGTCTGAACGTCCCTTCTTCCTCTTCTCCCTCTCCCGGGCACTGACAGATCAGCACCCTGGCTTTTGAAAAGCAGTAGGAGAGGAAGCCCTGGCTGGGGTCCGGGGGTCTCCACGCCCCCCAGATTCCTGAAAGGATAAGTGGCAAGGAGGTGAGTTTTGGGGTGGGGGGGAGAACTAGCATCGTTTCTGAAGGCGATTTTGTTTGCCTGGCAAGAGCGGAGCTGGAAGTGTTCCTTGCGCACAGGCCTTGTCGGGAGGCGGCCGCTGAGGACCAGCCCAGCCGGGGCTGGCCTGGATCAGATGTTGTAAAGAGGAAGCGGCTGTGAAAGGCACCATTGTCAATCATCGTGGAGTGCTAATCATTCGGAGCAGGAGGAGGAGGAGGAGGAGGAGGAGGAGGAGAGGAATGGAGGGAGAGAGGAAGAGAGTGACAGGACGAGCAGAGATCCAGCAGACAGCCAACCCTGCAGACCGCTTCCAGACCTCGTGCTGGGAAAGTATCCCAAGTGCAAAGGGGACACTGACGGCCGAGCCAGGCGTGCGGGCCTGTGTCCAGCCCGCTGTGGTCACTCTCCCTCCGACCCCACCTTCCCCAAGCCCGCGCAGGGCCGGCTCTGCGTTCCCGGCCTCCTCCTCCTCCTCCCCAGCGCCCGGCGGCAGGGGCGACAGCCGCTCGCGCGTCCCCCCTGTCGCCTACGGACTCCGGGCGGCCCCGAGAGCGGCCCGGGGCGCGCGTCCCTCCCCGAGAGCCAGCTCGCGGCCGCGCGGGCGGCGTGCGGTCCTTACCCAGGCAAGGGAAGGGGATGGGGGGGTGGTGCTTGGGGCCCGGTTCCTTGGGGCCGTGCGGGTCTGGGCAGAAGCAGACGGGCGCTTTCCAGCCGTCGTCCGGCTCCTCCTCCTCCGAGGACACGGACAGGCTGCGCTTCCTGGCCGGCCAGCCGGAGGGGTCCCGTGGCGCGTCCGAGGGACCCCCGCCCAGGATGGACTGAATGGTGAAGCTGGAGACGCCGCCCGCCGCCGGACACCCCTTGCCCACATCTTCCTTGCTGCCCATCCTGGGTTCATAAGAAATCGGAGGAAACCAAGAACTCCCTTTAGAGACGATCTGGGTGGAAGGTGGTGCCGGCAGGCGGGCGCGGGGGAGGAGAGGGGAGGGGAGGGGGCTCGAGGGGGGGAGGGGGCGGCAGAGCCGGCGCGGCGTTCCCTCGGCCCGGGGCGCGCGCGGGCACCGGACGGGCGGCGCCCAGGGTCCCCGTCCGCCAGGTTCTGGGTGCGCCCGCCCAGCCCCGGCGCGAATGCCCCTTGCCGGGCCGCCGGCTCGCGGTGTCTCGGGCGGCGCGGAGGTGGCGCGGCCTCATTTGCATAGAGGTTACCGGGACGCGGCCAATCGCAGCGCCGCCGAGCGGCCCCGGAAAATTTCAAAAAAGCCCCGACCGGGCCCGCGGCGCCCAGTGCGCTCGGGAGGACGCCCGGAGCCTCGGGGCATCCCGGCCGGCCGAGCAGGGTCATCGCCCTGGGGCGTCGCTGCCGCGGCTCGGCCCGCTCGGGAGGACCCCAGCCCTCTCGAGGCGCGCGACAACTGGACAGGGCGACGCCTCCCTCGTGCCGGATCTCGCCCCCTCCCCAGGCGGCCCAGGCTCTTCCACGACCCCCTACCCCCTTGTCCCGCCCCCCCCCCCGGGCTCAGCCCCCTCCTGCGCTGGTACCCGCCACCCCCAACTGCTGCGACCCGCGCTGGAGGAAAGGGCGCAGGGGTGCGGGCGCCTAGGAGGAAATTTTGTGCCTTGGCTGCAGCCCCCGGGGAATGAACAACTTCTTTCCTCCCTTGCCCACGCGTCGTCCCCGATTCTGTCCCAGGCCCGTCTGGTTACCTGCTAGGCCGCGGGGTGGGGGGAGGGGGGCGCCGAAGAAGCTCTAACTCTCGTTTCAAGCGATCGAGGTTCGGGTCCCAACCCCACCACTTACAGGCTCCCGAGAATTCAGACCCCTCCGGTCCCAATCCGGCCTCCCGGCCCTCGAGCTGGGCAGGAACTCATCAGCAACCCACCCCCAGCACCCAAGCACTTCTCAGCGCCCACCGCCGGCCCCCACGCACCCACGCATTTATCAACACCCACCGCTGGCTTCCACACACCCACGCATACCTCTCGTTTGGAGGTTTGCCTTAGGCAGCGGTGCAAAGGCTCCTGCAAGCCTGCAAGAACGGAGCACTCCTAGTTAGGGATTTTGCTAACGTTGCTTTTGGTTGCTGGGGGTGGGGTGTAAAATTTTTGGGGGAAAAAAAACTTGGTTATAGATTTTATCCAGAAATAGAAGCACGTCGGGAAAGGAAAGGGAGACAAGGATGGATTCGTGGCGTTAGCATCGGGAAAAGCTGATCCAAATCTCTAAAGCGTTCCCAGCCTCAGTTTCCCTTTCTAACATGCGGGGCGGGAAACACCTCGCAGAGCTGTCAAGAGCCATGTCAGACCTCAGTCCCTCCCTGGGCCTGGGGTTCCCTCTGAACCCTGCCTTCCTCGCTCTTTAATTTCCGCATCCGCTTTCTCTCCATCTAGACGCGCCCATTCCCCCCCCCCAGACCCCCAGCTCAAGCAAACTAGTTGGGGCCCCAGGAGCACTGAGGAAAGAAAGAGGGGTCAGGGCAGAGGGTGCTGCCGGACGGCGACACCCCGGGAGGCTCTAAGCCCGGGTTGGAGCGTCGGTCCAAAGGCGGCCCAGCGCGCCCCCCGTTCCAGACGCGGCCCGTGCCGGTGCGCCGCGCCCGGGTTTCTGGGCAAAGCGCTTATAATATCATTAGCCGCGTCGAGTGACCGGCTGCAGCCCTGCCCGTGGCAGAGCCGCTCCCTACTTAACTCCTCCAAGGCCTCGTTAATGGGCTAATTGATTAGGAGTCGGCGGCGCGGGCAGGGCCGGGGCAGGAGACCCGGGCGGGGGCCGGGGTGCGCGCAGGGGCCCGGGAGGCCGGCGAGGGGCAGGTGCCGGCCTCCGTCACCGCATTAACCTCTTCAGGGCTCGGCGGCGGGGTCGAGACACATTACAAATGGTCAGCTTTAATCTTGGTGTCAGCTCATTAACCCGGAAGGACCCGGCGCTGAAATACAATTTTGTGCGTCCTGGGCGCGGCGGCGGCTGCGCAGGCTCCGGGCCCCGTCGCAGCCCGTCGAGCGCCGCCGTCCCGCCCGGTTCCGGCGGCAGGAAAAGCGCAACCCCACCCCCACCCCCAACACCGCCCCGCCTCTCCGACCACGCCCAGTCCCCCCAGCCCCCCAAGTCGCCAAGTCCGGAGCGCAGCGCCGCCCCGCACCCGCGCTGGCCCGGACGGGCGGAGGCGGGAGTCATCAGTGGGAGCCTTCAGAGGCTGGAAATATTTGGTGTCCGCACCCAGCAACGCTGGGAAAGTCCTCACGCTCCACCTTGAACCTTCCCCCCAGAAAACGCAGGGGCCCGGTCTCTGCCCTCCGCGCACAGGCGTGGAAACTGAGGCTTAGAAATCAAAGCGGCAATCCAGGCTGGGCCGGCAGGAGAGAAGCAGAGGCCGGCCGGCCGTTCACAACAGCCCCCTGCGAGCCCAGGGAGGGGCGGAGCAAGCTCTGCTGTGAGCTGGGGGAGCCGGGTACTCGAGGACTTGGGGGACAGGGTCCTCCGGGACCGGCTTCAGCTGCGCAGGGACCAAGCCTGGCAAGCGCCTAGGACCGGCGCGGGACAGGCAGGGACGGGGACCCCGCCCCCCGCAGCCTTAGCTAAGGAACCAGCAGCTTGGAGTGTCGCACACCCTCCTCCCCGCCCGGCCCTGTTGGGAAAGTGGGAAGAACACCCCCCCACACACACACACACACACACGCCCCACTCCTGTGGGCCTCCCCGTCTGCTCGCTGCAGGTGCGCCCCGTGGAGTCCTGAGCGGCCTCCTCACGGGTGAGTCCACACTCAGCTCACACGTGTGCCTACGCACACCACACTGAAGCGGGGAGGGGGGCCTCTGAACCCCCGTGCTGCAACCCCTCCTCTCTTTCTTCCCTTTCCAGCACCAAAGGCCATCATGAAGGGCCAGGACTCGATCTACTTGACCTCCTTTTATGGCATCCCGGAGTTCTCCCTTCGCCCAGAGCACTGACCCACACACCCTGTCCTGAGGTCCAGGGCAGCTGCCAACACAGTCCTGGAACCCTCAGTTTTAGGAAGCAGCACCCAGAGGCTCCTGGTCTCTGCCCTCGAGGCGGGCAATCCTTCAGTTTAGACGCGCGCGTGAGCGTGCACACACGTGCACACACACACATACACACACACACACACACACACACACACACACACACCCTCTCTGATGACTCCGCCCCTCTGCTCCTGGCCAGGATACAGGACTGCCCCCAGGACAGCCCCTGCGCATCTAGAGGTAGCACCGGACCTACACACACACACACACACAAACACACCTCCAAAGAATGATCAACTTCCTGAGACTAAAAGGACGCTTAAAGTTTAGGTCTGCAGATTATGCCACTGCTCAGTAGTAAAGCGGGCCCCGAGCAAACTTGCCGAGGAGTCTAATAAAAATTGATCCTCTCTGCCGGGTAGCGGTCGGGAAATAGGCTGGCCGAGCCAGGGAATAGTGGAAGAAGGCTCCCTCCGAAATGACAGATGAAGTCATAAACAAGTTTGATCTTGGAATCAAGCTTCGATAAATATTAAACACAGCCCCCCCCCCTTTACGGGAGTGGATTATGATATATGGCGCGTCCAAACTTTAAAATAAGGAAATACCAGAGAAAATGATCTCAATAAATTTTCTAAGTATAAACGTTGATTATGTTTCGATTTTCATTCAAGGGCTTCTGCTGTTCGTTCTTTGGTGCAAATGACATCTTGCAATAGGCTTTTGGGGGAAAGGGCTCCCTCTTTGAAAAAGAGCGCCCCAGAGGTGTACAATTTATGTAATCTGCAGCTGGAAAATGAATTGTGTAATTTATTGGAAAACAGAAAGTCATGAAGATTGGATCAGCATAGACGAGTCCCGACACCCCTCCCCCATCCATCAAGTTCCAATTAACAGCCTAACCAGAGAGCTTTAATGGGTTTCCAATCTAGTGGCCTGATAGACTCATCAATTCCTCTGGGAGAAATTAAGAAAATCGACCGCCCCTTGGCGAGGCAGTGTCATTCCTTTCTGCAACTATATGTCAAATTAAAAACACAATTAAAATTTAAACTGTTTCAATCAAAGGGTGCCCTGCAACCTATGTTTCACTTAATAGAACTTTGATGAAAATCTGATGCTTGCACTCCATCACCGAGGGGGGCCCGAGTGTGAAGGCGCTCACGGGAGAAGGGGATCCTTTCTATTTCTTTAAGATAGTACCTTGGGTCTGGTAGGGCAGGTGACATCCCCTCGGCCACTCCTGATTCGAGGATGAGCCCAGGCACCCACGTCGCAATCTTTTCCCTATCTGCCTCCCTTCCTTGCTCCCCTCCTCTCTCTGTCTCCACCAGAAGGGACCCTTGGGGAGGCTCGGCAGCTGGGAAGGAAGGGGCTGAGGGCTTGGGACCTTGGAGCGGTAGCCCAGGAAGCGATCTGAGTGGTACAAGCAGGAAGCACCACTGGGGATGCAGGCGGACCCCAGAAATCGAGTCCAGTTCTCCCAGATTGCCTGCTTCTCTAGTGGGGCATGGCCTGATCCTGGAGGCAGTGGGCGAAGAAACCCCGAGAGGATCAATAAACCCCGCCAGGGAGAGGTGGGGAGGAGGGGAGAAGGTCAGGGGCACCTGGGACCCCATTTCACAGAAACTGCCTTTTTGCATTGCCTTAAGTGGCTTGGGTATTTCTGAGGGAGGGGCATGCTGGGAAGAGGAGCCCCCCCCACCCTCACCCAGCAGATCGGCAAACCAGAGACCGTCTCCTTATCACCTTCCTCTCTTCCGGTCCCCCAACTGCGCTTGGGACCAAGAGTTGCCCTGGCCCTTTAGCGCAGATGGACGTGCTGCCCTCCAGGCGCGCACATTTGCATAGACAGACGCGCCAGCTGGTGGATTGTGGGCACCCGAAAGCCAGAGACGTTGGCGGTGAGGCGGGTGGCAGGAAGAGTCCCGAGCACGCGCCAGGGTGGGCTGCGTCCCCGGGCCCTGCCAGGCTGCAGCGCGTCACACCCCACGGCTGGGATTTCTCTGGAGTTTCCGTTGCTTTCACCCTCACTTGGCTGAGTCAGCCAAGGAGTCTTTCGGAGCCACTTTTCAGAGCCTAACTTTAGTTCCACTGCAGGGACAAGCCCTCGTCCTATGGGTTCCAGAGTGTAGCCAACCCCGCGAGGTGGGACCGAGCCGGCTGCAGGCAGGGCGGTCCCCATCCTCGCGCGGGGGGCGTTTAAGAGCCCCAGGAGCGCGGAGAGGTGGAAGTTGGGGCGTGTGCCCCCCCAAATGCAGGGCTTTCGCTCAGATCCCTAGGCTGCCCCTCTGAGTTCCACTGCTCTGACCCCACCCTTCGCCCGCCCGGGGAACCCCAACCAACCTCGCCTCCAAGCGCCCGGAGAGGGGAGCGCCAGCGCGCTCACTGGTTCTCACCCTGCGGCCTCCCCGTGGCGTCCTGGCCCCGACTGCGCGCCGGTGGCCGTGGTGGGGTCCAGTTTATATCTGTCCTGCCCGTTGTTTGCGGTACACACACCCACTCTATTTAGTACCAAATAAAAGAAATACATCTGTGTTGTCAACAGCAACAAGCCGCACGGTCTCCGCGGCCTCCCAGGGTCCAGAGGCGCTCCCTGGGGTGTCAGAGCGGCTCCCAGTGAGGTTTCAGCCCCTAGGAGTCTGGGGGTCCGCCATGGGGGTGGGGCGCTGGGCTGCGCTGGGCTGTCAGTTCCCCCTGGCTAATGAGTAGGGGGGCGGGAGGCATCTCTGCCCAAAAGAGAAGAGAGGGTTGCATAGGAAAAGAAGGGAGAGCCGCCCTTACTGCCTGCCCAGTCTTTTCTAGAAGGTTCTTCTCTGCTTGCCTGAGCCTGGGGCCATCAGAGACAAGCAGCTGTTCAGGGTCACCTCCAACAAGATGTGTCCGCATCTGTAATAAGGGCCACTGTGAGGCTAAACACGTAGGCAAAGGTAGGTAGGGGCGTGGGGGGAGGGGGGAGGGGGGCACCCTGGAGGCAGCGGGGTCAGGAGCCCTCCCTGCCTGAAGTGGGTGCTGCTGACCTGTGTGTCACATACACACACACACACACACACACGCACATACACACGCACGTTTGCACGGGGCTGCAGGCGGGCATTGAGCCAGGGGGTCATTTGCATGGACTTGAAGATTAATTGAAAGCTAGTTCTTAGGGGGGTTAAATCAGGAGTGCTGGGTCCCACTGGGGTACCAGGTGTAGGCAGTTCTGCTCTCCCACAATGGAGTTGCAAGCACCCCATTCTCTCTCACCACTCCCTGGCCCCTCCAGTGCTTAATCCCTGCTAAAGGGGGGTGGGCAGGATGGGGGAGGAGATGACACCCCCTAGCCAGCTCCTAGCGAGTCTCACCTATTGGTTTCTTAGCACACCGTCCTGGGACGCACCTGCACGGGTCCACGGGGTTCAGCCCACCTCACAGCTGCGATTCTTCTCTGCCCGTGAGAAACCCCATGACCCCTGCCCCAGAGAAGGGGACCGGCAGGTTTCCGGCAGCGCCACCGCCACCGCCACCACGGCTACCTCCCCTCATTAAGTCTCTGGGGAGGGACACTCTGCCCAGGGTCATGGGGCTCCCCAGAGAAAGGACAGGGACAGAGTGGAAAGCAAGACAAAGAATAAACTGTGAGTGGAGAACCAGTTATTTCTCGACTTTGTAAAGACCGGGTCAGTTGAGAAGCGTTTTCTAGAATCCAAACACAAATAAAGAAGTCTTTTCTTGGTGTCTGATAACATCGCGGCCGCGCTGTAAAATCAGGGATGTGTTTGCTGTTGCAACATTATTTTTAATGAGCTGTTATTGGCCTCTCCCGCAGTCAGTATTGGCAACAGTAAACGGCATCACTGTGTTGCAGGTAACACCAGGAACAACATATTTTGACCCGGAATTTCTGTTTGTTTTTCATTTGTGCCACATGCCCTCGTTTTTATTCCAAACCAGGGGGATATAAAGGGAAATCTATCTTCGCTGAGGTCCAGGCTAAAAATGATGCCATAAATACGCATGCCGGTTTATTTGGGGGCAGTTTCCCATCAATAGAAAATGGTACTGGACGAGTTGGTCAGAGCAGAATCAATGGTGTCCGGGGAACACGCGGACACCAGCAGAGCGCGCCAGGGAGAGGGAGTGCGTCCCCAGCGGAGACACCAGCACTCTTCACCCCAAACCGAGCCGCACCTCATCTCCCCCTTACAGCGCCCCGGATTCCAGCCGCACTGCCAGGAGCTTGGCAGGCAGACCCCCAGACTCTAAGACAGGTCGCCCCGCTGTGCCAGCAAGGGGCATGCAGTCATCTGCTCGACTGGCAGCCCGGCATGTTCTAAGCCTCTCTAGGTGCACAGCCCCTGGGTGAGCTGCCCACCAGGCTGCCCAGTGCCCAGCAGGTGCACTGGGATCCCCAGAGATGCGCTTCATGACACGAATATGGCCAGGCACCAGTGGCCAGAAATGAGCATCTCCAGAGGGGATGCCAGGATTTTTGTGTGTGTGGCAGCTGCCGCAGGCAGGATGTCTCGGTTTGTTGGTTCTTGACACGCCAGGACCGTGTCCACCCTCATCCTCCCCTGAGCCAGCATTCCTCCAGAGCTGCGGGGAAACCTCCCTGGCTGGAGCTGGCCACTTCCTCCCAGGGGCTGCCGCTGGCCTCTCTCTGCTGGAAGGCTGGATTGGCCGAAGCTCAAGGCTAACTCCCCCCTCCCACCCCAGCCCTTCCCTGGCCTCACACTTACCCTCCACCCGGGAGGCAGCCTGAACAGAGAAGGCTCCAGGCTCACTTCCCCAGAGCCGGAAGCTCAGGGCTCCTGTCCGCAGGGTAGCTTGGGGATGCCCTGCCAGGCTCCAGCCCTGCGCCGGCCAGGAGCAGCCGTGCTGCCGGTCCGCGAAGGAGATGAGCTGAGCTTCGCAAGCCCGCCAGCTTGGCATTCTCCCCGCTGCGGCTCGCCTTGCCTCACGGGCTGCCCCAGATCCAGAGAGAGGACGGCCGGCCCGGGAGCGAACAAAGCCGCCCTGTCCCCGCTAACGGGGTCTCGGGATTGGGCATCCAGGTCCCCAGTGGCAGAAGAAATTCCCAGACACCTACTCTGGGAAAACCATCCAGAGCTATTTAATCCCGGCCACACCAAACAGCTTCGATTTCCTTTTTTTTTTCCTCTTTAATTAATTCCATTTCACAACAACATTGAATGTAACAATATTTTGTGTCTTTTTTTTCCTTTTTCTTAAAAAGGGATGGAACCCGGGGGGG
>JAOXYA010000021.1:29695516-29707608 GCA_028565675.1 Sorex palustris | reverse complement strand
GGGTCACAGCCACCACCACCTGGCCCCCTGGCGCCGTGTAATCCCATCAGCGGCCAAGACTCAGACTTTAAAAACCATGGATCATTAAAAACTGAAAATCACTTTTGTCAGGCCTCAGGGGATAACTCCGTGGCTTATAGCATGGACTTTGCAAGCATATAGCCATAAATTCAATCCCTGGTGCTGCTACATACACAGAGCTTGGTCAGAAAGACTTGCTATTTGTGCTATTTGTTCTACTGTCTGTGTTTTCTGACCGTACCACAGCAAGGTCTGTGAAGAAATATCAGCTAACAAAAGGGTGTGTTCCCAAGTGAGCACTGCAACTAAAATGTACAACACAGCAGCCCAGAAGTGAGAGTTCCGGCAAGCACATATGTGACTGCCAGTCACCCTACTGCCAGAAATACAGTCAGAATGTATCAATGTGCCACAGCTAACGGAGTGAGAGCTAGAGCTAAGTGTGAGAGTACTACCACCAGGTATGGGACCCCCAGTGAGTACCAGCCAGGTGTGGTGTGTGGGGGGGGCATCAGGGAGAGAGAGAGAGAGAGAGAGAGAGAGAGAGAGAGAGAGAGAGTCTAGTCATCATAACTATGAAGGAATAAGAAAAAGTGCATCCAAAATAAAAGTTTGGAGTGATATGGGAAATTAGAGAAACTAAACAGAACTGTTATCCAATAATTAAGGACATTTTCCAACATTTGTGGTAATATTAATAAATGCAATGCATTGGCACTGCATAGTGGAAGAAGGCATGTGATAAAGAAGTATAATATAGTGATTCATATATCTAATAGGCTCAATTCATGATACTTCAAAAATACCTGGGTAAATTATATATTAATAGAATATGACAGGGACTAAGAGTAGAGCACACACTTTACCACTAAAAGACTCTTGGTTAGACTCAAATTCCTCATCCCAAGTGCATGATAGAATAATAAACAAAACATAAAATGCTTACTGGTGTGACTTCAGATTCCATACTGCAACTTATTTTTAATAAGCTTTCTCTTTTTTAAGTTTTGTATGGCATCAAAAAATTCCACAATCATCTGAAATTACTATGAGAATATTCTTCTCTGTATGAGGCCAGACTTTCATCATATACTTCAATCAAAACAACATATTGCAACAGATAAAATGCAGAAGCATAAATAAAAATCTAACTATCTTCTGCTAGACCAGACATTAAAAAGAACTGCAAAAATGTAAAACAATGCATGCTTTCCCACTAACTACTTCTTTTGACTTTAGGAAATACAGTAACTTCCCACAAAAACGGTTATGTTAATATAATTAATGGTTTTGTCTTTGTTATAGTTAAATTAATTTATATTTTCATGTTACTATTTTTATTTGCAATGCACTATTACATGTAAGCCATAAAACAAAGTTGTTAGGGGAAGGAAGAGCAAATATCATTGGGATTTTTTAAACAGTATAAAGGAGTCAGAAGAACAAAGGACTGGAGAACTGCTGATGTTGGCCAAGGTAGGCTTGGGGAGGAGTTTGGGCCACGCCCAGCATTGCTCAAGGGTCACGCCTGGCAGTGCTCAGAGGACCATATGCATTGTGGGGTATCAAATCACATGCAAAACAAGCACCATCTTACCCCTGTACTATTAATCCAAATTCCTGACTTTTTACATTAAGTTGGACCCACTGTTATCCACATTTAGCAGATGAAACTAAAATTTGAAGAAGCTAAATAATTTGCTCATGGCTTTGCAGAAGACAGCAAGTAATAAAGCAAAACTCAACCCAGGATCAATTTTTGACATTACTGTACCAAATTGCTGGACTCTTATTAGACAATCCAGCTGCAGTAACCCAACATTGATTTCATTATTACCTTCACTTTTGCTCATTCTTAACGGCCTAACCTTCACATCATTGCTCACTGCTAAAAACTTCATTACTCTCCCACTTGGTGAGTGGAAACAGGTTAGTGATTGTCAATGTCAGTACCTAGTTGCACATAAGATAAGGTGGCAAGGGTAGTTCATTTTCATGTATTGAGCAAGTTTCTTGGGTGTATGGTTAGAGTCTCCCAGTTCTTTGACTTTTTTGCCAGTGATTATTATTGGATACTGATCTGATACCAAATCAAAACCAGACTGGGTTCTTCTTTGCCCCTGATTTTGCACTACAATAATGCTAAATAGATTCATATTAAACAGAAGTTTAAAACACATGCTCTATGGTCATATTGACTTCCATGTGGAATCTAATTTCAAAAACCAAAGTCATATTTTTAAAAATTATATTTGTGATTATCAGAGAAAGGAGATGAGAGGTGAATTTGAAGAAAGACGATAAAAATGAATAAATTTTTTTGTATAAAATAAGTTCCAGGGACACAATATACTATAAGTTAACTGTAGTTAGTACAGTATGATATGAAAGCTGTTATTGGAGTAGATTCTAAGAATGGTATCATAAGAAATTGATTATCTTCTTTTATTATATGAGATCATGGAAACTAATAATCTTGTGATAATCATATCGTAATATATGTAAGGCAAAACACCTTTCTGTTCATCTTAAATTTATTTCAAAAAGCGTTGGCTATATCTCAATAAAATGACAAAATAAAAGGGCCATAGAGATCAAGCAATAGTCTGGAGTATACACTTTGCATGCTTAAGGCCCTGGTTCAATCCCTACCACCACATGGTCCCCTGAATTCTACCAGGTGTTTTGAACCAGATCAAAACAAGAAAACTAGGAAAAGATTTATTTAAGTTCAAATTAGCAAAAATGCAATAAAATTCAAATGCAACTTTTTATTCCTCATTCTTACCACCATATTTCAGTTGCTCATATTATACAGCAAACCTGGGATGTGGCTTAATAATAAAGCATAAACCTTACATGTAGGAAACCTGGATTTACCTGTGGTCCCATTTGAAAAATAGTCATGTATATATCTATGCATGTGTCTATGTATCTTGCAAGTGTGAGAGTCCTTAGAATCCTATGTGATATAACTAGGAATAAGTTAGTTTTGCAATGTGTTGAACCTTGATCATTAGACAATGAATATTCTCAGATGTTGTTGATGATGGTGAAGGTGACAAAGGCTCTGAGGACCAGTTTTCCCCGTGGAACTGAAAAGGGATTGAGTTTCTCACAGTACAGTCTATAGGCTCTGTTCCTTAGATTCCCAAAGGGAGTCAACCCTATTGAGCCAGAAACTCTGGGAACAAAAGGTAGAAAATTGGCCTTTTTCACAGCTCCTTGCATAATTCTTACATACCTCAAAGTTCAGAGAAACCCTGATGGAGAAAAGCTGTGGAGTAATCCTCTTTACTAAGCTCCACCCTTAGGAGTTGGGTTCCAGGGAACACAGACTCCAATAGGGACCCCAAGCCTTCATAAAGCAACAGATTTCCAGAGGCCAGGAAAGCAGGAAGTTTCCTCAAAGATGTCCCTTGCACACCAACTGGGGGAAGGCCCAACTTCCTGTTGGACCCCATCTCTGTAACCACAAACTTGCTCTTGAGCTACATGCTAGTCGAGCCGACTCCACTTTCTCCCATTAGCATTAGGATTTAATATTTCCCAGAATCCAAAAACGCTTCCACCTTTCCCATCCCTGTGGAGATGCTAAGAAGGGAATCAGCTTTCTCTGGGTTAGTGTTCAATAGACAGGATGAGGCTGAGATTTTAAAGAATGTCAGGGGCATCTGTAAGAATCTGATTACCTCTCCTATTTTGTTAAGTTTCCATAGGAATTCTTTGGAATGTAAACTCCAAGCAAGCATGCCCACAACCAGGTGTATATTCCTCTCCCTAAGGAAAGGGGCTGGAGATCAGAATGCTGTTGGAAAGAGAAAGTTCATTAATCCAAGTGGGTGGAACTGGTGAAAAATAAGTTTCTGCAGATGGCAGGCTTAGAAGATTGCAAAAACTTTCTGAAATTCTCTTCAAAGCACAAAGTTGGGTGTTCTTTATTACACAGGATCTCTGCTATGACATGACTTCTTTTGGCTCAGAGAACTGAGTAATAAGAGGCCCTTATTGGATGTCCGCCAAGAATCCAGATTAACAGAAGTACCCAAAGTGCTGTGTAGAAACAGAGTGTCACTTAGAACACAGTCTGGAAAGAGATAGCAAGGGCAGGGATATTGTAGTTCCATGCTACAGCCAGGCTGGGTCAGGAGGGTCATGAGGAAAGCAGACATGAGTCTTGTGTGGCCAGACTCACACAGACAGAAATCCTGTGTGCCCTTGCACAAACCCAGCCACACCTGATCATGATCCTTCTTCTCTTGGACATCACCAGGATTCAGCTGCTCTCTGTCACCTGGATCTTCAGTGGGGAAGCCAGGGAAATAAGGAAAGCAATCATTTATCTTCTGTGATCAGTTAGACGTCAAATGTGGCAATGAGGGACAATAAATGCAAAATTATCTCTTCATGTGGTACACCTCTTCGTATGGTTTTATAAAAGGGATGGATAAAAGGCTAGACAATTTACTGGTGGTTATACTTCAAGAGACCGGCTAGCTACACAATTTAGAAGTCTTAGCTATTCTACAGTGTTGGAGTTATCAGTGAGGAGTGTGTGTTTTGTGCATGTCTATGAGTGTGTGTGGTATATGTGATGTGTTTGTCCATGTATATGTGACATATGTCAGTATGTGTAGTGTGTGTGGGGCCAATGTGTGTATGATATCTGTAAATGTTGTATATAATGTATGTGAATGTGGTTTGTTTGAGTATGGGATGTGTGTATATGTGCGTAGTGTGCTAAGTATTGGTGAGTGTGTGGCATATGTGTGTGGTGTGTGTGGGGGTAGTATGTAAGGTGTTGAATGTAGGTGAGTGTGTGGCATATGTGTGTATGTGTGTGCATTTACACCCCCAAATCCTGAAAACAACCACAGCTCTCTCTCCCAGAATTTCGTTGCTACAGATTATTCACTCCCTTCCAGGTCTCTCACCTATACCTTCATTTTTCCCTTCCTGTGACCACTCATGGCAATTTGATTTCTCTGACAAGAGATATTGGTAAACAGATTGACCCTGCTAGCTGAAGTTTTCATTGCCTTCATCCCCTTCCCTTTCTGCTCTCTCACTAAGCCAACCCTTAGCCTCACATCCTGCTCCAACTGCCTGGGACAACTTCCTACTACCAGTTCGAGAGAAATCAAGGGCCAGCAATTTCTGGTCACTTCTGGATTGAAACAAGTTGGCAATGAAAAAAACGCAGCTGTTATGATCGATCTGTCCAAACAGTCTACCACTCTTGGATCATTCTGGAGTTTTTTGCCCCCAGCACTTCACCCCCTAGTTTTGTGTTCTTTTTCATTATAATACCAATTACAATGAATTGAATTATCCATGCAAGGTGTTGAGGCTCTGGCTTTTATTCTTTTAACCTTTTGCATCGCTCAGGATGCCCTGGCACGAATAGAGTTGGGGGACTCACATGAATAAGAGCACAAAATAATCCTAAAGGAAACCAATCTCAAAACGCAAATTGGAGGGTCTCTGTTCCCTTGGCATAAATCCTTTTTACGGTTCCTGTTTAATGAATAGCAGCCTACCAATAATTTGCTGTGGGGTCCAATAACAAGGCAAAGGCAAAAGAAATTCATCTCTCCCAGAACTTGCCATCTTCCTGGAGCTACGGAGAAGCTGTGGAATATTGCTGGGTCTCATGTTACTGATACTAGAGTCTGGCTGGGTAGGCTCTTCACTCTGGCTGATGACATCAGGGTCCATCCCCGCAAGCCAGCAGCCCTGTACCCAGAGAGCTGCGCTGTGAGGCCCTGACTCCTCCGTCACGGTCCGGGCTGTGAAAGGCGGCCTCTGACCTCAGCTGTATCAGCTCTAAGGATCCTGTTCCTCCTGGGGTATGGAAATGGAAGTTCTGAAGGGAAATGATCCACTGAGGACTTGAGCAGCAGGGACAGCTGAAAGTGACATATTGGGCATCTGAACTGTTCCTTTCATTTCCATCTTTAAGCCCAAGAAGTTTGGTATTGCTGGATCACAGGAGTGTTTCACTCTTAAATTTCTCAGAAATCTCTTTACTGTTTTCCACAGAACTTAACCAGACAGCATTCCCACTAAGAGTAAATGAGGTCAGCCTCCCTCTTTTTTTCTAAAATTAAAAATAACTAGCTATGCTTACCCCTACTCAAGAAACTTTAATTTGAGAAATCTGAGGTGAGCCAAGAAAAGTTCACTATAGTCAATAGCTCAGTGAATCTCCAAGTCTACTACTTCATGGTCATGAGTGCCCCAAATCGGGGGTATGGTGTCGCCAGCAGGTCAATCTGTACCTGTGAGGTGAATGCATCAGCAGCCTGATGGCACCTTCAGACTTCCAGATATCCCAAAATTGCTTCTGTGCCTTTGGCCAGACCCCAAAAACGTGGGGCAAAGTTTATCAAGAAAGTAAACAGCCAAAAGTTAGGTATGTGGGAAACACACCCACAAACCACCTCCGGCTCAGCTATATAATTGGAGGCATGGCCTTTCTGGTTCCTGATTGAACTGCTTAATGGCCATGATCCCAGAGACTCAGAAACAAATCTCGAAACCCAGCGGCTTTTGGCAGAAATGCATCCGGTCCCTGCAGTAGGTTACCGGTGCTGGGCCAACCCAGGTGGGAATAGGTTTTGTGCCTTGGCCTGTTCCCCCTGGTGGCCCGGTGGCTGCCATCCTCCAGAGGCCACTGGACAGTCAGGTTTGGGCCCGTAGTGATGAGACATGCAGAGCCTCATGGGATGGGGGTGGAGCCGGTCCTGTCCTCCCCAACGAGACCCCAAGTCATCGCCCACGAATGGCCTCTCTGGCTCCTGATCAAAAAAAAAAAACTTTTAAATGGTTGACTAAGCAGCGTCTGCCCAAGGCATCAGATTAGCCATGATGTTTATCATGTTCCCTCTCAAACTCTGCTAAAGAGTGAACAAGCTAGGGGCTGGAGTGATAGCACAGTGGGTAGGGCATTTGCCTTGCACACGGCTGACCCAGGTTCTGCGGGGAGTAATTTATGAGTATATGAGCCAGGAGGAACCCCTGAGCATCGCTGGGTGTGACCCAAAAAGAAAGAAAAGAGAGAGAGAGAGAGAGAGAGAGAGAGAGAGAGAGAGAGAACAAGCTAAAGCAGACTTCCCACGCATGGCGAGGGGAGAGGCGTGTTTGGGGACTGAGGAGAGCATAGGGACAAACCTCCCTGGGTTCTGGGGTCCCCAGAAACCCGGGCAGCGAGACCATGGGTGCCTGGGTGGGGCTGGCGCCGGGCCCCCTTCAGACCAACCCTCTGCTTACTTCACTGCTGCTCCACTGATCAGCTGGTTTCAGGACAATCTGAGAGAGCAGAGGCGGGTGATTAGTCTGGAAAAGATTCATTCCAGAGGGATTCAGGCCCTCGGCGGCCTGCCCCAACCGGACCGCAGAACCGCCCCCCCCACTCTTAACTTACATTTTAATTAAGAAAGTGCCCCTTGGGTGAAAATTGCGAAATTCTTGTACTTAAGAATCAATAAAATGTGCGCAGTCTGAAAATGAGATTAATAAGGGCCGGCTATCTATTTTGGGTGCGATTATTTATTCATCAAAGAAAACCCGCGGCGTGAAGGGCCGGTTGGTCTCTGAGGCCCGGGCACCGCTGTGGTTTAAAACTCCCCTCAATTGGCTCCAGCGTGGTTAACTCTCAAAAAGCAGGAAGGTGCAGTCTCTACCTGCATACATTTTAAATAAGAATTCCAACGTTATCTTGTCCATTTAAAATAATTGTATGAAAATGTGAAGAAATATGATCTTGTAAAAGTCAAGTTGGGCGCGCCCGGGGAGCCGGCGAGAATGAACAGAGCCGCCGTGATTTAAAATTCATGGAGACGGGGCAAGATTGATGGCGGGAAGCTCCTTGCCAGGCCTGCTCTTGGCCCTCCAGGCAGAGCCTGAGGCCTTGGGGGGCTCAGCCCGAGCCCCCTTCTTCCCGGCCTGTGCAGCAGCAAGACAGGGGACTCTGCATTCCTGCTTGTTCCCGGGGGTCCCCATCACACCGGCTGGCGGGGGCCGGGGCGGGGGGAGAAGGAATAAATCCCACTTCTCGGATGGGCTTTGGCCAAGGATGAGTCTTGCAGGGGTGAGGCTGGGCTGGCAGGGGAGGAGAGAGCCTGGAGCTTCCCTCTGCTCAGGGCTGGAGCCGGGAAGGGCTGACCACCCCTCTCTTAGAGGAATATGGAGCTGGGTGGGCCTCTCTCGCCAGGCCAGGCCTCTCCAACGCGAGTCCGGGGTTCAGTTCAACTTTTCTTTCGTGTGAGTACCGTGGCTTCCCCACGTTTTAATGACCTGAAATAAGACACCTTCATTTGGCCATGGTACCACAAGCCCCAAGACCAAAAGGGGGTGCCCTGGACCCAGCCAGGTGTCTGTGGGGGTGCTGCATGCCTTCAGAGAACCCCCCCTTTCTCTCTGGCCTGGTGGACTGGCTAAGTGGTTACTGTCCCTTCAACGCACCATCCCTGCTGACCGTCGTCTCTTCTTTTGGTTTTATTTTGGGGGCCACACTCAGGGATGCTCAGGGCTTACTCCTGGTTCTGCACTCAAGGATCACCCCGGCAGGTTCGGAGGACCCTATGGGATGCTGGGGACTGAACCCAGGTTGGCCGCGTACAAGGAAAGCGCCCTCCCCACTGTGCTATCTCCCTGCCCCGTCTCACCCCAGAACCCATCGGCTTTGGCTTTCTGATTAATCCTGCTGAATACAGACAACTGAGTTCCAAACTTTTTTTTTCTTTTTGGGTCACACCCAGCGATGCACAGGGGTTACTCCTGGCTCATGCACTCAGGAATTACTCCTTGGCAGTGCTCGGGGGACCATATGGGATGCTGGGAATCGAACCCGGGTCGGCCGCGTGCAAGGCAAACTCCCTATCTGCTGTGCTATCACTCCAGTTCCACAAAAACATTCTAAAGCTGAAGTCCCACCAACTCATCTTGGTCTCCTCAGCGTGCAGCCTTCACTATCCGCCCCCCAACAAGTTTCCCCACAGCTCAATCAGCATCAGATAAGCAGAGTATACAAGCCTTGGCCAGGAGAGCTAGTTCTAAGGCTCCCTCTCTGCAGCCTTCAAACTCACATGCCTGAACATCTCACGGTTATCTTCCACCGGGCTCCGGTTTCACCTTCTCTTTCCCAACTAAACCGGTGTTGATCCTTCAAGAATGGAATTATAGCCTGACTCATCCATGAAGTGTACTCCAGTCTTCAGAAACGTTCCCTGCTCCCCCAACTCCCACAGAACAGGAGGCAGAAACTATCCGCTTCATGAATCTTGTTTCCTATGAGGGAGAAGTGAACCAATCTTTGCCCTCATTGCGTAATGATGTTAAAAAGCAGGATAAAAGGAGAGCACGATTAAAATGTGGAGCCAGAGCAACTAGGACAGCAGTGGGGGTATTTGCCTTGCACGCAGACTACGGTTCAATCCCTGGCACTCCATACGGTTCTCTAAACACTGCCAGGAGTGACCTCTGAGCAGAGCCAGGAGAAAGTCCTGAGCATCACCAGTGTGGCACAACCCCCCTCCCTAAAATAAATAAAAGGGGGTAAACTGGAACCAATTTCAGAAACAAAATTCATGGCTGCAGAAAAGAAAAGCCATTTCTAAGAATCTATCCTAGGGCCGGAGCAATAGTACAGCAAGGATACGCGTCTGTCTTACACGTGGCCAACCTGGCCTGGATCCGCAGCACCACATAAGGGCCCCTGAGCACCACTACCAGGAGTTAAGTACTGCGTGCAGAGCCAGGAACAACCCCTGAGCATTGCTGGGTGTGACCCCAAAACCAAAGAATCTGTCCATCTATCCTAATGAAATCTCTCAAGGCTGGGCAGTAAGTCATCATATGTGGGTTCACATATATACAACTTAAATGCTGGGTGTTCATTTCCTATATATTTTATAACAAATTGCAGTGGAAACAGTCTACAACAAGTTAAGATTGCATCCACTAAATGACTATATATACGGAATGTTACAATCTTTGATGTAGAAGTCCTAATGATTTTACACCAAAGATTGTCAGAAGAAATAAATTCAGCAAAATACAATGTCCAATAAGCACATGAAAACACATTCAACATCAACCCTTTTTGTCACATCCTTTTTTGTTTTGGAGTACCTGTGGGGCCGTGCGGTGACAGGGTTGCAAGTCGTACTACCTGTGCACACCGTGTCCAGCCCAATGAGCTAGCTCTCTCTGGCCTCAGCACCACGACAATCAGTGACAAGAAAAGCAAAACCACAATGAAAGCAAAAACCACAATGAGGAAGCCAGAGGGTTGAACAGTCGGTAGAGCGCCTGCCTTGCACGTGGTCAATTTGGATTTGATCTCCAGCACTGCATATGGTCCCCCAGCACTGCCAGGAGCAATCCTAGAGTACAAAGTCAGGAAAGAAATGGAATACTGCAGAGTGTGTCCCCAAAACAAAAACCAAAGGGAGGCATCATTGCACACCCAATAGGAAGTCTACCCCCAAAGAAGACAAACAAGTGATGGTGAGGATGAAGGAATGTAGGAGCCCGGGATACTCTTGGAAGAAATGCAAAATGGAGCAGCTTATAAGGAAAACAGTGAGAGTTCTGCAAAAAACAACAACAACAACAAAAAAAAACACATTCCAAATGGGGGGCGATAAAGAAGCATCAGAATCTGTGAACTGATCCAGAGACCTAAACTTATGGGGGAGGGGTTGTGCAGCTGGGGTTAGGGGTAGGGCCTGAGACAATGGGGTGGGGTGGGGGGACATGATATGACACTCTTGGGTACGGGTGGAGGGAGTGGTGCTGGAATGTTGTATGCATGAAATCCAGTCACTGATGGTACTGTAAATCAAGGTGACTAAAATAAAATTAATTTCCATTAACAATGGACTCAACACTGACCACCAATCCGATTTCTGAGTGTATACCCCATAAACTGAAATCATGAACCCAAAGATATTTGCAGCCCTACATTCTCAGCAGCACTACTCAGAACAGCCCAAACGAAGCAAGCACAAGAGTTCATCTTCAGAGGAATGAATAAACAAAATCTGATATCTACATAACCTGGAAAATTATTCTGCAATAAAAAGGAAAAGGTTCTCTTCGTTTGAACACAGCACGGAAAAAGGGGGGGGGTATGTAAAATTCTAACACTCACTACCAAAAGGATGAGCCTAGAGGACATGACTCTCAGTGAAATAAGTCACTGACAAGCAGCTACACTCTGTATGATTCCACTTATATAAGGTACTCAAAATCAGACAATAGAACAGAAGCTGCTGACTGAATAGCTTCAGAGCCCATGAATGTGGGGGTCCTTTTCAGGTAACTTTATGATTACCAATAGATGTTTAATTTATATACCTATTTTATATACCTACATATGCAAGGCCAGCTACACATTTTTCAAATAGAGTCACAATTGGAAAAAGTTTAATTAGCCCTGGTTTAATAAATCAGTTTTCTACAGCGGAAATGACAGTATGACCCAGCGATGATAATTCTTGGTATCTTAACTCCCCCAAACACAAAAACATTAATTTGGAAAGATATATGCACCCACGTTCATTACAACATACAACCGCCAGGATAGAGAAACAACCCCAATGTCCAAGAACAGAAGAATGGGTAATGATGCGATGCAGTACACAATGGGATATTATGCAGTTCCCAGAAAAGATGGAATCAGGCAGTTTGCTGCAATTTGATGAAGTTGAAGGGTAACACCTTAAGTCAAAGTCAGAGGAAGGACAAATACTGGATGACCTCTCATCTATGGAATAGACAAAACAACAGTACAATCTCCAACAATGACAAACAGATGGTCTTGATTACAAAATGTATCCCCAGTGTGGGAGACACTGAAGGGGCCACTGGTGGAGTGCAGTGACTCACAATGCTATGGTCATGTTACCCAAACTATGATCTAAAATGTGTTTGAAAGTGTTGGGGCTGGAGCAACAGCACAGCGGGTAGGGCGTTTTGCCTTGCACGCATCCGACCTAGGTTCGATTCCCAGCAACCCATATGGTCCCCCAAGCACCGCCAGGAGTGATTCCTGAGTGCATGAA
>JAOXYA010000021.1:29613103-29634000 GCA_028565675.1 Sorex palustris | reverse complement strand
AGAGGCATTGAGTGGCAATCATGTTCAGTCCATAGTCTACTTTCAGCATGCTTCTCCCATCCTGGGAGGATCCTCCCGACACCCTTTATTTGGTGCTCCCTTCTCTGTCTGGGCTGCCTTTTCCCCTAGCGTGTGCGGCTGGCCTCCAAGGCATGGAGCAAAACTCCTGGTACTAATTTCCAGCCACTCTTGGGTGTTAGTCTCCTATTTTGTTACTTTATGTTCCTCAGGGCAAGTTCTTAAGGGCACGTGCCCATCACCTGCCACAGACAGGCGCCAGGGTGACTGGTGTTAACGAAGCCACAGCCGGTGGGAGCCGGCGTCAACATGCGAAACCAGCACCTATTTTGTGAGTGGTCTGGAGGCTCTGAGGAAGAGAGCCTGGTGCCCCGTGAAGAACCCCACTTTCTCTGCATTCTGAGGGAAACTGGGAAATCTCACCTGTGCCACCCCCACCTGACTTCACGCCCACAACCAGTTCCCACTCCGTTCCGCGGCCACGCAGGCCCCGTTACCTGTGAAAAAACGCCAGCACATTTTCATGGCCCGGAAGAGTTTGGATTCTGTGGTTGAACTGCAGGTAGACCCACAAGAGCACCGTTTTCAGCAGGTGGAACTCGCTGAACGTGAACAACCTGAGCCAGAGAAAAAAAAAAAACGGAGAAAAAAACGTTCGGGACAAGGTCAAAGCAATGCCCCACCGCTGGGGCTGGTTAGAGAAGGAGGGAACGGAGCAATAGGGATTTGGCCCTGCATGTGGCATGTGGCCAACCTGGGTTTGATTCCCTGGAAGCCCACATGGTCCCCTAACACTGCCAGGAATAACCCCTGAGCCAGGAGTAACCCCTGAGCATCGCTGAGTGTGACCCAAAAGGAACAATGAAAGAAGGGGAAGGGAAGGGGGAGGTGTGGGGAGGGGAGGGGAGGGGAGGTGCAGCCCCTCGCCTGCAGGCAGCCCCAGAGCTGAAGAAAAGGGGCTCAAGTTCCCACGCTTGCCAAGGCCCAGAGCAGAGAACTGACCCCCACACGCAGACACCCGGTGCTGGGCCACACAGTGGGGTCCATCCTGCAGCTCTCTGCTAGGAAAGCCCGGCTCTGTGGTCAGGCATTGGTCCAGGTGCTCACAGCCCTAGAGCCAGGCTACTTCCCTTCCCTTCCCCCCAGCGGTCACGGGGCCTGACCCCTGAGGATTCCAGTTCCCGTTCTCATCACAGGGCCATCCCCATTAAACTTCTGGCAGCCCATGGGGTTCCCTGAGCACGGCCAGGAGGGATCCCGGAAATGGAGAGATCCCGGCCATGAAGAGATCTTGGCCATGGAGAGATCCCGGCCATGGAGAGAATCTGGCCACAGAGCCAGCACCAGTCCTGAGCGGTGCCCGGAGCCCTGGATCAGAACAAACAAGAGCTCCAGCCTGTCCCTCTTTGTATCCGTCTCCCTCCTTCGAGAGAATGAGGATGCAGCACCCTTTGGCTCCCATGAGGAAGACCACGCCAGGAGGTGGGAGACTGTGGCCGCTGAGCCCTAGGGCCAGAGCCCCCATCTCTGAGGGTGCGTGCAGCCAACCCCCTCACGCCCTGTCACTGCCCTCAGCACTGCCCTTCAGTTGTAGGTGGCACCAGGGTCTGTCGCGGACAAGGTAAAGACAGGGCTGACGTGGGCGAGGGGGTGTGTCATGGACAGGGCTAACGTGGATGGGGGGCGGTGTGGTGGGCAGGGCCGTGTCATGGACGGGGGGGGGGAACCCTCCTCCTGCATGCAGAGACCTCCCCAGCCTCCAGAACATCTCCCTCGCCCTCAACACATCTTCCCGGCCTGATTGTTGTATGCGTTGCAGGGCCAGGGTGGTCCGAGGGCACGAGCCTTAGACCTGAGCTGCCGAGGCCTCTAACCGCCAGGAAGCCCCGCACGGCCCCCTCCCCGCCACCAGGGCAGGGGTGTCTGAGGGGGGAGGTGCAACTTGCCATGGCCCTGCATGCACCCCCAGTGCAGCCCCCTTCCCCCGCTGCCCGGGTGGTCACCTCCCCCCCACTCCAAGCTCCCCCAGGCCCCTGGGATTCCCAGGCGTGTCCCTGGAAGCGGCGCTGACCTGGGGGACTTCAGCACCTTGAAGAGCAGCTCCTGAGGGATGGACCGGAGGTGGATCTCCGTGGCCACCAGAGGAACCAAGTTCATCTCCAGCCACTTCTCGCAGGCCGTCACCAGCTCTTCGGCCTTGTACTGAAGCAAAAAACGCCGAAAAAAAAAAACGCAGATGGGCCAAAAATTACTGGGCTCTTGGTGTCCTCTGCTGGCCTCTGGCGACACTGCAGGCATGTGGGAACCGTGGGCCGAACCCTGCACTGAGGTTGCCTACTGCAGGCAGGCCCAGAGGTGCCTCTGAGCAGGCCCTGGGTTGGACCCAGCTCTGCGTAGTCTCCCCGGCACCTAGCTGGCCGCAGAGATCAGCCGGGTGGAGGGCGTCCCCAGCACACCCCCAGACTCTGAGCCACAGGCCCAAAGGCCCCCCAGGAAGGGCCCCAAGGCACCTGAACCCACCTGGGAGGCCCCTGCAAAATCAAACTAAGGTGTTTAAATCCATTACTGCAAAACAGCGGCCCCCTCCCAGGTGGGGGAGGGGCCGGTAGGCAGGGGCGTCCAGAACTGGGCCCCGCGCAGGAAGTTCTGGGTTTGGGCCCCCCCCCGGCCCGGGTTCTCACCTTACAGCCGGCCTGGTAGAAGTTCTTGATGGTGCTTGGCATGAGCTCACTGATCATCAAGGAGACACACCTGCCGAGAGGGACCTCTGGCGCCTGCTCCCACGTGCTGCCCCGGGGGGCTCAAGGACCCCCACGAGGCCGGGGGAGGGTCACAGGCCTCCAGCCGGAGCAGGGTGAGGTCTGTCACACAACACTGGGGCTTGCTGTGGAATCCCTGGGGTGCACCCGGGGGCAGCTGTGGAACCAACACTTCAGCCCGCAGCCCCACCTGGCCCCTAAGTACCCTTGGGCTTCTCCCCCTAAGTACCCTCGAACTTTTCCCCGTGCAAATTCCTGGGGGTGACCTCCCCTCCCCACAGGAGAGGATTCAGAAGCAGTTCTGGATGCTGGGACCTTCCTCACCGCATCTGGTTGGTGGATTCCTCCTAAGGAGCCACTGACCCAGGCATTGGCCGGGTGCTGGGCCCAGCAGGTGCAAAGAGCATAGCAGGTGGGCAGTGGGGTCACCTCGGGGGGACACACAGGCAGGAATCCCCACTGAAGACAGCTGCTTAAGGACCGGCGTCAAAGGCCAGGTCACCAGGGCGTGGGGGAAAGGGTCACCGTAATGGGAAGGGGGGGGCAGGATCAGAAAGGACACTCCTGGGCGAGGGGAGACCCCAACACTGCGCTGGCCCTGAGCACCGCCAGGTGTGTTCCCCACGCAACAGAGCAAAACAGACTGGGCAGAGAGGAGAGCAAGACATCGGCCAGGCCAGGGCCAGGGAGCACCTGCAGCAGGCAGGGCGCCTGCCTTGCACATGGCTGACTGGGTTCCATCCATCCCCGGCACCCCGGATGGTCCCCGAGTCCCGCCAGCCAGGATAAACTCCTGAGTGCGGAGCTAGGAGTAAGCCCTGAGCATCACCGGGTGTGGCTCCCCCCCGCCCCATGAAAGGGGATAGTGGTCACGAGTGGATCCTACATCCACATGGCCGGGCAGTTTAGCTGGACACACACGGCCTCCCCGGGGCTGAAAGTGGCTGTTTGTGTCTCCCCAGAGGCCAGAAGCCACCTGGGGAGCCTGGGAGGAGCCGGCAGGGCTCCCGGTTCAATTCCCGGCACCGGCCCAGAAAGCTGATATGAGCTGCCTCCCTCAGGGCCACAGAGTGTGCGAGAGTCATCCAGAGTTCTGGGGACAGAGCCTGGCACCACCCCTCACCTCTGGAACAGCCTGCCCAGGCAGAGGATGTGGGCCGAGGCCATCACACCCAGCATCTCGTCCATGGTCACCTCCAGGTCGTTGACATACAGGTGCTTCAGGGCCGTGGCGAAGGCTGCGGGGGCGGCACCCGACAGCGCCCTCAGAGGCCGACGGGTGGGGAGGGTGGGAGGCCCTGAGGGACCCCCAGGCTCCCCAGGAGTGGGGGCGGAAAACGGGGGTCCTGCCCCTCCCCCGAGGCGCCTTCTCTAGGCCAGCTTGGCTCAGGCTTCCCTCTGAGTCAGGGGTCTCTCCAGGGTGCAGAAAGAGGGTCCCTGTGGCTGGCGGGGCTCAGAGCTGGGTTTCTGGGTTTCTGTGGCGACGTCTCAACACCGATCCCCACCCCCCCACCCCCAGGGTGAGCCGTGCCTCCCAGAGTACCCCCACTTACCCCAACTCCCGCATCCTGGCCCGACCCCCCACCCACCCACCGCCTCCTTGGCTCTTGGGAGCCCCCGACATCCTGTCAGTGGGTCAGCGTGGACCTCGGAGGCCCCCGTCCGCTGCCGCCCCTCACGGGCACTTTACCGACTCTGGTGACCAAAGGGTCGTTGATCTTCAAGGAGATGATGATCTTCTTCTTCTCCATGGGCGTGTCTCTCTTTCTCATGTCTGACTGCTCTGTGGACCCAGAGAGAAGAGCGCTGTGGGTGGAGAAACCCCAGCTGGGGTCCGAGGCTGGTGGGGGGGGGTGCGCACGTGTGGGCAGGGGTGGGGGTGGGGGTAGCCTTTGTCTAACCCGGGCCGGGCACCTCCCTAAGGGCAGCATGCTGGGGGCGGCAGTTCTGTTTCCTCTGTTGGGGAAACAGGGCTGGTGGGACTTCGGGGCCGGGCGTGACCCCAGAATCAAACTGAAGCCGCATGCAGGGTAAGTGTCCGGCCGCTGTCCTAGCTCCCTGGGGGGGGGTCGTCAGGATTAGAAAGGGGGAGGGGCCTGGAGCGATGGTACAGCGGGGAGGGCGCTTGCCTTGCATGTGGCCGACCCGGGTTCAATTCCCAACATCCCACATTGTCCCCCGAGCACCACCAGGAGTAATTCTGGAGTGCAGAGCCAGGAGGAATCCCTGTGCATCGCCGGGTATGACCCCCAAAGCGAGAAAAATAAAATAAAAAGAAGGGGGCAGGAGAACTAGCACAGTGGGTGGGGTCCCTGCCTTGCCTGAGGCCCACCCCTGTTCCACCCTGAGGACCACAAATGCTCCCCTGAGCACCTACAGGGGCTCCCCCTGAGCACGGGCCCCGGAGTAGCTCTGAGCCCTGCCCCGGGCGCCCCAGCCTCCTACCCTCTGGTTAAAAATTAAAATCGATAAGGAGAGAGAAAGAGAGAGCCCAGGTGTCTAGGCTTTGGGGTGGGGATGTCACAGCCCCACGGTGTTCAGGGTCCCGGGGGAGGGGGGGTGGAAGTCCCGCAGCCGTGGGCAGGCCAGTGTCGGATGCCTGGACCCGCCCTCAGCCCTGGCGTGCTGCTGAAGTGGGATGGAGTTTGGGGGAACCAGCAGCAACGCTCCCGTGACCCGGGTCAGGCCCGGCCGCCGCCCTGCCAAGTCAGGAGGAGACGCAGCCCCGAGGCAGCCTAGTACCAAAGTGCCAGGCGGCCTCGACCTCCACAGATGGTTCCAGAAGCATGGCCTAGGGGGACGGTTCTAGAAGCCGCTACTATCCCCCGTCCCGGTCACACCTCCCCACCAGAGTGACAGCCAGGCTTGGCCGCGTGGGGGGGTCTCCTGCTGTCCCCCCCCCCTTGTTCGCGGGCGTCACCTTGCAGAAGTTTCTCCAGCTCCGTGGTGGGGTCTGCTGAGCTGCGGGCCAGGGCCGCCAGGTAGAGCCTGGCCAGGGTCGCCGACTGCACCAGCTGACTCGCACCCAGCTCCCACTGCGAGCCCAGGCACTCGAGAACCACATCTGCGGAGAGCACGGCCCGGCTCAGCCGCCGGGTGGGGACAGACGGACGGAACAGAGCACTGGGGTGGCCCTGGGCTGGGAGGGGGGTGGGAGAGCCCCAACCAGCCGCTCCCTGCACACACAGGAGCTGTCCGGGTGACCCGCACGGGGCCCTGAGCAGAGGCCTCAGGGCCTTGGCACGGCCTCCCTGCCTCCTGCTCCCCCAACCCCAAGGGTCTCAGCTCTCGGCTCCCCGCAGGGGTAGGAGGGCAGCTGCCCCCCAGCCCCAGAGAGTGATTCCAGCCCTTCCCAGTGCCCAGTTCTGCTGCTGCAGGCGGAGGATCAGAGGCGTGTCCACGGTGCCAGCCCCAACAGGACAGGGACGGGCAGAGCGTGAGTCCCAAAAAGGGGGGGCCCTGCCCTGAGGCCCTCGGGCCGGCGGACAGGCCTTGTGTGGTCCTGCCCCCTCCCCCCCCCAGATCCTCCTTTGGGTCAAGCAGAGATGTGACATCGGGCTTGTGTGAGCTAATGGGAATCAGGTCTCCTGGGACTTCTGCGGGGTCTACACGGCCCAGCCCAGGGGTCCCAGTCCAGGGTTGGCTCAGCTGAGGGTTTCCAACCCAGGGTTGGGTCTGTATAGCCCAGCTGAGGGTCCCCGCCTGGGGCATCTGCCATGTGACTGAAGCACCAAGCGTTAGTTTTCTGCTTCATCTATTAGGCTTTGCCAAGTATTCACAGGCACCTACGATCTCTCCAGGGCTCTGCAGGGAGGGAAACTGAGGCTCTGGGGTCTGGCCTGGCTGCCCGTCCTTCCGAGAGAGCCGTGGGGGATAGCTCTGAGCAAGTCCGGATGCTCAGGGACTCACCTGACCCCCTACTCGGAGTAAACTTGGTCTTCGGATTGTCAGAGAACATCTTCTCAATTTGGGAAAAGCACAGCCTTGAGGGAAAAGACACAAAATGCCGTGTTAACTGGGACCCCTTGGGGCAGGAGAGAGAGGAGCACCCCTGCAGGGAGCCCTGAGCACCGCCGGCGGGGGGTGGGTGGCCCAAGGGGAGCAAACTCCTCCCACCCGCTGCCCACGCCGGGCCCCCCACAGCACCCAGCGCATGTGGTGTGTCCCGCCACCCGCCAGGCCATCACCCGCTCAGACGCGTTTCCATAAACACGTCTCGTCGCAGTAAGCCAGGAAACAGGGCAAAACCCGCGTCACGGGTTCACGGCTTGAGGTTCGTCACCCCGGGAAGTTCGACCCGCCAAGGGACATGCAAGGGACCATGAGTTTTCCAGTTGCTTGTTTTCCAGCCCCGATCCTGTCCAGAATAATATTGGCCACGCGCTGCCCTCCGGCCGCCCAGTGACTCAGCTCTGGAGGGTAACGGGGCCGACCTGTTTCCCCACTGAGCCCTCCCCGCCTCACCCCCCCAACTTGGCCCCAGGTGGCCTGGCTCTCCCCACTGGGCCTGGGAAGGGCTGGCCAGGGTCGCCGGTTGAGGCCACGACCCCAGAATGAAGCAACAGGCTTGGGAAACTGTGGGCGAGGCCGTGAGCTCAGCGGCTGAGACGGCGCTGCCAGGCCGAGCCCTGGCTGCGGCCGCCAGTTCCCCGTGAGCACCAGGCGAGGGGCGGGGGGGGGGGTGGTAAGTGGACGGTGCCAAGTTAACGGAGCAAGTGGCACCTGCGAGGTGTCTGTCCCTGTGGGGGACCAGGTGACCTGTGATGAAGGGACACGTGGGCTCAGGGAGGGGGCGTGTGGGGCGTCAGCTCATCCTGCTGGGACATGGGCCCGCCACAGGCAGAGGCTCTGACACCTTTGGGAGCGTTCCCTTGGGTTTTCTGGGAGATGCTGTAGGTCCGGGCCTGGGGTCAGTCCTGTCACAAGCTGCCATGGGCCTTCGTGCCAAACCCCTGGGCTCTGAGCTTCCCTCTCTCTGGGCCGGGCTAGGGGGGAAGCTGGCACTCCGGCCTCGGCTGTGCTGGGCTCTGGCAGACCCCGGGCGACCTCGTGCTGAATGCAGTGCCGTGGACGGTCTGGGGGATCTCGGCTCCCATGCTCGGAGCAGACTCGGTGTGGCAGGCAGAGCGGGAGGGAAGCAGGAGACCGTGACCCCGCAGGAAGAGGGGCAGGAGGGGGCTTGTCCTGGTGCCTCTGGCCCCCCTCCCCTAGAGCCTACGTGGGCACATCTGTGGCTGAACGCCCGCCCTCCCCTGATCTGGGGGTGGGGGGCTGTCTCTGAGCTTAGTTCACTGCCTGCTTCCAGGGAGCCCCTGGATGTGGCCGGGAAGGGCTTCCTCGGGGGTGGTCTCACCAGATGCTGTTCTCAGCGCAGGACACGTGGTTCCACTGGCTGCTAGACCACATCGTGTTGTTTGCAGATGGAGAAACCAAGGCAGGGGGATACCCAAGGGCCCGAGAGCAGGCGAGCCCTCACTCGGCTCTGGGGCCCCTGTCCCGGCAGAGGGTGGGGGACAGAGGACGCCAGGCCCTGTACTGCTCGGGTCAGGGGGCCACTGGCGGCCGAAGACAAAGGACGTCTTGCCGGCAGGCCTGGGGCATGTGCGTCCAGAATCTCACAAGGGAATAGAGCAGGGGTTGGCTGGCCACTTGGGCGCAGAGAATGGACGGCACGAAGGTCCTCATGGCGTCACCTTGGGCTTGGAAGTGGCCACAGCAAGAGCCACCCCAGGGCGAGTCCTTCCTGGCTGCTCCTCTCACCACCCAGAGGAAGCCGAATGGGGCCTGGGCAGGGGTGGGGCGGAGCCGTGCCCGCCACGCAGGCTGGGCAAGCCGGCCCGGCCCAGGCAGGCTCAGAAGAGGGACCCAGAGTGAATCCCTCATCCCGCGGCTCAGGAAGGCCCTGACGGAGCTGCCGGAGCTGCCGGAGCTCAGTCCCTCCTGGAACCGGGACCCCTCAGAGAGGAGACGCATGACACGGGGGTTATGGAAGCGTCTGTGCTGTGCTGTGCTGGGCCCACCTCTGCACAAAGACACCCACACATGCACTCACAGACACACAGCATGCACACATGCACCCAGACACACACTGACACATGCACCCAGACAGAGACACACAACATGCACGCATACACACACACACACTCACACATGCATCCAGACACAAAACATACACACATGCATCCAGACACAGACATACAACACTCATACGTGCACACAGACACATAACAGTCACACATGCACCCAGACACAGACACACAGCACTCACATGCACACAGACACACAACACTCACATGCACACAGACACACAACACTCACACATGCACACAGACACAGACACACAGCACTGACATGCACACAGACACACACGCTCACACATCACCCACAACTCTCCTGAGCGCTCTCAGGGGGACGAGCTCCGGCCAAACACCGGCTGGGTCAGAGGCAGGAATTTCCGGGCCCAGGACAGACTCTGCTTCTGAGACTCCAATTCCAGTGTCCACTGATGCCACGTCCGGTCTCCACACCCCAAGGGGCGGCCAGCACCCCCCAGCTCAGCTCAGCGAGTCACAAGCCAGGCCATGGGGCCCTCGCTGCCCCGGTCGGCCCCACCCTGAGACACGCCACGCGCCCTGGAGAAGACTCCCCAGGGGTTCGAGCAAAACAGAGCAGAGGCCGATCAGGCTTGGAACTGACTCAGAAAGCTGGGGTACGGGGTAGGGGTGGGTCTGCAGGTTGGGTCTGGTCCAGCCCCGCAACAAAGCCCAGGTGCCGCTGGGAACGGCCCCAAGGCCCCAGAGAAGATCCGCGAAATGAATTCGGGTCATACGAGACGACTGTCAGTGCACTCAGGCTTCCAAAGCTGGGGGCGTCAGAGAACTTGGACCCTTGATGCGGGTGGCCTTGGGTGCCTTCGCGAGGGTGTAACCCTCACCTGTGCCTGGGGGTGGTGGACAGTGAGACAGGACTGGCCTGTGGGGCCAGAGAGAAGGTGCTGGCACTTGCTCAAAAACCACGGAGTCGGGGGTCAGGAGAGGGGAAGGTCCGGCACCGGCCTCGCGTGCTGTGATGCCCCGCGCTGTGGGAGTCACCCTGAGCACAGAGGCAGGAGGCCCTGAGCACCACCGGGGTGGCCCAAACTCCAAGTCACGGCAAGGAAACACAGAACCAGGAGCCTTTGGGGGCCCAGACCACCCACCTGGCGGGGCCGTCCCGGGGGTCGGTGGCTTGGGACCAGGGGATGCCACACTCCGGCCACTCCAGGGAAGCCCCAGGACCCGGGTGCCCAGGGCAGACCCAGGGCAGAGCTAGCTGCTGTCAGTTTGTCAGCAAGTCTGCTGGCCAGCTCCGAGCGCACCCTGTCAGGCCGCCCGGTTCCTAATGCCGGGGATGTCGGTGAGGTGAGAAACCAGGTGAGGGGCGTCCCCTGGACACAGCCCGTCTCTGCCCCGCCCGGGCACCCCCGCCCCAGATGCTGTCCACCCGAGGGGCAGCTCCGTGGCCTCTTACTTCTCTGGGTTCTTCAAGATGTCGTCCAGGTCGGCGCTCAGAGCCTTGCGGGCCTGTGACAGGCCCAGCAGGTCCCCCGAGAGTGGTGGCTCTTTGAGGAAGCGCCATCTGTTGACCGAGCCCACGAGGCGGCGATCTGGCAGGGGCAGGGGGTGCTGCTGCTGGGGGGAGGGTGGGGTGGGGTGGGGGGCGAAACGGGTGCTCAGCCCCGCCCTGCAGAGACCACCCAGGCAGGGGGCAGCCTCCCAAGGGCAGAGAGCTGGGTGGAGTCGGGACCCCCTGGGGGAAGAAAGTTGGAGGCAAATATAGCCTATTGGGGGTGTGAGTTTGGGGGTCTCTGAACGCCCCCCCAACCCTGCTGCATTCTGTTCCGGGAACTGCTTTCCCATAGCCAAACTGAGGGTGCAGCTAGTCATCAGATCTGGGGCACACACGGTTGGGGTTTCAAGGGTAAACTAGAAGAGACCAGGAAGCTCGTCACTCCGCAGTGGCCAGTGAAGGCCCTTGGCCGAGTCCAGCAAGAGGACGACAGACCCCTTCTCCTGCTCAGATGACGGCATCTCCCCTTCCCCCGCAAGGGAACCTGCCCCCTAAGCCTCACTCGGCTCCTGGCAGCCACGGCATTGGGGCCTGTCTCTCTGGACAACGGGCCACGTGATGGGTGGCGCCTTCCACGCGGCAGGGACTGGGGTGCGTCCCTGCCACTCAGCCCCCCACACAGCAGGCTGTGGCCGGGCTGTCCTGTTCCTCCCCCGGGGGAAGGTCTTGGCCGCTGCCGCCCGTGGTCAGCAAGGCTCCTGCCCAAGCTTTTACATCCCCAAGCTTCCGGTTCCTTGGGGTAGGGGCCTCCGAGTGGGGCAGGGGGTCACTGGGCAGAGGCTTCTCTGTGACCCTTAGACGCCCATCATGGATATAAACTCCAGACACAATCACGCAAGGAAGCTACGCAGGGAAGTGGACCTTAGAGGTGCTCAGAATGGACAGAGAGACCGGAAGTCACAAGTGCCCCCAGGGCAGGTGGGAGCCAAGGTGTTGGAGCAGGGAGGGGGGTTCGAGTCACGGTCTCGTTCAAATGGCCACCGTCTAGTGGTGTGGCCACGGGCAGACCACAGAGGCCTGTGGCTCTCCAGGCTCCACGGCAAATGGGAGCCGTGCTGCCCCCAAGGACAGGGCGAGTTCCTGAGGGTGGGTCAGGGTGGGCGTCGGTTCCTGAGGGCGGGGCGGGAGGGAAGTGCCAAGGCGTGGGCCCCCCCTCATCCATCCAGTTCCCTCTGCTCACCGGATTGGGCATTTTCATGAACGACGTGCGGGTCCCCGGGGCTTAAGCAGCTCCTGGAAGACAGGCCACAGGACTGAGGTGCCCGAGTCTCCCCTGCCCCGGGAATGGGGGCCACACTGGTTGGCATCTTGCTTGTGGGCGGGGGTCTCGCCACACCCCCTCCTGCCCGCCCCACCTGAAACTAGGCTGGAGGCCCCCAAAGTCTTAGAATTGCCGACAGATCTGTTCTAGGAGCCGGGGGGGGGCTCAGGGCGCCCGCCTTGCACGTGGCCAAGCCTGATTCAATACCCCTTGCCCAAGGCAAGCCCCCCAACACCCTCCCAGAGTGGCCCCTGAGTGCAGAGCCAGGAGAAAGCCCCAAGCACTGCTGGGCAAGGCCCAGGAAAGGGCCGGAGAGATGGGACGGGGGTAGGGAACTTACCTTGCACACAGCAGGCCCAGATTCGACTCCTGGATCCCCAAGTGAGCCCTGAGCACAAAACCAGGAGTACGCTCTGAGCACTGCTGCTGTGGCCCAGACAGATGGCTCGTTTCAAAACCAATTTCTTCATGAATAAATGTTTGCTTTGTCGATAGACCCATGTTACACACCCAGCCGCCCCTGTCTGTGGGACCCCCACCCTGTCCTTCACAGCCCCCCGAGGGTCCCTCGGACCACCGCCCTGAGCGAGGAACATACCGCTGGACCCCACTCCTGTGCGTGTGTGGTAGGACCCTCGGCGCACGGCCCGAGTGGTGGCGGTGAGGCGCTGGTCAGTGGCTGAGGCAGAGGCTGGAGTGTGCGCCTGGCATGGGCCTTTCTCTTCTGCCCGGCCAGGGGAGTTGGCGAGGAAGTGTTGGCATGGCAACCTGGGAAGGTTCCGGGCACTTCCTGTCCCGGGGTGACAGCTCAGCGGGGGACAGGCACGGGAAGGGGCAGCTCCTAGGGGCAGGGGGTGGTGCCTCCGCCTCCCGGCCGTCCTCATGGGGGATCCTATTTCCACACACTGCCCCCCGTGACCCCAGAAGAGCCCCTGAGAGGTTGAGCCCCGAATCTCGGTCTGAGTTCACATGAGCACTTTGGGGAGTCTGTGGCCCTCGCCTTGATGCTGGCGAGGGCCAGTTGGGGGGCCGCGGGGGCGGGGAGGAGGCTCATCAGTGTCCAGCTGGGCCCAGCGATCTGTTGATGAATGATGGGGAGGGGGCGTTTCAGATGCTGCTGAGACTGTTCCGGCTGCACTCAGGAATCGGTCTTGGGGGTCTCGGGGTACTGAGCCTGACGGGTGCCAGGGACTGAGGCCGTCAGCATTCTCCTGCTTGACTGCGCTAGGGTGCGCCGTGGGGGTTAACCTCTCAGGAACCAAGAACCATGGGTGGGCCAGAGTCTTTTTGTGGGGGTCAGGGTGGGTGGGATCCCCTCCCCGGGGCTAGAATGGTGCCCCCACAGCAACCAGGAGGTGGGTCCCAGGAATCACCCCAAGCACAGGTTCACCTGCAGGAGGGAGCCCAGGACAGGCACCTCTAAGACGTCAGCCGGAAAGCGGGTGCTCAGCCTTCTTTCAGGTGTTAGAAATGGCCACACAGTGCACCCTTCCACGCACACAGTGCACTGCACTCTTCCCCCAAACAGTGCACTGCACCCCTCCCCCAAGCACTGCACTGAGCACCCCCCCCAAAGAGTTCACTGCACACCCCTCCTCCCAGACCTGGGCGCCCAACTCCCGATACACAGTGCAGCTGGTCAGACCAGCTGGGTGCTGCAGGCTCCGGGTGCAGCAGACCCCGCCCACCACTTTGCCGTTGCAGAGAGAGCCCTGGGCAGCTTGTGAGTACCTGTGGAGCGTGCAGGTTGGGGGCACCCATGGGTCGTGGGGGCTCTACTCAGTCTTGCCTGTGTGTGTCCCAGGCCCGACTCAGCAAGTGTCTGTGCACAAATGGACACCTGCCCTTCCGTGTTCCCGGCACCTTCGGACACGACACCTGCCCCCTGAGACCTGTCCCTTGGGCGCCCCCTGGTGGCACCCACAGACACGACACCTGCTCCATGAGACCCGGCCTTCGGGCGCCCCCTGGTGGCACCCACGGACACAACCCTGCTCCCTGAGACCTGGCCCTTGGGAGCCCCCTAGTGGCATCCATGGGCATGGCACCTGATCCTTGAGACCAGGCACACACAGACACAACACCTGCTCTGTGAGACTGAATTCACTGTCTTTGGCGGTGGGTTCAAGGAATGCCAATGCCCCACGAGAGTAACAGGCAGGGATGTCCCGACTCTCTGCAGTCTTGCAGACAGCTTGGACATGGGTCCAGGTTACATTACACCAAACGCCTCCATTGGCCGCTATTCCTCCTCTTTAGATAGACTCCTATTTCACACACTAATGGGAAGAACACAGGAAAAATAAATATAAACATGGGCAGAGGGCAGCCATTGCTTCGAGGAGTCCAGTCTTCCCCCCTTCCCTGTGAGTCTGGCTTCAGCGGACATGGAAACCGTCAGCTAAACACTAAGAGAAAAGCTTCCAGAAGGCGGGAACCATCAGGTCAGTACTCAGCAGAGGAGAGAGGTGGCAAGGGCACCTGTGTGGGGCGGCAGGGTGCCAGGCGCCGGGAGAATCTGCCCCCTGCCTGTCTTAGGGTCCTAGGGAGGTATGAGGGACATGGACTAGAGCCTGGGCATCTTCCCAAGGGGCACGCGAGGACTTTCTCTTGTGGCATCACCCACCTTGTGAGCATTTGGAGAGACCCCAGACCCTACTTACCCCATCCCCAAGGCTGCAGTGCCCAAGCACAACACCCAAGCCGGGAGCCAAGGACCTTGGGCGTTTGAGTGTGCTTTCCAAGCTTGCATCCACTGGGACCTCTCCCCCTGCCCTCCCCACCAAAACTCACACCAGCTGCCGCCCTCTACCCATGCGGCATGTTTGGGAAGGTCTTTGCAGGAAGGGGAGGTGGCACCATCTGGGATCCGGCCCGGGCCTGGAGAGAAAGGCACAATCTGAGAAGCAGAGGCACCCTTGAGTCTTTGAGCCCCAACATCTGGGCACCTCTGCTGCCACGCTGCAGCATCCTGGGCACTGCACCCGCCGGTTTGATTTTGAACGGGGTGATTTGGAGACACAACATTTGTGGTTTGTGTTGATGGTTCTGGGAAACGGAGAATCCCCTCCCCGGACACCTTCACTGCCTCCCTTGCACCCAGGGGGTCTGAGGAGGAGAGGAACAGTGGAAAATCTGAGTGTGCACATAGCCCTGTCCTAGCCCAGCGGAATCACCTGTCTCCCACTGCTAGCTGTTCCTCGTTGCCCCTGTTTTTTTTTGGGGGGGGGTCTGGCTAATGTTTCAGGGGAGCAGAGTGCAAGAAGAGCCTGCTTCTTCCTGGTCCCCAGTTCCGGCGACTGGAGTTGACCCCCAACATCAGAGGCTTCTTAAAAACAAAATCTTAGCTGACTCAATACCCTCCCCCTTAATTATTAAGCAGCAAGCCGATAGTCCTCATTCGCTTCAGTTTACAAACACAGGCACCAGAGAGATGTTATTTAAACCCCGAGACCCAGAAATGTACGCGGACAGAGAAGTGAAAATGGCCAAATCTGATAGGGGCTAACAAAGGCGAGAAGAAAACAAACCAAAAAAAAACTCCCCCCACCAAAAAAAAAAAAACAAACCCCTTCCCAGAAAACAAACCAGAGCTCAACTGATTGCCAAAATCCAAAGAAAAAACATTTATTTACAATAGAGAATTTTATTGGAAACATGCGTTCGCTTTTTTTTTAAACAAATCAGTAAATGCAGATCAAGTGCACAATCCTTAAGGCAAGAGTCCCCGTGCCGGCTGTCCATGTGGGTATGAAATCCAGAAGCTTCTCGCCCGGGAACTGGTGGACGAAGGGCAAGCAAGGTCCAGTGGCGATGTGTGTCGCGTCCCGTGGACGCCCTCTCCTCGAGGGAGCCTGCAGCCAGCCTGCTCTGAGGGGACCTGGGAGTCGCACCCTGCCGGCGCGAATTTGGGACTGGCGTCCGAGCTCCGGCACAGCCGGGCGGCTGCAGAGAGGAACAGTAGTACGTACGGAGGGGGCGCCTGCCCGCGGCCGGTGGCGGGGTGGTGCCCGCGCGCCCACTGCCCGCCCGACACTCAAGTCCCGACAACCGGCTCCAGAGTTAGCTTTTGCCCATCTTGGCGATTAACTCGTCGCAGATCTTGGTGAGTTCTTCTATCTCTTTGTTCTGCGGAGAAAGACCGACAAGAGGGGTCGCTGGAATCGGCTGGAGCCTGGAAACTGAGCCGATCAAGGGGTCCTCGGGCTTGCGAGGAAAATGGTGCGGAACGAAACCATCTTAAACATTCACCCTGTCTGCTGCATCCCATCTGGTCCCCCCGAGCACTGCCAGGAATAATTCCTGAGTGCAGGGTTACGAGGAATCCCTGAGCACTGCTGGGCGTGGCCCCCAAACAAAACAAACAACTAAATAAATAAATAAATAAATATTCATCCCACAGCTCCTGCTGTGTGACCTTGGGCAAGGCACACAACCTCTCTGAATGCTGGTTTCCTTATTCTTCAAATGTGGGTGACGTATAAAATGAGGCCTCCTGCAGTTACATGCCTATGACCCCCCACCACCACCCTGATCACCAAGGCAAGGGAAAGGCTGCCAGCAGCGCCAGGGCTCTGAGGACCTCCCAGAACGGGAGTGCGTGTCTGAGGGAGGCTCCTCCTCCCTGAGATGCAGCTGGGCCGAGAGTCCACACGGGCTGAAAACTAGGGTGAGCCCCCACCCCCCACCCCCACGACAGCCACACAGACACCCAGGGGGCCGTGCCCGCATCAGCCAGTGTCTCTGCTCGGGGGGAACCTGCAGTGAGCAGGCCGGAGGAGACCCGGGTTCAAGCACGGGTCGTGTCTGGGGGCCGGAGGGACGGCTCAGTGGACTGAGGGCAGATGGCACGCAGGAGGCTTAAGTTCCAGCCCACACGGTCGGAACCCCTGGGCACCCGTAGGAGCAGTCCCTGAGCACTGAGCCAGGAGCAGGCCCTGAGCACTGAGATGGGAGCAGCCCCTGAGCACTGAGCTGGGAGCAGCCCCTGAGCACAAGCTTGCTGCATGGCCCCAGAGGATGCGGTGAACAGTGGTGAGTGGCTGACGAGTGAGTGTGGGGTGTGAGGCCCAGCAAGGGCGGCCGGAGGCCCCACTGACCTCTCAAGGGAGGCCCTGACCCGCCCCGCACTGCCCCCGGCCCACCGGCGCCCTGGCCGCTGACCTTCTGCTCCAGTGACCTCTCTAGGGCGTCTACCCGAAGCTGCTCCTTCCGCAGGCTGGCCTGGTAGGCGGCCTGCTCCTGCTGGGCCTTGCCACGGACCTGAGCGATCTCGGCGTTGGCCCTGAGAGGAGAGACGTGTCAGACTCACCGCGGCCCCCCCAGAGCCCGCGGGAACCTGCAGCCAGCACCCCCCTTCAATCCCCCCCATGGCTGGCAACCCGGAAACTCGGCCCATATGGACCAGAGCTTGTGTCCTGGGGGGCTGGAGAGAGGGGAGCAAAGAAGAGCTGGCCTGGCACGCAGCTGACCCGAGCTCCATCCCCAGCACCCCACGTGGTCCCCCGAGCCAGCCAGGAGTGGCCCCTGAGCCTCGCTGGGTGCGGACACCCCGGGCACCCGGCGCGGCTGCCGACTTGCCTGTCCAGCTTCTCCTCGGCGTGCACCTTCAGGGCCTGGTAGCGCTGCTCCTCCTTCTTCACCCGCGACAGGTACTCCTGGGCGCACTTCTTCAGCACCTCTTCATTCTGGGGGAGCCCAGGGGCGGGAGGCAGGGTGGGATGTCAGGGGACAGGTGGGGGCTGGAGAACCCCTGGAGGCCGAGACCTCGGACCCGTCGAGTCTTCCGGCTCCTCCTGGGCCCCTGCGCCCGCCGCCCCGTCTCCGGCAGACCCACCTTGCGGAAGCCCTCCAGGACCTCCTTCATCTTCTCGTATCTGCGGAAGAGGTCGGCCAGGGACTTCTCCACGGAGTTGAGGTCGGCCAGCGCCTGCTCCTTCTCCAGCACCAGCTGCTGCACCGTCTGCCGGGACACCGACTTCTCCTGCTGCTCGTCCTCTAGGGGAGACACAGGGAGAACGCCGTGGAACCCAGCGCCCGGGCACCAACGTGCTCTCAAAAGACTGAGCCGGCTATATACCGCCCCCCCCCATAATGCCGTGAACACAGAGACGCACCCCAGTTGCCGCGTGAGGTCGCCCAGAGTCCCCACTCCCATGGGCAGTTTGGGGAAACACCGTGGCAGGGACCCAGTGTTTGCCCTGAACTTTTTTTTTTTTCCCCTTAGAAGGTCCTTAAAATCCCCATAAAAATTGCTGCTCAGGGCCGGAGCGGTAAGTCCAGAGGGGGAGGGCGTTTGCCCTTGCATGAGACCGACCTGGGTTCGATCCCCGATCCCCGGCATCCCAAAGGGTCCCCCGAGCACCGCTAGGAGTAATTCCTGAGTGCAGAGCCCGGAGTCAGACCTGAGCATCGCTGGGTGTGATCCCAAAAGCAAATAAATAAATAAATAAATAAATAGCACCGTCCTCCTGTTGTTCATCGATTTGCTCAAGCGGGCACCAGTAACATCTCCATTGTGAGACTTGTTGTTACTGTGTTTGGCATATCGAAGACGTCACGGGGAGCTTGCCAGGCTCTGCGGTGCAGGCAGGATACTCTCGGTAACTTGCCGGGCTCTCCAAGAGGGGCGGAGGAATCGAACCCAGGTCGGCCCTACCTGCTGTGCTATCGATCCAGCCCAAATAAATAAATAAATAAAATTGACACTGGGCAGCCCCAGTGATCGCCTGGCGTAGGCAGAAAACAGATCTCCGAAGGGAAGGCATCAGACTACAGAGACAAGAGGCCCTCACCCGGCCGGGCTCTGCTCCACGACCACAAGCCAGTCAGCAGAGAAAAAAAGACATTTCTTCATCGTGCAAACCTCCCAAGAGCTCAGCGCTGCCAAAGGTGGCCCCCACCACCCCCGAGCCCCTCCTCTCCCCCAATCCTGCCACACCCCCCGCAACCCCGCTGCACCCCAAGACCCACCATCAGTGCCCAAGGGAAGGGGTCGGCTGTCATCAGCTGGAGCGTCTGGGGTAGGCTCTGCTCAGGAGAGCAGGCTGTCTGTCCAACCCCCCTCATGGCATCCCCTCCCCGCTGCACCCCGCCAGCCCCGCTGACCCCGAGGGTCCCGGGAAGGACCCGCTCGCTCCCTCTTGCCCACTGCCCGCTGCGGGTGCTTGGCCGACTCTGCCCCCGGCCCCTGGCACCGCCTGATCTCATCTGACCAACGCTCTGGGGGAGAAGGGTCCCCACCTGCTGACCCCAGGGGTGTCTGCAGACCTGCCCTTCCTCGGCCGGTCCCTGTGGGTGGCTGCCAGCTGCCAGGGCACAGAGCTTGGAAGGGACAAGGCCACAGTCATGGTCGAGGTTGTTTTTCTCAGAAGCTCCCTGGCCCCGAAGCACAAAGTGGGACCCTCTCCCCCAGTCAGAGCCCCCCACAGCCTCCCCTGTCCGGGACACAGTGCCGTGCCTTCCCCAGGGCTGTTTTTGTTCTGTCTGCTCTGCTCGGAGGGTTCCCAGGGACCCCAGACCCAACCCCCTTTCCCAGCAGTAGATGGAGTCAGAGTGGCCAGGCCACCCGCCCACACCTCCCCACCGTGCGCGGCCCCCAGGTTTCTGTCCTGGACGGTGGCGGGGCAGCCTTGTCCATACGCCGGGCTCAGGCTGCCGGCCTGCCTGTTCAGTCTGACCCAAGGAACGGGCGGAACGCGACCCCGCCACATCTCCTCACAGCAGAGGTTGCATGTGGGTCGGGACCTGCTCGCTGAACCCGCTGACCCGAATGACGCCACGTCGGCCTCCCCCACCCTGGGGTGGGGGACAGAGGACTGACATCCCCCCCCCAAGCCCTAACTTGGTTTTTATGGGTTTGGTTTGGGTTATTTATTTGGGCCACACCCAGTGATGTTCAGGGGTTACTCCTGGCTCTGCACTCAGGAATTACTCCTGGCGGTGCTTAGGGACCATATGGGATGCCGGGGATTGAACCCGGGTCGGTCACAGGCAAGGCAAACGCCCTCCCTGCTGTGCTATCACCCTAGTCCCCGAACTCTGACTTGGGAAGGTCATGATCTTGGCACTGTTTGCACATATCAGGTATGTCCCCTGAAAAGGTGGTCACGGTTCTTATCCCAAGGCCTGTGGGGAATGTTGAGGAACTGAGACCCCGGGAAAGGGCCCAGTATGGGGACCCCTTATCCACAGTGTCACCGACACCCCGAGTGGCAGCTATAAAATAGTCCACTCTAAGGCCCCCGGGGAAGCACAGGTTTATTTTGTGCAACTTAATTTTTCAGTTGGTTAATGCTTAATGTGTAGAAATTGCACAACTATCAATGAAACACACATCCAACTTTTTTTTTTATCATAGAAAAAATCCCTGGCAAGGAACTGGATAAGCTGGATAAGCACTAAGTAAAGGTTTCAAATATTTTAGCAGGAATGTATACATTATATTTTTTCCCTGAAAACTTTTTCTTCTGGTGTCAAGACTGAACCCGGGCCTCACATGGGTGAGCCCTCAAGCACGGAGCTATATCAGAAAAAATCATTTATATATCAGCTTGGTTTTATTCTTTCTACTTGTGCTGCTTCTGGAGTTCCCAGCCAGAACAGTCGCCGGGGGAAAAAGAGTCATTTATCAGCAATTTCATCCTGTTTCCTAGATCCGAGACGGACCCTGTCTGGGTCTCCTTTCTGCCCGGACTAATCCTTTTAAAAATAGAATTTCCCAGTTCCCAGGAGACGGAGGAGAGAAGAATGCTTCTCGAATCATTTTTGCTAAACTACAACCGTAACTCAGCTATTCGGCTCAGGAAATCAGCCCCAGAGCAAAGATGGTCTGAATTCAAAATCAAAACCAGCGCCAGCAGAATGTCTGGGTTTTTTGTGTGTGTGTTTTTTGTTTTTGTTTTTGTTTTGCAGGCAACACAGGACTGAAGCAAGAAGGGAAGAATGCAGCAAAAACACCCAAAGAAACAAAACAAAACAGAAAAGCAACCACCACCAAACCAGTACGGGTGGCAGAGAGCAGGAGTCAAATGAGGTGAAAAGCGTTTACTTACCAGGCTGGCCTGTTTGGTTTTGCAAGCAAAGGGCAAGAAGCAACGGAAAATGGAAGCAAAACAGAGAATCAGGCAGTTGTTACGGAAGCGGGGGCGGGGGTGGGGGGGGGGGGGGGGGGGAAGGGGTTGGGGGGGGGGGGAGGGATGCTGGAAACATTGGTAGGGGAGAACGGGCACTGGTGGAGAGATGGGTAAACA
>JAOXYA010000021.1:29496779-29510641 GCA_028565675.1 Sorex palustris | reverse complement strand
CCTTCCTTCTTTCCTTCCTTCCTTCCTTCCCTTCTTTTCTTCTTTCTTTCTTTCAAATTACAAAAGGAGTGGACAGAGGGAATGCAGTAGATGTAATTTGTTCCAGGCTCGAAAAGGAATATTTGTGTCTTATGAAATCGTAGGAGAAAAAAAATTATAATTTAAATTGGCTTGGAGATGAGAGCTGTCAAATAGATTGAAAGCTGGGTTATAAACCAAGACTAATGAGAGGCTGCAATGTGCAGAGTTAGGGACCGAGTCCAAAACACTCTCTGCAAGGTCTTACAGGGGAGGTAAACAGCCTATTAATTAAGGTAGCAGATGGCAGTAAATTGGGAGGTGCTTCAGATTCCAAGGACGGAGAAAGAGACTTAGGCTTGGACTCTGTATTGGGTAGTTAGAAACCCCAGCACGAAACCAAAGGCAGGAAAATCACAAGAGCAGCAGGTAGTCCTGGCAGCGGGCGGGAGTTGGAATCCCAGGGGGCTGGTTTACAAAGAGACTAGAAATGTGGCTGGGGGACTCTGAAACTACCAGAGAAGGTGAGACAGTAGCACAATTTCAAGGACCCGGTAGGTGGGCTTGGGTACTTAATGCTCTTAAGCTGATGGCACCGTGCTCGTGGGTGAGCGCAGCTGAGTGCAGTTCCTTGGTGACGAGCTGCCAGCCAGGGAGCTGCCTGCTTGGAAGGGATGAAATTGGATGTGAATTGAAGACACGTATTAGCATAAAGGGAAGAAAGCAGGTGAGCTGAGATCATTAGCGTGATTGGACGGAAATAGAAGGCAGGAGGCAGAGAGAGCTCCTTGGGCAAGGGGTGTGCTCAGTGTGCGAGGGTCTGGGTTGGACCTCTACCACAAGGATCCTTGAATACTGCAGGGGCAGCCCCTAAGTCCTGCTTTGGAGTCCCCCAAAACAAATGAAACAGAGGTAGAGTGATGAGGTTGATAGAGTTCGCCAATGGGGGACCACCTTAGAATTGGGTATATTCTACCACTTTCCTGAGCCTCAGTTTCCCTACCCATAAAGTGAGGGCACGTCGTCTCTTCTTCTAGAGAGACTGGATGGGATTTGGGTGGAGATGAGCAGGGACCTGGTATTCTGTGAACACCTGTGGCCTTTCAGCCGTGCCACTGACAGAGCCCATGTGCTGGGCTCACACTCACAGGGAGCGCTGGAGGGACATTCTGATGAAGTTGGGGGCAGCATCTGTGCCTTGGTCCCATGTCTAGTTCTCGTTGCCTATTGTGGCCGTTCGCTGTGCTCTGTTCTGTTACGGTGGGATCGCACTGAACACTGAGGTTAGCTTCTAAAGCCCTACGAAGCTCACATATGGTCAGCATTATCCCTGCAAATCCCCGAAATCGCCCATAAAACACAGTATACCGTGTTGTCTCTCAAACTGTTCTTTTGAGCCAGTTCCCCTCCAGCGTGAGCCAGATCAGAGCTAGATTTTATGGAGCACCAGGTGAAGTCATTGCTGACCCTTATGGGTCATGCTCCGGGGAGAAGCTGATCTTTCACCTGCACAAAGGTGAGCTGTGCACACCCCAGGAGCACCTGGGAATGGAGGGTTGAGCTGGGGTTCTTTGCACTTTACACCTACGCCACCTGGTCACATCTTGTGTCTTTAGTTCTCACTCTGGGCTATCCTTTGAGGTGGTCCCAACCAGTTAAGGTCGTTGTGGTGAGAGACTGGAGTCTGGAAAATTTACCATGATGCTGCGTGTACCACCAGTGGCTGACAGTTGGATGTGGCTCAACAGAAATGGCAGAACCAGCATTGTAAACGTTAAACCATGGCAGTTGGTGTCTCGCTGTCCTGGAAGCTGGGACGTCAAGACCAAGTCAGCCAGGCTCCAGGTCTGGGCCTATACCAGTCGCCTCGCTGCCTCTGCTGTGGTGAAGAGGACAAATTTCAAGCTCTTCCTCACGAGGACATTGATCCCTCTAGAACTATCTCTCTAGATCCCTCAAAATCTCCTCTAGAGGGGCTGGAGAAATAGCAGCGGGTAGGGCATTTGCCTTGCACGCAGCTGACCCTGGTTCAATTCCCAGCATCACATATGGTCCCCTGACCACAGCCAAGAGTAACTCCTGAGTGCAGAGCCAGGAGTAACCCCTGTGCATTGCCAGGTGTGACCCAGAAAGCAAAAAAAAAAAATCTCCTCTAGAGGGAATCATCTCCGAAAGGCTGGACCTCTGAGAACCCTCAGGGGTCAGGGCTTCAACATATAAATTTGGGACTGGGCTGAGCAGGCATTCCTCAGTTGAATTTGCAGCTCTTAGGAGCTGAAGCCCCTGCAGGGTCCCAGCTGCAGGAGGCTTGGGATTGGGGTGGAGAAATCAACAGAAAGATGCACCATTGGGCTGGAGCAATAGTACAGTGGGGAGGGTGTTTGCCCTGCATGTGGCTGACCCTGGTTCAATCCCCAGCATTCCATATGGTCTCCTGAGCACTTCCAGGAGGAGTTCCTAAGCGCAGACCCAGGAGTAACTCTTGAGCATCTCCAGGCCTCCCCCCTCAGAAAAAAAGAAAGGCGCACTATATTGGTGGGGTTCCTGGTTCCTCTGCTTGCTGCTTCTGCCTCGGGTCTGACAGAGGGTGTGAGCCCCACTTGCTTCCAGCAGGACCCTGGGGGAGAGTGCAGGCTGATTTGGCTTTTGGGTTAAATTAGGCCCATAACTGTTGCCAGTAAGCAACTACACCTGCTCTTGAAGGCAGGTGAGTGTCACCCCCAAGTTTAGAGAGAGCCCCAGTGTGGAACACTTTCTCTGTTGCAGATCCCAACAGAGTATGAATACATTGAATAAAATACTTGTCTATTGGGGCTGGAGTGATTGTTTAGTGGGTAGGGTGTGTGTGCTCTGCATGCTGTTGACCTGGGTTTGATCCTTGGCATTCCATGTAGTCTCGCCGGCATCCCACATAGTCCCCCGAACACTTTGGGGAGTGGTTCCTGAGCAGAGCCAGGGGTAACCCTTGTATGGCCCCAAGACAAAACAAAAACAAAAGAACAGAAGAAAGAAAAACACAAACACCAAAAACTTTGTTTATTAAGGGGAGACAAGATACCAGGAGGTAGGGCACCTGCCTTGTACGCGGCTGACCTGGGTTTGATCCCTGGCATCCCATATGGTCCCTCAAGTACCACCAGGAGTAATTCCTGATTGCAGACCCAGGACTAACCCCCAATAATCACTGGGTATGGCCTGAAAACACAAATGAAACAACAACAATAGCAAAACCAATCAGAAAATAAGTCATAAGGAAAAGACTGAAAATGGGTACTGCCCTATCCTGCAGCTGTGTATTTGCTTCCTTTGACTGAAAAATACATCTTGGGAGGTTGGGAATTTGGCTCAGTGCCAAACCATTTGCCTTGAGTGTGTGAGGCCCTGAGTTTAATCCCAGCTCTGCAAACACACAAATACACACACACACACTCATACAAAAATACATCTCAGGGATAATTCTTATTGGTACATAAAGGACTTCTTAAATCTTTTTTGTAAATTGAGATAAAATTTACATAACATAAAATTCACCTTGTTGATTACTGTAAGATCTACAATTCCATGGTTTCCTGTGAGATCCGAATGGGGTGCCATTCCAGTCACTGTTTCAGAATATGTTCATTGGTTCATCGATTTGCTCGAGCAGGCCCAGTAACGTCTCCATCGTGAGACTTGTTGTTACTGAGTTGGCATATTGAATATGTCATGGGTAGCTTGCCAGGCTTTGCTGTGCGGGGGAGATACTCTCAGTAGCTTGCCGGGCTCTCCAAGAGAGGCAGAAGAATCGAACCTGGGCCGACTGGTCTGGCTACATGCAAGGGAAATGCCTTACCCACAGTGCTATCACTCCAGCCTCCCCCCCACCCCCCGCCAAAAGTGGTACCTTCTCCATTCCCCCTTGCCCAATCCTAAGAACCATCCACCTCCTTTCAGTATGTGAATTTGCTTTTCTGGACCTTTCCTCACCACAGATTCTGACAAGAAGTGGCTTTTCAGACCTGACTTCTTTCACTTCTATAATGTCTCCAAATATAATGTCTCCTCACCAGGACATTGATCCCTCTAGAACTATCTCTCTAGATCCCTCAAAATCTCCTCTAGAGGGAATCATCTCCGAAAGTCTCTACGTGGTATGTGGCACTATCAAGCCTTGGCCATTTCTTATTGCCAAATCTTGTTCCGTGTGTGAACCTGCCACCATCTACCTCTCAATCCATCCACTGACTAACATTTGTGGGTGTGTCCACCTTGGAGTAGCTGTGAATAATGCTGCCACAGATGCTCATGGACACACTTATATGTGAACACTTATATTCCATTCTCCTAGGTAGGTCCCTGGAAGTCGAGATGCCGGGTCATGTGATAATTCTAGGTTAAACTTTTTGAGGAAACCATCAAACTGTCTTGCAAACCAGCTGCACCATTTTGTTCCTGCTAGCAGGAGGGTTCCAAATGGTTTACATCTTTGCTCTACACTCATCCTCCCACTTTTTGGGAAGTTTGTTTTGTGTTTGGGCTATATTCAGAGGTGATTTTTCAGGAGATTTTTCTGGCCCTGTCTCCGTGCTGACTCCTGGAAGGGCTCAGGGCATCCCATACAGTGCCAGGATTAAACCCAGGTTGACTGCATGCAAGGCAAGCACTCTATCTCTCCAACTCACATTTCCATTTTTTATTGCTTACTATAGATCTTCCTCAACATCCAAAGGGGCTATGTCCCAATCAACCCACCATTAGTTGACAGTAGCCTAAGTAAAATATTACTTTAGATATACCTAAGGTAGTCAACATTAGGTCTTGAGCTTTACCTGTTCTAAATACACTCAGCGTAGGGATGTGGGCTGAAAAAAAATACAACATGAGGATGCTAACCTACTATGCATCTGACCTGGTTGGATTTCTGGCACCATATGGTCCTTTGAGCATCACCTGGTATAGCCCAAGTGCTCCTGGCACTGCTGAGGTGGCCCTGTGTGGCCCCAGTACCACAGAACTCAAACAGCATTTTATCTTTGTGCCCTTGTATTGCTAACCTACTGGCTAAGAATTGTCAGTGCAGTCCCCAGATCTTCTGAGCATTGCTAGGGAGGCCCCTCTAAAAGAGATAAAAATTTTTTAAAATGCCAGGAGCCCTCCTATTAGCTTAGAATTGGGCAAAATCATCTAACATAAGCTTGTCCTATAACAAAGGGTACCTTCTGTGATTTGTTGAAACTTGCTGGACTTGAGAAGCAATGGATTGTGCAGCTGTTGGTGACTCTTTAAATCATATGATTGACTAGGATCTGTGTCTCACTGCCAGCAACCCACATCACAGGAACGTCAGACAGCATCCTGTGAACCTAAGGAGAGGTCAACTTTGAAGTGTGAATTCCACTGAGGTGTATTGTTTTAGCACCACCATAGAGTCAGAAATCCTCTGAGTGGCACCTTCTGTATTAGCACCATGCACGTGGGTACCAAAATGGTTTCTGGTGGGCTTTGGCTTGCATTTCCTTAATGAAAAATGATGTGGGATATCTTTCCAGGTGCTTGTTGGCCATGTGGATTGAGTCTTGGAGAAATGTGTACTCAGATTTATTGTTCACGTCTTTTACATGGATTTCTTGTTGTTTTTGTGGTTGTCGAGTGAGAGCACCCAATCTATAGCGATTCTACAGATACTAGACCCTTAGCAGACAGGTGACTTGAACATACTTTCATTCTGTGAACTGGCATCTTACTTTATCCTCAGTATACTTTGGTGCACAGTTTTTAGCGAGTCTATTTTGTTTTCCTGCAGGCTGTGTTTTGGTGCCATATCTAGGCATCCATCACCTTATGCAAAGTTATGAAGATTCACCAGTTGTGCATGTTTTAAAGAGCTCTGTTTAGCTCTGACTTGTGCATCTTTGGTTCTCTTTGAGGTCATTTCAGTTTGTCTTTTGAGGGAGGATCCAAGGCCATTCATTTGCATCCATGTTTATACCTGCAGAGTCTTCTGTTCTGAGATGTATTCTGCTCCTGTTTATTTAGCCAATTTACCATTCAAATATTTGGACTGCTCCCAACCTCAGAAAAAAATGATGCAACCAATATTCTTATATGTAATCCCTTATTACATACCTGGGACTTATGGTGGGGCTGAGTTCCTCAAAGCTGACAGGCAGGATCCCAGGGGTGTGGGGACAGGGGAGATATCACTGTTCCCTCCCTGCATGTCACTGGAGGTTTAGCGGCTTCGCGAGACCTCCAGCACCTGAATGTCTGTTTTCCTCACCCTACCTGAACCGCATAGGTAGGCAGGTGCCAACCAGGAATAGTTTTAATTTAGAATGTCTTATTATAAGCAAGATTATTATATGCCTTTTAATATATTTTAAGGGACTTCTGTAATTTCTTCTTTGTTATATTCCTATGGCCTTTACCTATAGGTTTTGGTTGGGCTACTAGTCTTTGTTTTGTTTCATAGTATATATTTTATAAATAAAATGAGACTTATGTTTAGAATATGCTTATCATTGACTTTTCAGCCTGATTTATACTATTTTTTTTTCTTCCATGGAGAAAGTGCTCTGTTGTTTCTTGGAATTTTTGTTTTTTTTTGGGGGGGGAGGTTTGATAGGCATCTTAAAATAACCTTCCCTATTCTAAAGTAATATGTTTAATCATCTTCTCTTTGTATTCTTATGATTTCATTGTATAGTTTAATCTTGGGCACAGCAAGAATTGATTTGCTATATGGTGTGAGAGAGGGATCGATTTCCCTGTGGATCATTAAAATCAGGTGCTGTGGAAGTCCAATAGTCTCAATTTCCTCACAGAAACAAAGCAGCCAGAGTTCCCACCTGACCTCAGAGTGGCCCAAACCTGCTTTGATTCCTGCTGGGAAGGCCCCTGCTGGGCCGTGGAACTGAAGAGCAAGGGTTCCAAACCAGCATGGACCCTAGATAAGGAAGAATCAGCTGAGGTGAGCCCTTTAGAGGGGACCTCAATCTCCCCAGGGAAGGGGTGGCCAGAGTGGAACCCCACGAAGGTGGATCTGTTCCCCCTTATCCAAGGATCAGATCTGCTTCTGAAGCAGATCCATTGGGGTGGGGATGGGGCGGGGCTGGGGAGGCTGAAAGGGGAAGGTGCTTTGCGGAAGGTTCCAGAGCTTCAGGCTATTTTATCCTTATGGGGACTGTGGCTCCAACACTTCAGGACTCTTGTTGTTTGAAGCCAGAATCCAAAAGGATAAATTCAAAATTAGAATCAGATAGGGATTCTCTGGGGGTGATGAAAAGTTCTGGAATTAGCAGTGAGGGTTGCGCAACGTTGCGAATACTCTCGAAACCACCAAGACAGACTCTGGAAAAGGGTAGGCTTTGGGCTATGGAATTAGATCTCCAGCTTAAAATGAATGACATTGTTGAAAGTTAACAACCTCCCCTCCTCCCCCCAATGCAACTCCCCACCATCGCCCCCTCCAACCCACGGGTCCCAGGGTTCCAGAAAAAGCCAAACAAGATTCTCTTCTATCCCAATGCGGCTAAGGGGGCAGTAACAGGGGCAGCTCAAGGCAGGTACAGGCTGCAGAGACACCTCCTGAGGGAAGAGGCTGCAGCCTGCCAAGTACCAGCGGTGTCCAGAACCTGCGTTTCTTGTCCTGTGTGGGATCACCCTCTGTGTGTATGAGCGGCGGCAGCCTGGGGTCTCCCTGGGAGGGGAGGGGGCTGTCTACATGTAGCCCCCTGCTTGCTCGCCTGTCCCATGCCCTCCCAGTCCCCCCCACTTCTCGATGGGGCAAACGTCTCCAAATCTGGGTAAACAGAAGCCGAGCTTGGGACCCACCGTCTTATGTATAATCCCACTCCTTGTTGCTCTTGAACCGGACCCGGCGGTCCCAAACTTCTGCTTCTCACATTTGGGCAAGCTGGGCCCCCCAACACATTTCAGGGACTCGGGGAGAGAGCTTGTGTTTGAAAATGACCCGGCAAAATAAATCACGGCGATTCTGACACGATGCCCACGGAAAACTTTTCAATTCTGAGCCTCGGCGGCAGGGTTTTCAAAAAGCATACACACAGAACTGATCACATAATTCTTTCTGAAAGGCTCATTCAGCAGGCCTGGCCCTCTGACTACCCAGCCCCCCCTTCTTCCCCCTTTCTTCTTCTCTCTCTCTCTCTCTCTCTCTCTCTCTCTCTCTCTCTCTCTCTCTCTTTCTCTCCTTTTTTTTCCTTTTTCCGACCAGCCCTTCTTGGAGAGGGCGAGTGCACACACAGTCTTCCTTTGTTTTTGTAAAACAGAGCCCTATCAGTGGAGCAGTAATGATAACATTTGTAGTTATGCAAGTGTAGATAACAGGCATCAGATCTCAAGTTCTCGGCAATGGCCCTCTGGACTGGCTGAGCCTTAGTGCTGAGGCGGCAGGCAGGGACGGTAGAAACGGGCTTTGCTTTCTCAAAGGACCCTGTGCTTTGACTTCCCTCTGCCCAAAGGAACTCCTGTTTCAAGTCTCCACGTACGGTGCTGTGGGTCCAGCGGTCACCCCAGGAGGGGACGGGGCCCTTGGTGGGTCCCAGAACTCTGAGGACGTGCCAGGCTCTCCCGCCTGAGCTGCTCCGGCCTCTGCTTTCCTGTCTCCAATGATTTAAGGCTTCCTTTGCTTCCCAGCAGGTAATCTGACCTCCCAAGGCTGGTGGAATGTGTTCCCTCTGCAGAGGCCAGCGGAATGAGGGCTACAGCTCATGGTCCTTCTAGGATTTTCCAGAGAAAGGTGTTGCCCTTACTCTTTCCAAATCTGATTTCTCCCGGGAGGTGCCTATGGCAATTGTGACCCAAACACCACGCAAATATCTTGATACCTGGAAACTTAGGATGTGGACAGAAGAGGTAATTGTAATTGCTGAGCAGGCTAGGCCAGGCCAGGCCAGGCTCTGAACCCCGAGGAATTGGACTTGAAACAATAGAGTCCAGGGTTCCCCAAAGTCACCATGAAGGTAACCCCTTACACATGTGTGTGATAGTGTAACTGTGTGTGTGTGTGTGTGTGAGTGGGGGGTGGGGGGGAGAGTATCTGAGAGGAAGTTTGAGATTCTCTGCTAGTATGTTTTTTTTTTCCTCTGGTTTTCTTTTGGGGTTTTAGTTCAGAGATTTGGGCTAAAAAGAAGTCTAGCTGCAAAACCCAACACTCTCTCATGGGGAGTGGTTCAGAGACATGATTCTTACCCGTACTGGGTGCAACCAGGGATCTACAAAAGCCACAGTATTTTTTAAACAAAACAGAGAGCAAACTCGTTCTCCTCTCTTCTGAAGCATTTCTAATTAATACTGACAATGGAATTGCGCGTTTCTCAACTTTTTTCTGTACACTGAAGAACCATATGCTGGCATCTCCCTTTGTCCTTTTTTCTTACCTCCCCCTACCCCAGGACCATAACAGACCTTCCCCCCCCAATAGGATTATAGACCTGCAGTTATTAGGAGAAACTACATGTATCTGCATATAACCCATGACTTGCATGGGAGGATTTTTATAAGGAAACACATTTTGTTTTATTATTTTTTCAGAGATACATTTCCCCCAGTCTCCAGACATAAGTGTTTAAATTAAAAATTGTATTTTGAATGCTGTGCAGATGTTGGCATTTTAAAGCCCAATATGATTGGCCTGTGGGTTGCTTAGCAACCCATGCACCCTGATCAGCCTGGCTCTAGAATGAAAACCATCCCAAGAAACAAGAGCAGAACGTGTTGGGTGTGCTGGTTGTAGGGTGCTGGTCCAGGGATCCCCAGAGCTGGCACTTGGCAGGGGTCCACTCACCTGGCTTTCCCTACCCCAACGCACAATCTCATTTCACTGAGTCAATTCTCATTACCAGTTGACATGCAATCCCCTTTTCGGTTTTCAGAAATAATTAAGGAAAAAGCCCTTTTTCTCTCTGCGTTTTTGGCACCGATAAAGACATTGGAGTTTTTTTCAGATGAGGCCTGGGCCTGTATCAGAGATGTCTTTGAAGATGTTCTTTCAAGACAGCTCCGACAAACAGTGGCAAACAGACCAATTAACCTCAGAATGGAAGTCCTGGCGACTTTAAACTCCCTTCAAAAGAAATGAGCCTGGTTGTTAATAAAGTGACCGTTTCAGAATATCAGCTTTGGCAGGCTGAGTTCACTGCAATGGAAAGGATTCCGTTGTCTTGCCAAAAGAGGAGCCTCGTCCTGGGGTAAATTTTTGTCACTGTTGCTACCTGAGAATCAGAGAAAAATGACCAAAGAGTAGCTTATAGCAAAAATTCCCAGTGGCTAGTTCAAGTTTGTTTAAAAAACAAGAGCTAACAAAACCCAAAACCTTTGAAAAAGGTTGTGAAAAAGCATCTAGAAATGTGTCTGACAAAGCTGGGTCTATTGGAGTTGGCATTCCACGTAGTGCCCTGTTTCACCACTTCCTGCCTGCTCTTCATCAAGCTCAGTCCCTGGGCTGCTGAGTCCAGATCCCAGTGGAGATGGCCTGGCGCTTCCATTGCTGCAGGTCACTCTCAAGAATGGCTGAGAGCTGGTCTAGTTCTGTGTTAGCAGGCTGCCATCTTCAAAGACAAAATAAAAATCAATTGCTGGGGGCTAGAGACATAGCACAGCGGGTAGGGCGTTTGCCTTGCACGCGGCCGACCCGGGTTCGGTTCCCAGCCTCCCATAGGGTCCCCTGAGCACCGCCAGGAGTAACTCCTGAGTGCAGAGCCAGGAGGAACCCCTGTGCAACGCCAGGTGTGACCCAAAAAGCAAAAAAAAAAAAAATCGCTGGAGAACTGGGTTGCAGGTGCAGTAATGTCCATTTCCTAGGAGGAGGTGGAAGTGGGAGGAGCCTAACTTCTGGGCCTGGGAGGAGGCGGAAGTGGAAGGAGCCCGACTTCTGGGCCTGGGATGCACAAGTAGGAAGTCTGAACTTGAACTTTCCCTACCCCAAAGTACAGCCTCGTGCACCAGCATCCCCACTGTGGAAGTGGGGCAAAGGCCCAGGTGAAATAGACTTGGAAATTAGGGGTTCAAGGAAATGTACTTATGACCTGTGCATGTCCTGGTCCTCTCTCTCCCCTTCCCCCTCCGTTTCCAGGGAAGAAGTGGTGCCTACATCAGTGACTTGCCAGTCACCAGACTAGCTTGTTCTTTCCCTTAGCTGGTCCTGGGTTGGCTGAGTATCCTCCGAGGCTGGCAGAGGGATACCTGCCCCTGTTGTGTGACAGGACTTGGAGCTGGCCCTGAAGGACATTGGCCTGTGGTGGGTGGCTGCAGGCCTTGCTCCTGTGGGAGGCTCCAGGTTTGATTAGACTCTGAGCCCTGTGCCCCAGGCAGTGCAGGCCCTTGCTTCAAAGCCCTTATATTGTTCCTTAAGATACTTTTCTCGGTAGGAAAATTGAGGTTCCTGGCATTGATACGCTCAGAAGAGCTGGGTGTTGGAGTGTCTCCTTGACCCCCCCAGTTCTCTGTGCAATGGTTTATCGACACAGTTGACAGGAGGACGAGTCATTGTGCTGAGGCCTGAGTGTGATGTCCATGGAGCCCCAGAGGAGTAGGTATCCAGCTGCCCATCTTCTCTTCCTGGGTTTGGAGTGAGAGCTCATGAGCTTCCAGGTATATAAGGCTGGGAATACCAGGCCCTGACTGACCTCAAATACCAATGCCAGCTGATGTGTTCATTGGGCCCCTTCTTGCCCAGAACTTGGAGGGGTGATGGTTCTCGATGCCCTGGAAACATCTTCCCTCATTCCTCCCTAGAACATGGTGGTAGAGGTCTCTCAGCCAATAGAGCAGTCACACCTGGACTTGAACTTAGCCCCATTTGTGGGGGACACCCACCCAGGATGGAGTTTGTAGGTCCCTTTTCCCCAGAGTTCTAGAATTCATTGTAGATGTTTCTCATCTTCCCACCCAACTGGATTTTGAGGTTGGGGCTATTACTAGGAACCACGAGGCGTAAATCCCTTTCCTTTCTGCCCACTGGGCTTCTTCTTGTTTCTTTCTTCAGGCTCCTGTTAAAGTTCAGAGACTACCAGGAGTGATCCCTGAGCGTAGAGCTAGAAGTAAGCACTGAGCATCACCAGGTGTGGCACCCCCTAAGAGAAAGTTCTAGCACTGACAATCTGAGATATCTGGCTTCTTTCCATTCTGTCATGTTGGCGCGGGGTGGGGGCACTCAAACTGTGCTTGGGGGCCCAGTGGCCAGTCTTGGCAGTACTTGCCAACTGGGCTGGATGGTCCAGGGCTCAGCTTGGTCAAGCGGTGCTTGGGAGCCTTGGGGCCATACCCAGTGGAGCTGCAAGGGGCAGGGGAGCACGAGATGCCAGGAATCAAATTTTGGACTCTGAATGCAAGGAACTCCTGAGTGATCTCCTTAGTTCACCTCTGCCTTAATTAAAACAAAACAAAACTAAACTTCGGGGGCCAGAGAGAGCACACAGGCTCTGCTGGTAGGACACATCTCTTGGTCCCCGAGCACACTGCAGGGAATGCGCCTGAGGGGTGATGGGTAAGAAGGCACCAGCCTGTGAACCTAATCACCATGGCTGGAATCTCAAGAAGATTGGGGAGACCTTTGAGTACAAAGCCTTGGGGTGGAGATGCCTAGACTTCATTTAGGGTGTGGCTGCCGGCAGCTGGGCCTCAGTGGAGGACTAGGGGCCATCGAGGCCAGCTAGTCACACTGCTGTCCCCTACCTCCATTCCACCTGCAGGGGCAGAAGAACAAAGCCAAACCCAGGTACAATATCCCCACGGCTCCTCTGCCAAATGGACATGGGTGAGGGGTGTGAACTGAACCGAGCAGCACCACCTTCTTGGGCTCCATTGAACTGCTGGCCATGTCCACTGAGAGTCACCAGAAGTGCCCAGGGGCCCCCAAGTACTGCTTGGGAGATCTCGCTCATAAAACGTTTCTTCGGGGGCCAGAGGTAGCATAGTGGCGCATGTCTGGCATGTGCCTGGCTCAGGTTTGGTTCCTGTTTCCCTAAGCATCACTGGGTATAACCCTGGAGGTCCCCAGAGCCGCAGTGGTATCCCAGTATCTCTCGTACTGCAGGACCTGAGCAGTACAGTGTCCTTGGGTCTTTGCACCGACCTGCCAGTTGGGTTGGTGCAGAATCACCTGCGCAGTCCCAGACCTTCTGAGCACTTCATGACAGTCCCTCTTCCCTGGCCCTAAAGTGTCTTTAAAGGTAGCTGTGAAGCCATGTGACTTCAGGGGGACCCCTGCTTCCCAGCTCTAGTGAAGAAGGTCATTGGTGTTGTGGATTCTGACGTGGTTCTGCTCCAACCCACCTCCCGCTATTTTGGCTTCTGCTTTGTTGCCTGTCAATCTGCTCGCCGGAAGGCCTGGTGAGCCAGGAATGAATGGTGAGCCGTCAGCTAGGACACTAGTCTTGTCCCTGTCACTCCTTGTGTAGATTATTGGCAATGGTGACTTGCTCTAATAAATGATGCAAAATACCTTCCGGAATTCTGCTTTTTCTAGGCAAGGATGCCAAACAACCCCAGCTCAGTACTTTTTGCTTTGTGAGGAGAATTGTTCCCATTTTACTCATTTTTCACAGTGAAGGTTGAGTGCCACTTAGTTCTTCTATTCGCCCCTTTGAATCCACAAGTCTTGATTGTTTGGTGCTTTGCACCCGAAGCCACCCAAAGCCAGAAGGCTTTGCACCTGAAGCCACAAGGCTTGATCATTTGGTGCTTCCTGCTCCCGAAGCCACCGGCTGGTCTGTAGCCTCCAGAAACAGCAGCTTTTTTTTTTTTTTGCTTTTTGGGTCATACCCGGCAATGCACAGGAGTTACTCCTGGCTCATGCACTCAGGAATTACTCCTGGCGGTGCTCGGGGGACCATATGGGATGC
>JAOXYA010000021.1:29485114-29496679 GCA_028565675.1 Sorex palustris | reverse complement strand
GACTGAGACCTAAACCTGAAAGCTTTGTAACTTTTCCCACAGTGATTCAATAAATAAAATTTAAAAAAAAAAAAGTCTGATATCCTAAGTTGTGATAGCCAAATTTGGGGGGCCTACACCCAAATCACCAGGAGACAAGAGGTGGAGCAATTTCTAACCAGTTCTCTTATAATGCTGACACTGTACTCTAAAGCACTAGCCTGCCAATGGTTGCTTTTCCCTCTAGTAGCTTTGTCCTTGTTCTTGCCACTCGGTTGAAGGTGAACATACTCCACAGCTGGAGCTAGTTCAACTGGATTGGCAGCTCTTGGTAAAGGAAATCAATGGTGGGTGGTATACAAACAAAGTTAAGCTGACATCAAGTGAAATGCTCCCTAGGAATCTCCAGGTTGCTCATAGGCAGGAGACCACACAACATTGTCCCCAGTGTGTGAAACTAAACCTCATGCCAAACACCTTCAACTAGCCTTGGATATATTTTTTGTCCACCCATATAGATGGAGATTTAACCAAAACCATTGGAGTCAGAACCTGTGGGAAATAGAGTCTTAGAATCATAGTGAGTTATTTGTCTGGGAGCTGGGATCCCATTAAGATACTAGGTGTTATTCATATAAGGCAAGCTAGGTCCCCAGAAGCAGAAAACTACAAATTGCAGAGAAGGTAAATGACACAACAGGTGAGTACAGAGGAATGTAGTCCACAAAATAAACATGATGGAAAACCCCATGTGTTCACATTTTTCCCTCTATGATGCCGCCAATCTGAAATTTGGTAGCAAATAGATAATGGATTGATTTTTTCTCCCTTCAAATTCCATTCGCAAGAAAAAAACATATTACAACTAAATAAAGGTCAAAGTTTGGCTCTTTTATAAAAATGTGGTTATTGAAAGCACTGGTGATAACACTGTCAGAAATGAAAAATCATAGCTGATAAATAAGAAATTGTTCAAAGAAATAATTCTTGCCAAGCAAAAATATCACAGAGATTGAAAATAATTTTCATTGACAAAGCATGTGCCTGTTGGGCATTCCAGAGGAATGGGATGGGAATAAACTTGATTGAACCTTTAAAAGAGTCTCTACTTGTTGGGTCGGATCTTCATACTAATCCCTCAGTGTTAAAATGCTGTTTTGCTTCTCCTAACTGCTCGGGGCACACTCCCTCACAAACTATGTTACATGAACCTGACGATCTCCTAATAAATGAGTTCCTGGATTGCTCAAGAAATAGTTCTGGCTATTATTTTTAAAAAGCCTTCTTCTCATGCAGGTCCTCTGTGAGAAGTACAACCACCCACCCCTCCCAAAAAAAGGAAATTAACCTCAAAAGAAACTTTGGAACCACAACAAACATGGAAGCCATGTGTACACCATGTTGGCAACTTTTTCTGAAGAAGCTGTGTGTGGGCTTTGTTGTTCTTGGAAGATAAGCTGGAAATGATGAAGAAATCTTTTGTGTATTCCGTTGTACTACTGAAGGTCTAATAAAAATTAAGTATTGCCAATGTCAATAATGCACTAATTGTAAATTAATGACAGTAATGGTACAATTTTATCAACCTTAAGTTAGTTAAGAAAAATTATTAAGTAGGAACATAATATTTACTAAGGCAATGAGGAAGGGGGTGGATTCTAAAATCCAGTTTGTAAAAGTATAACTTTCACTAACTTTTAGAAAAACAGTCTTTGGCTGTATCTCTCAACATTCTAAATGTCCCTACCCTCTGAGATGAGACAACATGGGAATTAAATACAGACCCTGTATTTAAGGAAACCATTCTCCAAAATTCCACTTCTATCCAAGAATATGAGGCCTCGGGAAAGTTTCTTAACATTTTTGAATGTAAGTATATCATCAGAAAACTGGAAATAATCACAAAATTTGTATCTCAGTGGATTGTTATGGGAATGAGAAAGGTTGTAAAGGTTGACATCTGTAAAGTGCATAGAGTGGTGCCTATCACATAGGAAATATCATTTCACCTAAAACCCTATTTGTAGAGAGTCTACAAAAATTCTAACCAACTATCAAAGTTCATTGCAATATGCCTTCTCCCAGTCTAAAATTGGAGACTGAATCTAGATGTCCATAGTTAAGGAAATATGTAAAAAAAAAAAAAAAAGAACATTCTCTTTGAAGAATGAGATGTATCACCAAAACAATATATTGTCAAAAATATATTTGGTGATACTACTTGTATCACCAAAACAATATATTGTCAAAAATATATTCGGTGATACTACTTGTATCACCAAAACAATATATTGTCAAAAAACAAAACAAATTGTTAAACAATACATGCAATATAATTTCATTATGATAAAGAGAAATTTGTGTTTTTGCATACGTGTGTGCACATATAAGATAACATTTTTCACCTCTGAAAAGAGGAATTTGAAGCAAAAGAGAAGAAATTTCCTACTTTTACTTTCTATACTTCTCTTTGAACTCTTACAAACAAAAGTGAATTGTTTTGTAATTTTTAAAGATTTTAAATTAGTCTGAGCACAGTTTAAACTTCACTCATTTCCCTTCTTTTTGTATAAGTTTCAGAATCTTGGCCCTGGGTGGTTTCTACTATTATCATTGATATAAATGACCAGTCTGGAAATGAGATCATATGAATTGTCCATCTAATTAAATGTTTTGGCCACTTAGATCTATGTGAGCATAAAAATGTGGAAACACTTAGGTAATAAGCTTTTGTCATATAGCAAATAGAGGATAATAAGATTTAGTCAGTCTGTCAAAGACTTAAGCCATCCAATTCTAAAGAAAAACCAGTCCAAAATAGTTCAAATGCAAGATTTTATTAAAAGTCACATTTTCAAACTGTGAATCAAAATGCATCGATTTATATAGTTTATTTCTATAATGAAGCCAAGTACTTAGAGGAAAGAAAAAAAAGAGTTGACTTTCTCAGCAACCTTTGTTTTATCTAATATTAATACTTAACATCTGCCAAATTATCTTCCAAGATAGAGCCTGATTGTAATACTTCAGCAATCAAAGTATCACCATGCAAGTAGATGGAATGTAAAGTTGAAAAAATTTTTAGAGATGATCTAGGTCAGCATCCTCATTTCATAGAGGAGGACATTGAGTTCTGAAAAAATCATGGAATTTCATCAGAACAAAATCAAATTACATCATAGGTCAACTTGACCACTGTTTTAGTGTATCTTCCAAAGCATTACTATTTTTTTTCTCTTTGGGTCACCCCCGGTGATGCACAGGAGTTACTCCTGGTTCATGCACTCAGGAATTACTGCTGGCAGTGCTCGGGGGACCATATGGGATGCTGGGATTCGAACCTAGGTTGGCTGCGTGCAAGGCAAATGCCCTACCCGCTGTGCTATTGCTCCAGCCCCCAGAATCAGCAGCTTTGATCTGTTGTCCAGGCTGCTCCACTGCCTTTAAGTCCAGATGTCTGAGTCCCCACATTCCTAGAGACAGACAGGAGGTGACAATCTGTTCTTCTCTGGCTCCAGGTCTGTCCCTGCCTCAGAGTCACTCGCTGGGTTGGATGAAGTGACCAGGCTGGCCGGGAGGATCCTGACGGTGGCTTCCAACTTTGGCTCTGAGGTCTACAGCTGTAGTGCACGTGGGTCGGGGGATCCCAGCCCTCCAGCGAGCTGCTCCACACGGGTGTTAGATATTCCCCTACATGGTAATACGCAGTGGACGAGGAGTCCATCTCTGAGTCTCTGTGGTCCCTAGGCTGGTGCTTATGAAATTCTCTATCTTGGGGCATCCGCTTCCTCTCTGGGAATGCCTTGGACCCTGGGTTCATGGAGCCGTTCCAGAGCATAACATTTCTTTTTCCTCAGAGCAACCTGGAAGCTCAGGAAGAAGCAGAGCCTTTGCAAGCAGGAAAGTACGGTTCAGGATGTCACAGACCCACAGTCCAGGTCACCAAAGTTCAAAGACACAGAACCGCGTGGCAGCCAGGTGCCAGATGCCTCCACGTACAGGGCCCTTTGTCATTGTGGCGGCCCCCTTAGTCTGTTGGCAAGAGAGCAGTGAGTCTGACGTCTTTTTTTCTCAGTCTGCAAAGGGGCTGCAGACCAGCTGACATGCAAGCCCTCTTTTCTCTTCCTGTTTAAACACAGCAGTGGACAAGCTCCTCTGTGTCCCTGAGGGGCTGCAATGTTGGCTGCATCACTTAAAATGTGTGTGTGTGGGGTGGGGGTGGGGGGGCTGGAGCGATAGCACAGCAGGGCAGGCGTTTGCCTTATACTTGGCTGACCTGGGTTTGATCCCCAGTATCCCATATGGTACCCCGAGCACTGCTAGGAGTAATTCCTGACTACAGAGCTAGGAGTAACCCCTGAGTATTGCTGGGTGTGACCCAAGAAGCAAAAGAAAAAAAGAAGTGTGTGTGTGTGTGTGTGTGTGTGTGTGTGTGTGTGTGTGTGTGTGTGATGTCAGAGATGGAACCCAGGGCTTCAGACATGCAAAGCCTGTGCTCTGTCTGTGAGCCCCTTCCTGCTTGCTTCTTGTCTTAATTTTTTGGGGTGAGAGGAACCATAGGCAGTGTCCTCAGGGGCTCCTCAGTTCTATGCAGATGGATTGTCCTGGTGACCAGCCAGTGCCAGGGGTTGAAATCTGGCCTCTGGCTTACGCAGCATAAGTGCAGCCCATTGAACTCTCTCTCTGGCCTCCGCTTGCTTCTTCAAGTCCAACTTACCTCTCTACCCTCAAGACACCGTAGGCAGTAACTGACAATAGTCTCCCGTTTGCTATAGACCGACATTTTCCATGGGACTCCAGTTTCTCTTCACAGCCTTCCTGTAGGTTAAGGACCTTTTGATTTTTTTTTTTGGGGGGGCGTATAACAACAAGTGTCACAATGGAGACGTTACTGGTGCCTGCTCGAGCAAATCCATGAACAACGGGAGGACAGTGCTACAGTGGGGGCTATACCTGGCAGTGCTCAAGGCTTATTCCTGGCTCTGCGTTCAGGGATCAGTCCTGGGGGTGCTCCAGAGTTGACCACATATAAGGCAAATGCCTTAACCCTTGGTCTGGATTATTTTATCCTTAATCTCTGCTGAGGAAAACCAGCTATGGGAAAGTGACAGAGCTGCTTATGGGTGGTAGGTGTGGGGTCAGGGACCCCGGGGGTATGGCTGCAGAGGCTCGCCTCGATCCCCTCAGATCACCTCAACCATCTTGAATCTCAGTGGGAACCAGGTTGTGTCTCAATCCCTTCGGTACTGTCGTTGTGGAATGTAGGGGCATGAGTCACCTCTTTGACCTTCCTTCACGTTCTGCACCCGCACAGGCTGGCCCAGAGTGGAGAGTGTCAAAGGACTGAGTTTCATGGTGCATATAAGGAAGGGGGAGTTTTCCCATTCTGGCTGCTTCTCCGGATGGGTCGCATCTCTTCTGGTTACAGAGAACAGAACCCACTCAGGTGGTTTAAGCAAAAGGGTTGGGCTTTGTTTTGCTGAAGTGTTAAATGCTTAGAGAATTGCAGGGAGGGTGGAAGAAATAAACTCCAGGGGCCCATTCTAGAAAAACTTCCAGGCACCCCCAACCCCTTTTCCTCCTCGGGTGTGCAACTTCTTCCCTTCTCCTTTAGAGCACACTTCATTTTGCAGTCACTCACATTCCAACATGGAGCATGTCATTCTTTTATGGGACTCTCTCCTTTCTCTGTTTGCTTTCTTGACTTTATTTCTTTTCCCTGTTTCTTCTACTTAGTTTTTCAAAAAAGGAACAAGTTGCATCTGGCCAACCACACCTGCTGGCACCCACAGAAGGCAATGGATGCACTATCCCCAGTTTCCAACACCCATTGCAGTGGGGACACTCACTGGCTCCAAGATTAAGTATCCGAAATGGGGAGCATCAATTGAAGTCTTATGTCTGCCTACTTCCACCTTCATGATCAGACTTGCATCTGATTGGCTGAGACCAAAACACATAAAAAATTCTTAGTAGCAGAGGAGTCTGGGAAATGTAGTCTTTGTCTCTCAGTCTATGTCAATTCAAGTAGGACTCTCAGGAAAAAGGCAGAAGGGCGGTAGATACCAGTTCAGTACATCAGGGTTGACCCAAAGATGACAGCGAGAGACTGGTGAGGACGTGGCAAGCTCCCGATCGTCCTCTACCCCAGGAAGTCAGGAGTGTGCCTGCTGCCCTGTAGGGCCCCCTACCATGCACTTCCTATGCTAGGCACAGTGGACAGCATGGTGCTTCCGGTCACCCTCGGTGACTTTCTGTTCAGACAACGAGGGCGATTGGCTGAGGCCACTCGTTTCGCTTCACAACCTCCACTCTTACAAGAAACAGACTCGCATGCGGTCACTTCATTCCAGAGCAATGCTGGAGAAACAACATATTTCTTTTCAGTATCAACGTTGTCAAAACCACCGTATCTGGGTCTGGTGAAACAGAGGCTGTGAAAAGTGAGTCGGCGCAAAGGCGGCCGTAAATAGATAATAAATCTTGATAGGTATAGAGGACGGCTGTGGTTGGATTCAAACCTGCTAACCCCCCACAAGATAAAGTTCAGTCCGATGGCTCAGCTTCCAGATCTGGGCAAAGATTCAGAAATTGTGGATTTCATAGCTAAGAAAACAGAAAGCAGAGTAGCGATCTTGGCGTGTCGGTATCGTGGCTGTTCTTCACTGCTGGAATCCAGGCCAAAATGGAGCCCCTGTCTCCTTAGCCCAGTGGAGGGCAGATGTGAATTCCTACATTCCCCTAGCCTGGCATTTCACGAGATGATAGATCTGTGTAAAAACAAGGTAGAAACAGAAACATAACTAACAGCTGCATAAGCAAGGACCATAAGACAGAAGCAATGTCTAATGGCCAACATTTCCATTCTGTTCAAGGGCTCCCCGGAGCTGAGGTGACCCCCCTAAGAACAGGTAAGCCTGTTACACAAAACTTTCACCAGGGGCTTAAAAAATACGTGTTTTCATGGGAAATCCCCAGTCTCATCACAGCTAGCTTCCTTCTCTGATTCCCAGGAATTTTTTTTTTCTCTCGGCAATGCAGAAATCCATCCTTACAGCCCCCTGGACAGGACAGTGCTTCTGTGCAGGAATACATACTTTCTTGCTTCTTAGTGGTAGTTGCAGTTTATTGTCTTAATTAAGAAGACCCTGAGAACTGGAATCCCAAAGTCATCTCGTCTAGCTCCACAGTTGGGGAACGGCGTTGAAGTAGAAAGTTTTGGTGTCCTGGTAATCATCCAGTTGTTGATTCTGCCTCTCCTGAACCAGTAGGGCCTCAACCACCTCCTCCTGGATTGGAATTGGAGCTTCTGTGACTCATTTAGTTTCTCTCCCACTCCTATGTTGCCTCCTAATTAATTAATCAATGAATGATCAGCAAATCATTTTTGTTTTAGGGTTACATGTGCTTATTAGGGCTACTCCTGGCTCTGTGTGCAGGGGTCCCTCCTGGTGGGGCTTGGGGGCCATGGATAGCCAGGGATTTGAGTCAGCATCGGCAGGATGCAAGGCAAGTGCCTTAACCCTGTAACAATGTCTTCAGCTCCTGTTTTTGTTTTTGGAAATAGTCCTGAGATATCATTAGTGGGCCGATATTTTGGGCGTTTTACTCAAAGTTGCCTGCCTTAATAGAGCTGCTGGTCCTATCCATCCTAACTGATGGATCAAGCACTCAGCTACGTCCCTCCCTCTCTCTCCTCTTGGTCCATCCCTACCCACTCATGGAAATGCCTGGATCTTGCCCAGAACAAGGGTTGGTGACCTGGGCCTCCTGATTTTCAAGGAACCAGTGGAGAAAGGGACTGACTGAGCAGGGACCCAGGGGTCCCTAAACCACAGCACTCATGGCATATATTGAAAGCAAGAGCCGAGATATTAAAGGAATGAGATGAGATGAATCCATATTCAAGGGGAGGGCCAGGGAAGCTGCTTCTATGAACGTCAGAAATATTCTTTCCTGCTAACCAGTGTGAGTGGGGGCCACTCAGCTTGGTGTGCAGGTCTAGGATGGCTTCAAACATCATGTGTGTGCAAGCACATGTGCTCACACATGAGATGCACAGAAAGGACATAAAGAGCATAACAGTCCTTAGTATGGGCTTCTAATCCACTTTGAAACATGCCACTAGCGCACTGCATAACATGCAGTGTGGTGAGTGCATCAGATGGCAAGGAAACTGGTCACAGAGAGGTTCAGGGCTAAGCCCTTGCAAACAACCCCCTCCCCAACACACACACACACACACACACACACACACACACACACACTTTGCTCTTCTGAAATGTGAAGGATGGAAGGAGCAGGACTAAGACAAGGTCTGCGAACTGCACTTAGGGATGGCCTCAAAGTAAAAACTGGAGCTGGTGTGTGTTAACACCGCTGGTGAGAAAGAAAGAGGCCAGTGTTCAGGGCCCTCATCCATTCCCTCCTAAAGCTGCCTCTTTCATTTCCCAAGACAAATGTCTCGGCCTTGAGGGTGCTGTCATCTCTCTCAGCTCTGGCAGGGAACGACACTGGACACAGCCACCCACGACCCAACACTACACAGCCCCAAGGAAATGGTTGGGGTCTGGCTTCTTGCTCTGTACAAAGTTTGCAAACTCCAACAAGTAATTTTGGGCCTGGGTTGTTCTTTTGGCAATCCCAACTCTCTTTCTAAAAAGATGATCTACCAAGTTTCTCTATTTTCTCTCTCCACTGTGTACTTGGCAGTGCGGTTCTGAGGTTGTTCCGTGGGTCAGAAAATTCCTGCTTTCATCCCAACGCTCAGCACTAAGCTTCAGAGCAATTTTTTTTTTCTGGTGGTGCAAAATTGAGCTGGGTGGGTACAGCGTGGGGCTAAGCTGTTCCTCAGGGCTGCCAAATTGTGCTTGGCTTGTGTACTTATGCCCGTAAAAGGTTACTCTGAGCCCGGGAAAAGGGCAAGCGCCCTGATTAAATGTGCATGCATGCACACCCGCACACACACACACGCACGCACACACACACACACACACTCTATAGTGGCCACCAGCATCATACCCACATGAAGCTCCCAATCAAACGATGTTTGCAAAAGGAAATGGATTTGAAAATTCTTCAAATGGAAAAAGCGGGCTGGCTACTGCTCAGACAGAGTCGAGGTTTTACTGAAAAGCCGGTTTCCAACCCGACTTAGACCCATTTTGCTGTGGTTTTCGCCACATTAGTGGTTTCTGCTCTCTTTCAGTGGGTGACGCAGTTGGAACTTCTGATGATTCGCTGGGGGAACGAGTGACCTTCTTTGTCTCTTGCTGTCCGCCCATCAGCTCAGCCCCTGTGGTGGCGCCTGCACAGTGCCCCCCCCACGCTCCCCCCCCCCCACTGTCCCCTTGCCCAGACACATGTCCACCCACGTGCACATGGAACTCCCCCACCAGGGCCCTTGTCCATCCCTGCCCCTGCCACCGAGACGTCGAGGCCGCCACCTCTCTAACCTGCAGTCTGAGGACTTGGTGCTTTGCCTTCTGATCCCAAAGCAGGGGAGGGTGGTGCGCTGCGTGATCATGTTCTGTGGAACGCACTCCCGGTTCCACGGAAATGATGAGCTGCATGTGGGCCTTCCCTGGGTGATCGGGAGACCGCAGTTGGAGCAGGAGCAGGGGCACAGGGGACACGTCTCTTGCCTGATTTGAGCAGTGGGAGGTCTCTGGAGCCTACATCTCTCTCCGTTTCTCCTTTTCACCAGGAGTTTCTCCTTGAGTTATGTGTTCAGCACCTTTAAGGGTTTGAATTAGAAAAACCCGGTGATTGGACAGCCCTGTGAGGGGCACCAGGAAGGAGGTGCCTGGGGTCTTTAGTGGCTCTTTTGGGTATTGGCATTCCCAGCGGCGCTAAGGGCTATTCCCTGCTCTGTGCTCATGGCTCACTTTTGGTGGTGTTCGGGGGGCCACGTGATGCTGGGGATTGAACTTAGCCCTCCCACCTGTGCAAAGCCTCTGGGACTATTTCTCCAGTACCCATTTGCTTCTTACCAGCTGAGTGGAGGACGGAACTTCAGCTTGGCCACAGACAAAGAGAAGCCTGTTTGGAAGTAAGCCCTGGGTACAGATGGACGTTGTCTCCCAGCAGACTGGGAGTCAGGATGGAACTTTCTAGAAGGCATGATTGGAGTACTAATGACAAGAGTGAAGGGAAGGGAGAGGCTTTCTTTTCTCCGAGGCAGGCAAGAAGTCAGCTCTGACTGTGCTTTGTCCCAGGTAGAGATGAGAACATTAGGGCAGCGTTCAGGGCTCTTGTGCACAGAAATACCTCCTTAGTGCTGGTAAGGGCTGCAGAGACCGGAACTGCTTGGGCCGGGCACTCTCCTGGGGGTACCGCGTGAACCTCCCCCCTCTCCCCGAATCCCGACGGCTTCTTGCAGAAGCCACGGCAAGGAGTTCTTGTGTGTGTGTGAGCCCACGCCAGACTGCAAAGGAAAATACGGACTGAAACCCGATCAAACTGCCCTCTCCCAGGCTTCTCGGGGTGGAGGGGACCGCGGGAGACGGGAAAATGTAATTTCAAGGGGGCCTGGGGAGAGACAGCAATAAAGACCAGTTTGTTTTATTGCACATTTCGGGGGGGGGGGGGGCGGCTTAGGAAGTGCCTTAATGGATGAAATGAGAGATGGTTCTGGAGGACAGAGCCCGATAAAAGAAGGCAGCGCGGGCCGCGACAGGAGAGGTCATGCTTCCTTAATTTGTTGGAATTCACCGAAGTTTTACTGAACTGCAGCCAGGCAAAATTTACCAAGCTCTGTCAGCGTCTCTGTGTCAGGCCCGAGGAGGCGGTGATGAGAAAAGCTAGTTGTCCAGTAACTAGCGGTGAGCTGGGCAGTGTTTCACTGTGCCCACGGGGTGGGGTGAGGATGGGGGACACCCTCACTCGGAGTGTCCACAGATTTCCTTGGTGCAGATACTGTTGATGTGGAGTTGCAGCTGCTGGCATGCAGGTCCCAACACACAGTGGGCTTGGGAAGAGATACAGAGAATGGGGTTTGCAGGACCCTCTGGGGAAGTGCCCGGGGGAAGTGGGGAGGGGGGTTCTGCACAGTCCTGTTCAAGCTTGCGGCCCTTGGGACCTTACACTTTGATGTTGGTCTGTGGTCCTTCAGAGATGGGACTTGACAGGCAGCTTCAAGGGCAGACTAAGGTGGCACGAGGCCGGCGGGGCCAGCTGTGGGTCCGTCTCCCCCCAGCTGCTATTTCACATTCTGGAATTTAGAAATGATTCCCCGAGGCTTCAGAGGAATTCCAGTAAGCCCAGAGGGTTCGGAGCAGCACACGGTGCCGGCGGCTAAGGAGTATAGGCTCTGCAGGCGGAAACGCCGGGTCCTTGAAATAGACTCTTCCTAATAATGTGTGAGCTGACCTTGGTTCAGGCTCGCTGGGGTCCCGGGGTCACCCCTCTGGCAGGCAGGGAAATGGCTCAGAATGTGTTGGCTGCCCTCCCTGCCCCTTACCTGCTTTCCATCACGATCATGATCATCCTGTTGTTCGTAGATTGCCTCGAGCAGGCACCAGTAACGTCTCCTTCGCCCTAGCCTTGAGATTTTAAAAAGTGCCCTATTCAAGGCTCTTTCAGGGT
>JAOXYA010000021.1:29469525-29485014 GCA_028565675.1 Sorex palustris | reverse complement strand
ATTTGCTCGAGCGGGCACCAGTAACGTCTCACAACAAATTGTGAGACTTTTTGTTACTGTTTTTGGCATATCGAATACAACATGGGGAGCTTGCCAGGCTTTGCCGTGTGGGCTAGATATTCTCGGTAGCTTGCCGGACTCTCTGAGAGGGGCAGAGGAATCGAACCTGGTTTGGCCGTGTGCAAGGCAAATGCCTTACCTGCTATGCTATTGCTCCGGGCCATGGCTGGAGAGCTGGTACAGAGATTAAGGCACTTGCCTTGCTGCTGCCAACCCCAGTTCTGTCCCCAGTACTGCATACGGTATCCTAAGCACTTCCAGGAGGGATCCCTAAGCATAGGAGTAGCCCCTGAGCACCCCCAGGCACAGTCCCCCGAATAAGTGAATAAATAATTAAAACCCCCATAACTTACAGAGGGAGCTGAGGTTTAGTCTCTGATCCACTTAATAGCTGTCGCATAATATAGATGTCAGTTTGTTCTTCGTGTTAATTTGACACTAATTATTCAGTGCTCACCTTGACACGATCTTTTGGACCACATGTAAGTTCTCCTTGTGTCTGTATTGATGTGTTTTTAACTCTATGAAAATGTGTCTGTCTGCAGTCCATGTCCACGGGCTTTTACATTTTAGCTGAATGGTGCTGATATTCGCAAATCCAGTCAACTTGTTTTAACTGCTAAGTACAATGTTATTCTATAGGGAAAATATACTCAATCCACTTCTATGACCCCACAAGGAGAGTTTGCTTGTTTTTCCTGGAGCAGAACTGTAATATACACCCTTGTACATTGCACAAGGCTACGCATATGTGGGTGAGACTGATCCTAGAGACAAAATTCTTGAAATGTGGGATGATAGGAAGAACACCTTCTGTTTTATTAGATACGAGAAGTTGTTTTCTGGGCTAGTTTTGCCATAGTTTGTGCTTTTAGATGGAGGAGTATGGTGGCATTCCAGATCAGTGGTTAGAGTGAGTTGGTGAAAAAAATTCACTTAGCTGAATTTATAGAATTTTTGACTCTTAAATAGCATCCTTCCCACGATCAAACGTAATGTGTGTGTGGCCCCTATTTTTACACTGTAGTTTCCATTTTATTAGCTCCATAATACAAATCTCTAATGGCTGTGACTTTTGAATATGTTTTTCATTTATGACTAAATGAATGATGCTAAATACCCCACATGCATTAGTAAATTCTTTCAGTATTTGACTTCAAAGAGAGAGGGACTTCATATTAAAGCTGGACTAAAAAGAGTTTAACTCTTTCCTGGCAGAACTGGAGGAGAGGGAAGATGTGGAGAAAAACCAACGAGAAAGCATTTTAAAGCGATTGTTTCTACTTCTAAAGAATTGTTCATCTTTCTGTGGGTGACAGACTCTTTGGTGTAAAATAATTAAGCAACCACTTCATAGCAACAAGTTGGCTAAATCATAGCCATCACCTCTGTCTGTATTTAATGATTGCGGAAATAAGGCAAGGGAGAGATAGAGAAGAATTAGCTTGGAAGGAGCAGGTAGGAAATTAATAACCCTAGAAGGAGACTCACATAATAAAATAGGAAATGCCATTTATTATCTTCACCCTGGCTGATGAATAGGCCTTGGTGATGTTCAAGGATTCTAAATCTGGACTTTCTGGAAGAAAGGAAATGGAACATTGCGGGTGTTGACAGCTTTTCAGAGTGGCTCTTGCCTTCTCTGACTAAGTGGACTCGATCGGCTGCCTATGTTCGGAGCTTTAACTCTTATTTCAACCCCAGCGTCGACCTGCTACCTCTTAGTGATCAGGCCACTGCACCCGCCCCCAGAACCAAGCAGTAAGCCCGGAAGAATAGCCTGTCATTTACATTTTCTGCCATTTAAGATGATGTGTGCAAAGCTCAAATGTCACTTAGAATTGTGAAGCAAGGCCACACTTGCCAGAGGAGCATGGACAAAGGTGCCAAGAGAAGAAATGGTGCCAAGCTGGCCGCCCCTCCCGGAAGTTGGAGCTTTGGTGCTGCCTGTGCTTGGGGCCTTTTAGGGGAGTGGGAACGTAGCACTAAGATGTTCTTAGGCTTCCTTCCAGGAGGAGAACAAATGTTCTCTTCGGCACTTTAGCATCTAGGGATCATCGGCCCCATGAGTTTCGTTTTGCTTTCCAGAATTTTCTTTTGCCGATGTCATGCTACCGCTGATTGAATCTTTCCATTGTCTTCCTGGGGCACTTTAGGCTGGGTTTCTGCACATGGGGACTCTTGACACTGTGGGTCTGTCCTGTGCATAGCAGGATGCTGAAGAGCTGACCTCCATCACCAACCTCTCCTCTCCTACCCCTTGGTTGTGACAAACATCAATATCTCCAGACACAGCTAAATGTTTCCTGGGGAATGTTGCCTCCAAATTTGTTGGAGTAAAAGTTTTTGATCCTGAAATTGTGTTTGTTTGGTTTGGGGCCCGTATCTCATGGTGCTCAGATTTGACTCTTGGCTCTGAGCTCAGGCATCACTCCTGGCTGTGTTTGTGGGACTCTATGGGTTACCAGGGATCAAACTTGGGTTGGTTGCATGCAAGACAAATGCTTTGCTGGCTATACTATTGCTCCAGCCCAGCCCTGAAATTGTGGACCAAAAATTGTAGACTTAGATCAACACCAAACCCTTTTCCTTTTCAACCAAGCCCTCAGCACCTTCTTTAATGTCTCTTCCCGTTTCACTGGCTCACACTGTCTCCTTAATCTTTGAGTCCAACTCATCTCCCTCGACTTAAGGTCTTTGCTGAAGGCAAACAGCTAAGTCTGGGAGCTCTTAGCTCATGGCTTTCCGAAGCATGGCCCTCCATATCCTTTAGGTTGAAGTCAGAATCCTTGAATCTTCCTCCAGAAAAGTCCCACTCCTTCTCACCTCACCTCCGATATGTGCATCTGTTTGATTTTTAGTTTAATTATTTTTTGGTTTGGGGGTTACAACTGGTGGTGCTCAGAGCTTACTCCTAATGGGATTTGGGGTGCCACGGATTAAACCTGAGCCAGCCGGATGGAAGGCAAGTGCCCTATTCACTGTACTATCGGTCCAGCCCCTGTCTGTGCTGCCTTGGGTCCATTTTCCTATGGGAGTGATGGAATATTTTTCTTTGGATTTTGTTCATTATCTGCTCTCTGCCTCCTCCTAGTCTTTATACTTCGAAGTATAGAAATTACGCCTACCTTGGCTTATTGTTATATCCTGGGGTCTAACGCCCACTAGGCACTCTGTCCATTTAATTGCCATAGAATTATGGGGAACGGGGGAAGGTTTCTAAGAAGTAGACTAGGTGACCACTCCCAGAGCAGATCGGACACCACTTGGCAGTAGTGTTGATGTGACTTTACAGTTGACAAAGCTATCCGCAGCCGTCCACCTCTTTGTTATTTGTCCTGGTCAGATCGCGTTCTTTCTGTAGTCCTGCCAACAGCTCCCTTCGCGGCTTGCTGTCTTGCTGAAGGTCAGAGGCCACTCATAAGGTCGAACTCATAAACCCCCCTGGTGACAGATTTGCATGGGGGCTGTTTCCATTTCCTTCCTCCTCTCCCTGCACCCCGAGGGTCCTTTTAGCAGAGGACTCCCTCCAAGAGCGGGCAGCTTGTAATGCAGAAACCCACGGGGTCAGGCCGTCAGCGGAGAAGTTCCCACAGGCTGGGTGTGCAGAGGCTGGGAGCCGGCGTTCAGCGTCTGTGTGGGGTGGAGGGGTAGAAACGGGGCAGGGAGAGAGCCGGGCTCTGAAAAACGGTGCAGACGAAACGTCAGCACACCGAGTGAAAGGGCGCCATTGGGTTTGCTTTTCACACATTAGGTTCTGCTTAGAGCAGACAAGTACCAGGGAGAATGTTCTGAAAAGAGGCTTTGTGCCGGAGCTGGACGTTGTTCCGTTGGATTTGTCATTTCAGGAATGTCGCCAGATGTATTGACTTACTAGCAATTGCTTTGGTGCCATCTGGCCCCACGGAGGCCGCGTTCGGGGTGGAAAAAGCTCCCCAGAAGAAGCAAAATGTGTTCATCATGCCATTACTCGCCTGCTTATTTAAAGAGGGGGGGTATGGAATGTAACTTCTTGGGGGGCTGGGGGTGGGATGCCATTTGAAAATAAAAGGTTTTCAGGAGAAAGGGCTCCAGAAAGCCAAAGTGGGCTGTGATGTTTACATAGAGACTTGAAAGTTAGCCCCCCTTTGCTGTCACGTTGTATATATATATGTCAAAGTTCCATGTTGAGCTTCTTGGAGACCCTGCTCTTTGGTATGTAAAAAGTTAACCCCGTGGATCCTGGCCACTTGGGCCACTTTCCTTGGTGTGTTCCTGGATTGCCAAGACACAAGCTCTGTCATAAAGATTTAGACCCTATGCCAGCTTATCATGAAGAGCTCAGTGGCCACCTGGTAGCACCTAGCACCAAGGGCCTTCCCAGGAATATCTGATACAAGTGTCTCTCCTTTCCCTTGATGCAAGCCCTCTACTCTCCTGAGTTGTGGTTTCGTTTCTGAGTCACCCGTCAGCCTTCTCCCTCAGGGGTGTCCAGACTGTGTCCATCCCTCAGTCATGCAAAAGAACACGTGCTTTTCTGGGAGAATGACAAGAGCGTTGTTGAGTGTCACCACTCAGTGACTCGGTATGGTCCTGGATTCTTGTAGGCTATGCAGTGCCTGGCCCTTGGCTCAGAAGAATCATAGAGGGGACAGGGGGCATCTTCTGAGATGAGGCTCCTATGTGATGGCATAACTCAGACACTCCTGAAGCTGGAATAGATAGATTTTACCCACCCTTGCCCATCAAGGAAGATTCTAGAACTGTTCTAGAACTGAACCTCATGCACGGTCCCCCTCCCCCTAACCATATGTTGGACTATGTGCCCTTCTTGAGGCTCAGCAAATAAGGACAAGGCAGGCCCATGTTCATGGCCGCCATCATATTGAATCAGATCGGGACCAAAGGCATTTGTACTGATGTGAAGGGGACACAGGAACAGGACAGAGTCTGAGAGGTGCGGGTTCTCCCCGGTCATTCCCTTAGCAATCATGCTGACTCCCAGGCGTGGTGCTTTGGTGTCTGTGCCCCAGTGCCCCGCTGTAACAGGCTCTGTTGTCCTTCCTCTAGCTGGACCTTCCTACTTTCCCAGGAACACTTGCAGAGAGGGGGCTATACAAACACTGCTTCCGCCGGAAACAGGAAGAGTAGACTTTCAAGAACCTGGTTTCTGGAGGACAAACCAGGTGCTTCGTGGGAGCTCATTGAGAGGTTTTCCTTCCTTGAGAGTTTATTTATCCATCTGTCCCTCCTATCTGATATAAACCGCAGAGGCCTTGAGTCCAGCTGGCCCAGTGTCATTCTGGATGAGCAGGAAAGGGCCAATATCCTGCTAGCCGGGGCCCAATTTCTTTCTTTACAGAGAGTTGTGAAGTGGGAGGGGCTCTGGGAGGCCCACTGCAGCTTAGTTGACAACGAAATGGGTCCCATGGCAGCCTCTGAGTGGGGAAATATGAAGGGTTCTAGAAGAATCACATTGACATGGCATTTGGTGTGATCTCTGTGTGTGTGTGTGTATGTGTGTGTGTGTGTGTGTGTGTGTGTGTGTGTGTGTGTGTGTGTAAATATATTTGGCTGCTTTAAAGCTGCTTGTCCCAACCCTTTTCTGATCTTTGCCCTCTTCCAACTGTTTTCCTCCTGTTCTACCTGTTGCCCTCCCCCCCACAATTTCACGCCAAGACCCTATAAATACAGGGTTTTCATCTGTGGGCCCCTTGGGACCAACAAATGGCATCCAGATTCTTTTAGAATCCTACCTGGGGCCCAATTGTAAAGTGTTGCTTAAAAGCATTAGTTCAAGAGTTTTTTTTTGTTTGTTTTTGTTTTCTTTTCGGGTCACACCTAGCGATGCTCAGGGGTTACTCCTGACTATGCACTTAGGAATTACTTCCGGCGGTGCTCGGGGGACCATATGGGATGCCGGGGATCAAACCCGGGTTGGCAGTATGCAAGGCAAACGCCCTAACTGCTATGCTATAATTCCAGCCCCTCAAGAGGTATTTTTAAGGACAACTGAAGCTCTGGGATTGTTTGAGAAGTTCAAGAAGGCCTGAGCTACAGAACACTCTCCCTTCCCTCCCATCCCTCCATGGAGACAGGCTCCCACAGATTATAAACCCCCATAAGCAAAGAGCCTTGGGACCACCTGCAGAGAGGGTCTTGGGAGTGTTTTCTCGTACCTTCCCAGAGGGGCCGCCCCATTCCCTGCTGTGGTTCTGGCTGGTCAGGCCTTTCTCCCTGCCCTTCCTGGGCCCCCCTGCCTTGGCGGGGAGTGGCTCGGGAAGGAAGAACAGAGAAGTGTCTCCCCAACCTGTGCCTGCTCCCCCAGTCACCTCTGCCTGATATTCCTCTGCCTATGTGCTCTGTACTCATCCTCAACCTGTTGGAGTCATAGTCTGGGCTGGGAGCAGGGCCTTGCTGCCCACACTCCTGGGCACAGCACCTCTAAACCACCCTGGAACCCCATGCCCCGAGTCAGAGGGGAAATACAATGATATGCTTCCTTTGGGGCAGAAGAAACCGGCTGACCTCCCCCTTCCTTTCCATATCCTGGGCCTCTGCTGGGGCTGACGCTTTGGGGAGCTGTTTGGGAACAGAAGTCAGGTGGCCCCTGTTGTTGGCAGGGATGGGGGGTGGAGGGAGAGGATGGTGGGTGGAGGGAGAGGATGGTGGGAGGCCTGGATGGGTGATCCGGCCTCCTAACTCTCGTGGGAGATGCGTTTCACCTCTGCTGTTCCCTGTTTCTAAGGCACAGTGCAACGGATGTAAATGAGATCAAGAATTTGGGGCCCACCCTTATCTTTTGAATGCAAAAGTCTATTGTCCCCACTTTGGGGTGAGCCAGGTGGCCAGGTGGGCCGAACGTCTCCAGGACAGGCCTGGGAATGGTTCTTCAGGAAATGCTGTGTTAGGACCAGCCAGGCAGTTAACCCCAAGGGCTGGACCCAGACCTCTGGGTTTGGTTCTGGTAACTTAGCAACACTGAGCACTGTAGCACTGTCCTCCCATTGTTTATCAATTTGCCCGAGTGGGCCCAGTAACATTGTGAGACTTGTTGCTACTGTGTTTGGCATATCGAATATGATATGAGACTTGTTGTTGTTACTGTGTTTGGCATATCGAATACGCCACGGGGAGCTTGCCAGGCTTTGCTATGCGGGTGAGATATTCTCGGTAGCTTGCTGGGCTCTCCGAGAGGGGCGGAGGAATCAACTCGGGTTGGCCGGTTCGGCTGGACGCGTGCAAGGCAAATGCCCTACCCACTGTGCTATCGCTCCAGCCCTGAGCATCCACCCTATATCTCCCCGCCAAAATTTCTTCTCTTCTCTTCTTCTCTTTTGTTTAGGAGCTTTGTCTGCAGGTGCTCAGAGCTTACTCCTGACTCTGTGCTCAAGGATCACTCCTAGAGAGGGGAACCACATGGGGTGCTGGGCATAGAATTTAGGCCAGCTGTGTCGGAGGCAAGCACCCTGCCCTCTGTGCTATTTCCCCCACCCCATCTCATCCGATGCCCCTTTTTATGAATGTAACAATTGGTATCCAATATTATATAGGTGTCAAGCATGCTGCATTATACATCAGTGACCGTACAGACTACATGAAGGTCACACCAAGAATCTGATTTCCATCCTTCATCAGACAGCTATCACCCCCTGCGCCCGCCCCCACTGATACACAGTGTTCCCTGATCTCCCTTCTCTCCCCCCTTCTTTCCTTTTCAAGGGTGTTTGTGTTAAAACCTGCCCCTCTCCTTGTAACAGCGGGGCAGAGGAGAGTGTGGATAATGGGTTTGGATCATGGCGCCATCATTGACTCCCCATCTTTGGCAGGTTGTGGCAATTGCTTTAAAGCCTCTTCGCTGGGGCTGGAGCGATAGCACAACAAGTGGAGCATTTTCCTTGCATGTGGCCAACCTGGGTTTGATTCCCAGCATCCCATATGGTCTCCTGAACACCGCTAGGAGTCATTCCTGAGTGCATGAGCCAGGAGTAACCCTTGTGCACCACCAGGTGTGACCTAAAAAGCAAAGAAAAAAAAAGCCTTTTTGCTGATGAATAACAAGATGGTGCCCCCTTCTCCCCTCATTTACCCAGGCCTCCCCGAGGACATGGGATCCAAGGATCCAGTCTGGCAGGACTCACGGGACATGCATGGTTTGTACTCCGTCCAGTGTTGGGCAAGGACTAACGGCTCTCAACCATGTTCAGCCCATGCTGCTTTAGCCCTCCTGCGGTGGAGCCACTACAGGCCCTGGGGTGCCGGTGAGTGGGTTGTGGTGCCATTTGGTGATCTGGTTAAAACCCCCTTGGTACCCCTAGGGCCAGTGCAGAGCACTTGGCGGGGCCGGAGAAGCCACTGGTGCAGGCGTGTGAACCTTGGGTGCGTATCCTGCATAAACGCAGCTTCCGAGAAGCACCCAACGCTCGAGGACATCACCTGACCTTTATCTAAATCTCTGGGGTTTGAGAACGGGGCTTTGATTTCACAAGGAGGCTTTCGGGGACTTCCTGCTTCTGGTCCGGGCCGCAGCGTGAGAACAGGCTTCCCTGTGTGTTTTGGCAGGTAGGGGCCGGAACAGGGAAACAGAGTGATGTGTAGAACGCAAGAATAATAGAAAAAAGGGTGAAGTGATACTTTCTGAATCACAATTTTTTTTTTGGTTTGGGTTGATTTCCAATTTTGGGTTCTCCTTTCTGAGGCTCCTTACCCATGGGGAGTTATATAACTTTCCTTTTCCTCCTCCCCAATGGGTATTTATCACATAAGATCCCGTTTCCATTTCTTCCAAAACAAATCCCAGGGAGTCCCAGTCCTGATCTCCCATGGATCCCATTCCTGCAGGGTTCTGAGGAAGTTTTCCAGAAGACCCACTCACAGGGAGTGAGGATGATGGTTTCAAGGAGGAATGGACCCCAGGTTGAGTCCTGAGAGAGCTTGATGGGCACTGACCTTTCCGATCAATAGGTGTGTGGGTGAGAGACTTACTCATTTTTCGGAATGAACCTGCTGGCAGACTCAACTCTTCCTGTCTGTGGGAATGGTGCAGGGAACTGCTCTCTGGCTTGAATCTGGACCTTGTGCCCTTTCCCTGACCTTTTTATTTTTATTTTTTTAACGTTTTTTGTCTTTAGGGCTGGAGAGATAGCTCAATGAGCTGAATGTTTTCTTTGCACATAGCAGGGCCCAGGTTTACATTCTGGCATCTCATAGGGTCCCTCTAGCACTGCTAGGAGCAGTCCCCAAGCACAGAACCTGGAATAGGACTACTACTCCACTGGACGTGGACCAGCCCTCCAATCCCCCTGACATTTCCTACTTTCCATCTTCCATTGCTCCTAATCAACTTCATTTTTTGAAAGTAAAATAGTTCCTTTGTAAAGAAATTATTTTTTCTTTTTGAGATTCTGTGGTTTACAACACTGCTAATAATGATTTCTCATGCACATGATTCCGACACCACACCTAACACCAGTGTACCCCCCCCCTCTCCCAAGGACCCCAAGGTACCCCTCCCAAGCCCTGCCCCAGCTCAGTTGTGTGGACCAACTCACCCATTGTGTTGTCTTGGACAATTGTTGCCACTTCACAGTGTATCTTTCAGTCCCACATATAGGGAGCTTATTCTGGATTTATCCCGTTCCTTACGACTGACATCTTTCAGCATAACCTCCTCTATTTCCATCCATGTTGCAGAAAATTTAGTTCCTTTCTAAGAGTTCTAGTATTTTATTGTGTATATAATAAATATAGCACAGCTTTTAGATCTGTGTGCCAATGAGCATAGATGTGTATATATATATATATATATATCATTTCAAATTAATGTTTTTGAGTTCTGGGGATAGAGGCTGAGACGTGGTATTGCTGGATGGTATGATAGTTCTATTCCTATTTTTTTGGATAGCGTTCCGTATTGCTCAGAAAGCAAAATGGTTCTATCGAGAGAGGATACTAACTCCAAGAAGAATGTGGGATGCGTAGAAAAGTTAGGATACAGGTGGCCCAGAGTTGGGGTACAAGTGATCCCAGAGTAGAGTGTCCCATTCAACTTTATAGGAAAGAAACATGTCTTGGAAATATTAAAAAAATCATACTTTCTCCTCTGGGTCCTGTCTAAGTGTGGCTGACATGGAAGTGACTAAACATCTCCTACACACATCTGAAAACCTGTTCATGGACATCTATTCAGTTCCAATATAAAATGGAACAAAGACAAAGAGGGATTTATATTAGATTCTCATTCTGGGTGGATAGTGATTTTGAAAGCTTTTATAACTTACATGAGTCATACTTTCATATATATATATATTATCATTTTCTAGGAATGTTCTGGGTGTTCTAAGTGTGGGGACACTGGGTATCTTTGGTATCATGTTTTTTGACATTGATTCAACCCAGATGTTTTAATTCTTTTGTGTGTGAGTGGAGGGGGTACACCCAGTGTTTTCCAGAGCTTGTTACTCAGCCTGTGTGCTCAAGGATCACTTCTGGCTTGGGGGGGTCCTATGTTGATTGAACTGGGGTCAGCCGTGTACAAGGCAAGCACTTTAATCCATGTTCTATCTCTCTAGTCCTCAGAGCACAAATGATTTTGAGTACCTATGTGCCTAATAGGGGTTCTGTTTCCCTTCTGGAATTTCTCCCACAATGCCATTCACCAAGGATGTCTTCCTGCCTCAAGGACCCAGTGATGAAACACATCCTTGTCTGCTGTGCACTTCTCTGGGATAGCTTGCCCCTCAGTTCTAACATGAGCGGGCATCTGTTGTCTGTTCTCTAGAACTGGGCATTTTGGGAGGAGCAGGCATTAAAAATGAAATCAAAAGCCTCAGGCTGTGTGGTTCCTGGACCATCTCTCCAAGACCTGCTATACCCTGAAGTCAGCCTCTCCCCAAGTGGAATTTAATATTATTTTCCCTGTTTGCTTCTTTGGGGGCTATACCCCACGGTGATCCGTGGCTACTCCTTGCTCTGGGCAGGTGGGAAGGGCTGACCTGGGAACATCCGGTGATGGAGAATCAAACCTAGGCCTCCTGATATGCAGCCCATTAAGCTCTCTCTAAGGTCCCCAAGTGGACCTTGGGATTGAACCATCTCAGGGAGACCATCTGCAGGCTAAGCCTGCTGGCCGCCCCTGCCAGGCAGGTGGCTTTGTGTGAATGAATCGTCCCTCCCTTGACTGCCAACCTTGCCCCATCCTCTTTCTTGCTATAAAGACTTTCCATTTTGTAGAACCTTTCTGCACCAGAGGGGCTGTTCCCAGAGTCACCGATCCTTTCCTAAAGCCAACTGGCGCCTTGCATGGATTTGGATTTATTTGTTTGTTTTTTCTTCTGTTTGGGGGCAGACCTGGTAGTCTCAGAGCATGGTCCTGGGAGTGGGGGAGTTATTCCTGGTGGTACTCAGGAAACTATGCAGTGTCAGAGAACCAAGGCAGGTCTTCTGCATGCAAAACAGGCACACTGGGCCTTGGAGGCACCTGCCAGACCCATCATCATCATCATCATCATCATCATCATCATCATCATCTTCCTCCTCATCCTCATCCTCCCCCTCCTCCTCATCATTTCTCCTCCTCCTCCTCTTCCTTCTCTTCCTCCCACTTCTCTTCCTCCTCCCCTTGCTCTTCCTCCCCTTCCCCCCTCCCTCCTTTTCCCTCCCCTCTCCCTTCTCCTCTCCCTCTTTTCTTTCCCTTCTCCTCTCTTCTTTGGACTTCATAGATGCTCGGAAGGTGTTTGTGGAATGCATGTTGAATAGTCCTCCCATAAGGAGTTAAAGGGATGTACTCTCCTCTCTGACAAGAGGGGCAATGGATGATCTAAACCACCAGGACACCAAAGGCTCAATCACACCAGGAGCTCCATCTAGGGCTTTTGTCCACTGGAACTGGGCATCTGTCTCTGGACAGGGAGTCTAGACAGGTGGTATCACCCCCATGTGACCTCATAGGCATTTTTGTGCTATCGGGAGATGGTTTGCCTTGGTAACTTCTGGTGTCCTTCAGTTTGCCTGTGTGCTGAAAGCATTAGAGCCTGGGCTTATTTTCCTATTGGGTGGTCTCTAACAAAGAGCATTCTGATGGAGAAAGCCACAAGCAGGATATCAGAGCTCAGCAGGAGAGTGAATTACAGAGGGAGAAGCGTCCCGGCCTTGGCTTAGTGACGGCCTTTCCAGTCGCTAAGGGTGCTCACATTCACCTCAGTCACATTTCTGTCTGAATGATCCTGGCTTCTTAGCAGGAACTAGGGGATGGATTTTTACCAGGCAGCAGAATAAATAAACAAAACCAGTGGCCAAGGGGTGAGGAAGAAAGAGAGATGAGGGCCTTAAAAAAAGAAATAAAATAAAATAAAAACCTGTTTCCTTTTTAGGAATTTTAACCTAAAGTTTTCACTGTTCTTCTAATTTTATTTTTATAACACATCTAAGAAAGAATGAGAAGGAGCAGAGAGCTTCCTTGAGATACTACTGGCTAACCTCCTCTGAGATCAGAGAACTTACCCTGCAGGACCCCGGTCCTATTTTTCTAAGCTGGCCAGGAAATTCCTCAGCGCCTTGTGGGAAGATTATGGGGGATGAGGGAGTCAGGTCTTTCTTGAGGGGCTGTGGTTCAGCTGGGGAAGTGGAGCATGAGTTGGCTGTCTCAGACCCCTCGACCATCCTGAGACCCCAGTCTGGGCTCTGCTGGGTTTGGGAAAAGTCCTTTCACACTTGGCTTTTTTTTTTTCAATTGATTAATTGAGGGTGGAGTGATAGCTCAGCGGTAGGGCGCTTGCCTTGCGTGCAGCCAGCCTGGCTGACCCGAGTTTGATTCCTCTGCCCCTCTTGAAGAGCCCGGCAAGCTACTGAGAGTATCTTGCCCGCATGACAAAGCCTGGCAAGCTACCTGTGATGTATTCAATATGCCAAACACAGTAACAAGTCTTAAAATGGAGATGTGATGGGCCTGCTTGAGCAAATAGATGAACAATGGGAGGACACTGTTTTTTTGTTTGTTTTTAATTAATTAATTTTAATTGAATCACCGTGAGATACAGTTACAAAATTTCATGTTGAGATTCAGGCATACAATGATCAAACACCCATCTCTCCACCAGTGCATATTTTCCACCACCAGTGTCCCCAGTATCCCCCCACACTTCATCCCAGTCCCCACCCTGTCTCTGGCAGATAATTTCCCCGATACTCTCTCTCTCTCTCTACTTTTGGGCATTATGTTCTGCTCGAATTTTCCCACCACCATTTCAAGCCTTCCTACCTGGGGCAGACGATAGATCTTTGATTTTTTTCATTGCTCCTTTTGCATACCATGAGAGGTCACTTGGCTCTTAGATAGAGGATAAAAGCCACCGCCTCCGGCCTCCTCCGTGGGGGTTTCTGTGATGAGCACTTGATCCTGGGCCTCAATGGGACACACTGACCCCTCCTTCTCTGGCCTGCCAGATCAGGGTCTACACTCCGCCCTCAAGGCAGGGGCCTGGCCACACCCTCAGCACTCTCCGGCTTGGTGACGCAGTTGTCAGGGTTTCTGCACTCACCGTCACTCACCGGGAGGCTGTCCCTGGAAGGGCCTTACCTGGAGGGGTGCCTTCTGCAAAGCTGGCTGGAGTTTGTAGGGGATCCACAGGCAGATCGTATGTTTCACTGGCTGCAGCCATTTAAAACTCCCTTTACATATGTGTGTATACAGCATGCTTTTATGGTTGCTTGGAAAGATTTCGCGAAACATTCCTCAACATTCGCACAGGAAAATTCAAAGCCGTTGGTTTGAGTCATTTACTCGCTTGTTCATTTAATAAATACTGGCAGTACTTCGTTAGTGCTACACAAGTGCTCTGAGTATAAACTCATATTGGATTCTTCTTTTTATTTATTTATTTTTTGGTCACAGCCTGTGGTACTCACCCCTGGGCTACCCCTGGATCTCTGCTTAGGGATCGTCATGTCCCAGCTCGGTCAGAAAATTCCCACAAGCACTCCAGCTGCTGAATTTTGGAGTTCGGGATTTCATACAGGAGAACCCCGCACCCCACCGAACTCCAATCAGAACAGGTCATGTGGAACAAGTCTCAGGGGCGAACGGTAGCGGGAAGGACAGAGACCAGCTGGCAACTGGCGATCCAGAAAGTGGTTCATGGGTAGGAGAGTGGGGATTTGAGTCGGCCGCAGGACAAGAAGATGGGCTGCTGCAGGTGGTGTTACCCACCCTACTCCACCCCTGCCAGCGAGTGTCAGCACCCACATTTGCAGTCTTTCTTCTTGTAGAGCAGAGCAGGGAAGGACCAGGTGCTCCTTCTCACAAGTTTTAGCCGTGGAAATAGAGCTAGAATAGAGAAGCACCAGGATTCTTCAAGCCTTATCGCTTTCTTATTCTTTTCCTCCAATCCTCCTTCAAAATAAAAAATAATTAGGGGCTGGAGTGGGCTAAGTGTTTGCTTTTCATGCAGCCAATCCGAATTGGATTCCCTGACCTGGGTTTTATTCGTGGAATCCCATATGGTCCCCTGGGTACCACCAGGAGTAATTCCTGAGTGCAGCACCAGGATCAACCTCAGACCATTATCAGGTGTGCCCCCAACCCAAAATAAAAGTAAGTAAATAAAATATCAGGAAATAAAATTAATCACCAGGGCTGAAGGACTTATCCTAACCAAAGCTGATAGTGAGAATCTTTTTTTTTCTTTTTCATGGCAGTGAGGCAGCTGACACACCTTTTCCAGGTCTCCCATTTGAGGCCTGGGTGGGTTTATGTGACCACTGGCAATTGCCAGGTTGACAGTAAGTAATTTCTGAGCTGAGGTCATCAAAGGCCACAGTTCATCTTGGCTGTGCCCTGACTTCCCATGACCCTCCCAATGGGGAATCAGCCTCCACACAGACTATGGGAAGGTCTACCAGATTCCAGTCAGAGCTCACCACACTCTGCAAACAGCAGAGGATCTTGGTTGCAGATCCCTTGAGTCCTTCAGATGAGACCCATGGCCCTAGCCAACAACATGACAGAAACCCCCCTTAGGCTGTGTGTTTGCTTATTTGGAGATACTAGGATTTGGACTCAGGGACCCACACATGCTAGACATGTGTCCATCACTAATTTATGCCGTTGGCCCTACCTGTTCCCATTCTTCGCCCAAACCACCCTGTTCAACCCTCACTAGATTCTTTTTTAAATGGAATCACTGTGAGATAGACGCTTACAAAGCTGTCATGATTAGGTTTCAGTCCCATATAGTGTTCCAACACCCATCCCTCCACCAGTGGACATTTCCTAGAACCAGCGTCCCCAGTTTCCTCCCATCACCTCCCCACTCCACTTTGCAGCCTGCCTCTTCCTCCATCCCACCCCTTTCCTACCCCCCCTCCCCCTCCCCCTCCTTTTTCCCCTCCCCTTCCCCCTTCTCTCTCCTCTTGGGCATTGTGGTTTGCAATACAGATACTGAAACCCTCACC
>JAOXYA010000021.1:29376941-29392533 GCA_028565675.1 Sorex palustris | reverse complement strand
GACTCAATTTAAAAAATTTCAAGCATTATCAATTGCCAAAAAAATATAATTTAAAAAAAGAGAAATTAAAAAAAGAAAATTACCCAAATTTCTTCAGAGGAGAACGTTCACAGTACACTAAGAAAATGGGAGATAAAGAAATGCTATATACCAAAAATTTGTCTAGATGAATATCAAAATATTAAGCCAAGTAATTCAGTCCTGAAAACTCCCACACATGGTCTGGGTAGGCTTTCAGAAGAGTTGAAGAGATACCGGTAGGACTTCATTTGTATTATAGGTGGATACCATTTTAGGACATTTGGAAAGCAAAAATTCTTTTATTTTTATTGCTGAAAAAAAATTATTTCCCATCATCATCCGAGCAAAAATAGGGGTAAAATGACACTTTTCTTAGTGAATTGGACAGGACCTGTTAAGACTCTATCTGGTCCTCCAGATAAATCACCTTCCATGAGGAAGAGTGAGAAGCTTGACTTCAGTCTCACACAGTGAGACCCCATGTCCTTGACAGTAAAGCATTGCCATATGGCTCCTCACATTATAGCACTCATGGGTAACTCCTGCACCCGTTTCATGTCCACAGGGTTCTACAGCATAGAGATTTATTAGAATATTGTAAATAAAACTTAGATAAACAGAAGCATGAAATGAGGAGAGCCTGCAGGCTAAGTAAAAAGAAATTAGAAAAATAGTCCTGCTTCATCAGCCTCTCTGGAAAATATATATGGCCCATGATTTATTAAAATGGGAGTTTTTTCAGTGTATGAGTATAGGCAAGGAAAAGTGGAATAAAACTTTTTGATTATGTGTCTCTGCATGCATTGGCTAGACCTTTCTATTTGAACATTCTGTGGGTTCCTCAAGCTCAAGGCATTTGAAGCAGGGATAATTCATCCTCCTCCTCCTTTTCTTAGATTTACTAATCATATGGCACTTGAGCAGAGGTAGATGTAAAGCAATCAGGGTGTCTAAGATCCCTGTGGTTGGAAGAATTATCAAGGAGGATCAAGAACAGAACCTTAGGACAGGCTCACATTTGGGGGTAGAAAGAAAAAAGTAAATACAAAAGAATCACTTAAAAGTCAGAATATGAATGACTTTTCTCAGTTTCATACTCTATAAACATCATTTGCTTTGAGGTGGAAATTTTGTTAAAAATAAAATTTAAAGATATAGTTGTATTTTGCTTTATGCTAATGGATCTTTACCTAGGCCTAAAATAATCCAGATGTGGATTATTAAATGGATACTGGATATATTTACTTTATACTGGATAAAACAAATCATAACTATACTTGAATACCTCTAAGAGTTTAGCCATTTCAGTCTCCTGAAAAAAAGAATCAAAAAATTTTTTAGAAGATAAGGTGGATATACTTTAAAGGAGTTCTACTAGTTTTATGAACTAAGGATTTTCTCTCTTTAATTTTTTAAAATTTATTAAAACCAAGTATTGACACATATTTGGCAAGTAATGTTACATTAGTTTCATGTACACAACATAATGATCTGATATTTGTATAAAATTCTCATTTATAAAGCCTAATTTAACATTTTTGTTTCAATGTGTTATTAAATAGTGGGAACTAATGCAAACTCGCTTTTACTTAAGGCCAAGTGTTGCCTGGCCTCTCTGCTCTGGAAGGACGGCAGGATTCCTCCCTCTACAGCAAGACTCCAGGGCTAAAAGGGGTTGAATTCTGTGGCCACTGAGGCTCAAACTGTGCAGTCAATTTGACCCAAAATCTTAGGGATTTTGGCTCTGCAGTCTTGGAGCTGTTCAGACTAAACTAGAGGTTATTTTACAAGCACCACCAAAATCCTCATTTGCATGTGCGAAATTCCTGTGGAGAGGCTCATTTTGAATCAAGCTGTTTGGGCCAGATGACAAGTTGAGTTTGTAAGTGTAAATCTCATCAGCTGGATCTCAGCCCTTCCTCTAGCAGCCTTTTCCTTCTTGGCCCTAATCACTAGTTTCGACAGGAGTAAAACTCCCAACACCTGTCTTTTGCCTTTCAGCAAAAAGCAACATATGAAATTTTCTTAGAACTAATGGTCATCAGTGGTCACCACCATAGGACTGGCATTCACAGTGAGCAAAGTGCTCTACATGCATCTCCTCAGAACCTCACAAAAACCATGTAAATTACTGTATTGTCCTTGTGTTCCCATTTTTAAGGGGAGCAAATTAAAGTTTTGAATGATTAAGTTAACCCATCCCAGGTCATGTTGGTATAAACCAATAGAGTAGCATTTACCTAAACTTTCACGACTAGACTATGCTTTTTAACCTATTTGCCTAATGTCATATTGTTGCCTTATTAGTAGACAGGCTTCATTTGACAGTTAATAATAGCAAAGAACACAGAATGAGAACCAAAAGGCCCTGAGTTATGGAACAAATCAGAAAGTTTTATTAGAACTCAGTTAGTATGTCATTTTTGTCTTGTAACAAGCTGTTAGCCTTTCCATTTGGGGATGGTGACTCTAGTTCATCAACATATTGCTACATAGCAGAGGCTCTACGTAGCAGTTAACTCTATGATTCCAGTTTTACCCCAGGGAAGCTCTGGGAGTCAAAGATTTCTCTGTGAAAGTCTGGGGAGGAAAAAAAACCTGATAAACAAAGGCCTAAATTCAATCTGTTGGGGACCTTTAGCCTTTCACCTAGCCTTTCAGCTTTTACACCGCAGCTGCTCAGACCACTCCCCAGTCCATGTTTTAAAACATCGGGGATCATGAGAAAGCTGGAGCTACTTATTCTCCAGTGCAGAGATTCTTCAGAGTTGTCAGTACACTCCCAGTTTTAGAGGTATGTAACATGGGCCCCCCATTTTCCTTCCAGGGAAGACTGCCGCACAGTAGTTATACATTTCCCAGTTCTCTTTCCTTCTGAACATCTTCCACATATGGAGGGAGAGGAGGGTACCAGACTCATCACCTGGACGGCAGTTTGGCAATTGCTAGCCAGAGTGGTTTATAACATCTGGATAACTGTTTCCAGATGTGGCCAGATTAAAAGTTTCACACTTAGCATCTTGAAATAACTGACATAAGCATGAGAGTTTCTATCATCTGGTCCCAGAGTGGAAGCAGCAGAGCCACTCCAAAGATGACAGCAAGGATAGAAGCAAAAGATCTCAATAGCGTAGGAGAACTCTGAGGAAGAGGCTCTACTCTCATTAAAGTCACAGCAACCAAGCTAAGTCCAGTAAGAAAGAGGACTTGCAGAGCAAGAGTTTGGGGATCAGTTATATTCATATTTGAACACTGACCTCCATTTATGGCCAGCAGGGATTTGATCAAGAATTTAACCATTCAGCCAGTCTTGGACTGACTCTGGGTGATTCCCAAGTGATTCCCAAGCAGGAGAGGGCCACAATATGTTTGGGATATAACAAGTTCTGGATGCATACTTCTCTTCTTTCATTGTTAGTTGAGTCTAGAAATGTGATTCACTATTATAAAAATATGAGAAAAATATACAGGGTTAGAAGTTTCTTTTTGCTTTTTATGCACACAACATTTCTTAAATCACAAATAATAGTAGCAGATGTATCCTTTTGAACAGAGGCTCAAACAATTTCCCATCAAAAATAATTTTTTGTCCTGAATATGTGTTATAAACAGATTCAGACCAAACCTAACCCCCAGGCCAAAATCCTGTGGTTTCTCACATCTTCTAGAGCTAGAGAGCTCGATGTTTCAGAGAAGAGAGAGTCCAGCTAGACTTAAGCCTCAAGAGTCACCAAATGTGAACAAAATGGATAAGACTAAATGATCCTCATGGTAGTAGGTGCAGAGAGGCTCAATCAATATTGCACTAGAGATTTAGTTCGAATGGGTAAGCTAGCTTTATTCATTCTTTAGGACCTCTGACCATTATTCTTAACATCATAGCTGCTAGGGATGGAGCCTCTGCCTTACTCCAGGGCAGCAGTAGACTGCTCTTCCATTCTTTCCATGTAATCTTCTTTACAACCTGCCTGTAAGGCAGGCATTATGATTATTCCTATTTTGGGGGTGGAGGAAATTGTAACTCAGAGAAGTTAAAGAACTTACCACAAATCATAAAGTCAAGCAGCAGCTGAATTGGAATTTGAATCCATCCACCTAACTCCAAAGGCATCTGCCAACAGCTGTGAAACAATAACTTTACCTTATCATGCAGCGAGCGAAACACTGGTGACAGGATTGTCCCTGCCCCTCTCTCAAACCTCTCCTGACTGTTAAGCTGGGTCATCCCTTGTTCCTGTGTCTACAACCTGGACCCAGTGCACATTCCTCAGGGGCACTAAAACACCTTTCCTGCAGCCCCGTCGATTGGACAGGTGTGCACACAATAGCTCCTTTTCTTCCCATCTGCTTCTCCTTGAGCTGTGAGGCCCCAGACCGTCACGGGCGGCTGCTCCCCACATGTGCTCACAGTCCCATTGATGAGAAATGGCAGAAGCAGGTATTAAAGGTGGAGGTTCTGGCTTATTGCTCTGAATGTATTAAAAACCATTCCCAGACTCACCATAAAGAGTTTTACACACACGGCCCACATCTACAAGGGAGACAGAGACGCAGACATGGGGATAACCACAGTGAGACAAATAACCACAACACAAGTCTGGGAAGACGGGCCCAAGGAAAGCGACTTTCACAGACTGGGTGATGGATCGTCTCCTCAGCAGACAGACAGACAGCTAGAGGTACTTATTTTTATAAAAAAGTTGACGGAAAGAACTCCAGACACCCAGGCTTGCTCCCTGCTCTTTCTGGTGTGCAGAGCTGACTCAGCCCGCTGTTTCCCTTTGCAGCATGCTGAGTTATTCCATGCACCCCTGCTAATTAGCCACATCCCGCTCCTTTCTTTTCTCACAGGTCATTTAAATGTCTACTTGTCTGGGTTAGAACTTGAATAGATGCTGGATTCCCTTCGCCAGTCCTCCCCCGTGATGAATTTCTCATACCTAGGGCATTGTTTGTGGGGAAAATTCTTTTGATTTAAAGGCCCTGGAGATGGTTATCCAAAGAATTTGCTTTAGTAGGCTCTTGAAGATGATACTTACCATTTACTGAGTGCACAGTAAGTGCCAGAGCATTTACATAAGCCATCTCCTTGAACCCTCATAATAATCATGTAGGATTATTGTACAGATCAATAGCAGATAGGCCCTACACAAGAAAGAGAAAACCAGATTGCACTCTGATTTCCTCTGTGTTTTTTTATCCTCCCAGAGCAGAGTGGTCGGGTGGAAGGAGCTACTCCTGGGTCAGTAGACTGGAATTTTTGTTCTGGCATTGATACCAACCAGCTCCGTGGTCTGGGCAAGACACCTTAACTCTGTTTATCTAATCTGAAAAAAATATATAGGTGGCTAGATCAGGTGGTTTCTATATAAGGCCACTTCCTCTCATTTTCTATGGCTATTGCCTTTTTTCATACTGTAGTTAATATTAACAATATGTCAGACTTCCAAGAATAAAGCCCTAGTACAAAGTCCATTGGCACGGAATTGATGTCCTTCATCACTCAGCTCTGGAGAATAACACATCCAAGCCACAGTTGGATAGCAAATTAAAGTAGCCATAACACTTTGCTCTTTCCAGGCTAATTTATGACGCACGCACGCGCACGCGCGCGCATGTCTCTCTGTGTGTGTGTGTGTGTGTGTGTGTGTGTGTCTGCCCAGGATCTAACCCAGGTCCCTGGAGTTGTAAAGCTTAAGTGCTCTCACTGAGTCACATCGCCCCCCCCCCGCCCCCCTGCCCGCGCACACACAAAGATACCATAGCACCATAGCTTTTAATGACAATTGAAGCAAAACTTCAGAACCTGTGGCTAAATTACAGATGCAGTTGTTTCACTATCTTAGATATAAGAGGTTTCCTAACCAAAAAATAGGAGCTTGGTGTTGCAGTTATCTATTGCTGCATGATAAACTGCTCCCCAAATTTACTGGTTTATAACTTAATATTGCTTTTCATGGTTTTGGGGGAAGAAGAGTGTTTAGGACTTAGCTAGATGCTTTCCTTTTAGGATACCTCATAGTGTTTTAGCTGTATGGTGGCAGAGAGTGGAGTTTTGGGAAGGTTTCTTACTCACATGACTGGCTTGTGGGCTGGCATGACTGTGGGTTTATTGCTTTTCTCTGTCATTGCGGCTTCCCCAGGAGACGGCACTGGGCTTCCTCACAAAAGGTAGTCTGGGAATAATCAGAGCTCTTATCATAGTTGGATTTTCCCCAGTGAGTCACACAGAAGCTCTGAGCATTATTCTGACCTACCCTCACTTTTGTAATCTCCCTCAAAGCATCCTCATATCATTGGAGACTCAGAAAAGTGAAACCCAAATTCTGCAGCTCAGTGAGAGAATGACTTGTGCATATGGGAAGGCAGCGATAGAAATCATCTGGGAACAAGCTCCACTTGGTCTATCTCAGAGCAAAATGAACTATAGGTGAAACTATAGTTGAAGGTCAGTTAGATTCTCTCTCTCTCTCTCTCTCTCTCTCTCTCTCTCTCTCTCTCTCTCACACACACACACACACACACACAAACACACACCCCGGATGTCACATTCATTCCAGCCTTTCCCCGCACTGCTCAGCAAGCCATTGGCAAGCACCAACAGGCCTGGATTTTTCTTCCTTTATTTGTCAAATGCTTCGTAAAATACTTTTGCCCTTAGGTTAACTTTTTTTTGTTTCTCCTTTGTTGTGAAAAAAATGTGTTCTTTGAGGGAGGAATTATTCTCTAAGCCATCTCCTTTCGTGGACGGGAAGCACTGTGAAACTCAGGTGAGACTTCATCCAGAGTTCCTGTGACCTCTGTTCCTTTTGCGACCCTGCAGATGTGTGAGTTGAATTCTCCAAAGCCACAACTGCAGGGAAGAAACCCCCTGTCCCTCCTCTCCCCCCACCCCTGCAGGGGTTTCTGAGCATTGTCAGGTCCCAGCACCCAGGGCTGACTGTGTACATGATGAGTGTGTGACCCCCACGGACCCCTCCTCAGTCTCCAGTCCTTAGCACTGCACATGGTCCCGGTGGTTAAGGGGCCAAACATGGCAGGGAACATGTCCACCTGTAAGATACTCATGTTCTCACTGACTCCTTTCCCCTTTTAAGGAAAGACCTAGAATGCTCCTAGCTCAGTGGGGTGGGGTGAAAAGTGCTGGGCGGTGGCAGCCTTCATCCAACCCACCCGAGATGTAGACCAGGAAAGTGAGCTGAGAGGCTTCTCTGCCTGGCATGGTTAGGTTAGCTCACATCAGCCACAGAAATGGGGAGATTTTTATTTCCCTTGTTTCATAGATGAGGAAACTGGGGCTTAAGACAATATGTTATTGGTTGATGGTTTCAGAACCTCTCAATAAGAAGGTCATTGTGTGACCTCTGGCAGGTGCCTTAGTATCATCTAGATTCCTCCCCTTGGTCCGTGATTGAACAAATGTCCCCAAATTGAAGTGATATCTCCCTGGGAAAACAGTCCAGTAGGGGTTCTGAGCTCTTGGGGTGAGACATCCTGGGAGTTCTTGCCCAGCCCAATCTTAGACACGAGTACATTTTCTTCTAGGTAATTTCCCACTTGGGTTCCCAGATGCAGACTGTGTCCCTAACTGGCTTTCCAGGGCCAGGGCTTGTTTCAGCACAGTGTGGAGATTCTGGTAGAGCACTTGGATGGAGCTATGACTGGCTGTTTCCAGCAGGAGACACCTGTCTTACAGCTGTGCCCTCTGCTAACTTGGGCAGCTACTGAACTCTAGATGTAGCTAGTTTGGTGTGTAGTCAATGGAAAATGCACACTATTTCCAGAGTCTTGAAGTCATAAAACAAATTTTTTCCAAAGGAAGATTAAAAATAAAAAAAGACTAAAATCTTTCTTATACACACATGCACACACAAGAAAAGATTTCATTAGGGACTTTTAAAATACTGACTACATGGTAAAATGTTGGGATCTGTAAGGTGCAATAAAAATGTGATAAGAAACAAGTTCACCTATTTTTAATGCAGTAAATAGTACACTTTAAATGATCTACATGGACCTCACTTTCTTTGGGATGGGAGTGGACAATTAAGTCTTTTTTTTTTAAGGCTAACTTATTTTCCTCTCTCTCTCTCCCCCCAGTGAAAATGCAACTCCAGTAGAACTGCCAAAGCAACCCCAGGGAGTAAGTGTGGTTGCATTTTCCTAAATGAAAAATACACTGGGTGAGATTAAAATGATGAAGACAAATTCTTACAATCCATTGATGGTTGTCCTGAGAGCTGAACTCAGTCTTGATCTCCTTCATTGGTAGTTTATAAGAAAGAACACCAAAGAGTATAAGAGGAGAAAGAATGTCTATCCCTCCCATCCTAACCCCCTCCCCCCTACTTTGGCTAGGAATACACAGCAGCTATGACCTTCATGAGTATTCTCACTTTCTTGCTATTCCGTTAAGTGCAGGACGTATAAAAATACCAGTGATTGGACAGGTCAACTTTGTTGGTCTTTGGTTTATCCAGGCACCACAGATTTTTGCCATGTATTAAATTCTTTGCAACACAACATAAGTAGCACCTTTGACAATCACTTTGTCTCTGCTTTATTGTTATAACTGACACCTACATTGTATTAGTCCTGGTGTACAACATCATCACTCGGTGTGTAATAGTCATAATCACCACAGGGAGTTGGGCTGATATCCATGACCTCCCATCATTATTTTGTTCTTATAATGAGGTCTTGTAAGATTTACTCTCTTAGCAACTTGCAGCTTTAGCCTTGTTCGTGCCAGTCCTTTTCTGCCTTGTTGTGGAATGAACTCAGGGCCGCAGTTTAGCACTTTGGAGTCTTTCATCACTGTCGGAGCAGACTGTTTGGCAGGATTATTTGGAAAGGGTTTGTCCCACAAGAGGCTATAAGTTCAAGGGGGCAAGTTGCCCTGCCTGTCTAAGGTGTACATCCATACAGCAGCAAATGCAGCCCAGGTTTGGTACCTGTGCACTTTTTCAGGAATAGACCAAGCCAGTGGCCCTTCCTTTCCCTCATTTGTTGCTTTGAACCTCCAGGCAAATGTGAAAACAGACTGGCCATTTGTTCCATAATGTTGGGGGCCAGAGTCCCTGCCCCCTGCCCCCCCCCCCACTGAGAAGACCTCCCCTCGGGTCTGCTTGTCCCTACTCCTGAATTGATTTCTGTGATTCATCATGCCACAGCCACTCCAGTCAACCGGATCAGGGAGAGTCTTTGGTGGGACTCCTTGCAATTCTGAGCTTGGAACTAACAGAAGGAACAGTCTGGAGGGTGTGTTTGAGCGTGTATAGCTCAAGTCAGTATGATTTGAGGGCAGAAAGCTGGGCCCTGTGGGTGACAGACTCAGGAGTAGACCCCAGCTTTTATTTGTTTCTGGACCGTACCCCATGTTGCTCAGGGGCTACTCTTGGCTCAGTGCCCAGGGGTTACTTCTAGTGTTGCATGAGGTACCAACCCAGGATTGAACCCAGGCCTCCTGCATGAGTTGTGTGTGTTCATTCTGCCCAGCAATCTCTCCACCTGGAACCCAGCTGTGCTTTGCCTACCATGCCGGCATCTGCAGCTCTGCTGCAGGTGGTGCCAAGGGGGTAGCTTAGGGCTGAGCAGAGTGAAAAGGCAGTACCAAGCAGGGCTCACCCCTCGGGCCTGTGGTACTTAGCTTCGAGTGACTAAGCAAAGTGACAGATGTCAGAATAAAAGCAGTGAAAAGAAAACTTAACACCTCTAGTTTCTTTTGACCTTCTCTGTCCCAACGGGTCTCTCTGGTTAGAAGGTTCCAGAGCAAAAAGAACTCTGTGAGCTCTGGGCTGCTCCAGAGGCTGCACACAATATAAATACCAGGAAGGAGTCACTTTTGGGATTCCTATTTACAGGTGGGGAACCGGAAGCAGAGGAAAATGCAGGAGCTCACCTCACATGACCTAGCTGGAAGTGTCCAAGCCCAAGCCTGGGCACAGGGAGATTAGCACTTGGTGGGGCTGCCTGCTCTAGGAAATCCTCAAGTGTTTGGGGTTCCAGGTGAACCCCTCTCTCCAATCTCAACCACCTCCTCCTCCTACTGCTCTGGGTAAATCTCCCAGTCTGAGTAGGGTGACCTCCTACACACACCTAGATTCAGTCAAGTCTGGCGACAGTACCCTTCATTCTTAGGCTTCATTCTCTTTCTTCCCTTTGCTGCTGCTGTCCTGGGGGTCCAGGTGCCACTGGTCACAGTCAGGGACAATGAGCCAGTGGTGGGAGTGGGGTGCTTATAAGAGCTTCTGGCTCAGACTCTCCCTTCAAGATGGAGAGCTGGAGTCCCTGACTTGCCAGCCTCTTTTCCCTCCCCCACCCCACCCTTCCTCCCCTGGATGGACTGACCACTTGAGGACCACCCCGTCGCACTGATGGGAACACAGGCTGTGGACCTCATGTAGATTGTGGAGCAACAAAACCCCCCCCCATGTTGCCTGGACATTCTAACGAGTTCTCCAGACATTCTGAAGGGCGTCTGTTCAGGGGGGTTCTTTGTTTTCTTCTCCCCCAGACTACTGCTATTATGTCCAGACAACCTCACAGGACTCCATGGCAGTGTAAGGGACACCCCCTTCTGTGCAGGCCCCCAGACCTTCCTGTCATACTCTCCCTGGGCAGCTTTTACCCCCAGGGTCCAGCTGCTTCTCCCCTTGGGTCTCCTGATCCACCTGTTTAAACCAGATACCTGGGAATTGTTTGGGAAGGGGTAGGGCTTTGATGAGTTCAGCACCAGGAAGGAGAGTGTGTGTGGCCTCTTAGCTGGGCACAGAGAGTGTCCAGGACCTGGGAACATGTGTACTGAGCAAACCTATTCTCAAGTGATGTTTGGACACGAGTCACGAGTCTTGTGGACTGTTTATGTTGTTTTGTGTAAGGCCTGGCTCCCTAAGTAGAAGGAGGGTTTGTTTTTGTTTTATGTTCTCCTACCGCAGGATCAAGGAGGGCTGAACCCTGAGACTGGCCGTGGACAGTCACCCTTCTCCCATCCTACTTTGCACTTGGGGACTGGTCTCTTCCCAGGGCCATTGGCTGCTCCTGGTCACCTCCCTGCCCCTGGAAAGCAGGGCCTGGGAAGTCCCACAGTCTGCCATTTTCCCTCTGTGGTCATTTGCCAAGACTGATTGCCCTGGACAGAGACCTATCAGATGCAGACTGAAACCACAGGGGTGACCCAGGGGACTCCTCTCCTGTCTCTTCTGTGTTGCCTGTTCAGTGGAAAACTCATATCTAGGACCCAACATTCTCTGCCCCTTATTCTCTACCCAGATACCCAAATTCTCATTCACTTTCTTACTTGTCCAATCTTCCACTCCATCCATAGTTGCCAAAGGGCCAGGGCTTTTTGTCTTCATGAGGAATTGCTTTGGTCCCCAAAGTTGCCAGGAGGAGCAAGTAGGGTGGGAGAGCGCATGTCCTCTTTATCATGGGCTGAAATAAGAGGCAGACATAGCACCATCCAACCCTGAGGTGTGGGGAGACCCCAACTGTGAACACTTGAAGGTGTTACCTCCACTGGTGGTATCTAGAACTCACTAGAGACATTCTTGGTCAAGGTGGCCATGCAGGCAACCAGTCCCAGAGCTGCAGTTGTCAGTGGCTTCTCATTTCGTGTGTTCCCAGCCCTCACTCAGAGGGGTTGGGGTGACACAAAATTCGGAACAGCAGCCTCACTTATCTGTGGATCTTCGTTACACTCTTCCCCTGTTGTGGTCTCATCTTCCCACCAGATGTCCAAAAGACTAGAGATAATGTCCTTCCCATTCTCATTGTTTTGGGTAGGGGGTGGAAGCCTCCCAAACAGTGATGAGGGGGTCTCAGGACCATTTCCTGTGACACTCGGCTTACTGACATGGATGGTTCAATTCATGTGGTGTTGCTTAAGCTCAGTGGTGCCGGGTCCTAGCAGAGTTCCTCCTGGCTATATCTAGGGCCATTTAGTTCTGGGATCCAACTTGGATGCCAGGACTGAGACTGCTTGTCTAAGTGTCAGAGTCTATTAACACTTAACATGGAATGTGGAACGTTCATCATGGGTCACTTGTATGATTTTGTTTTGTCTTGTCTTTGGGATACACTTGGCAGTGCTCAGGGGTTACTCCTGACACTACACTTAGGAATCACTCTTAGCAGTCCTTGCAGACTATACAGGGTGCCAAGATTGAACCAGGGTTGGCTGTGTGCAAGGCAAGCACCCTACTCACTATACTGTTGCTCTAGCCCTTGGGTCGCTATGATTTAAATCTGAGTAATCCTTTGGGACAAATATTGTAGTGTCCATTGGACCATGCAGTAAACTGAGGTTCAAACACTGATAAATACCCACTGAGTCACTGACAAACAGCCAAAATGGGATCTGCACCCATGGTGGTCTAAGGCTTTTCCTCTTTCCTGGACGCTTGATTACAAAGCAAAGGAACACCCTAAACCATATTGCATAGAGGATGCTTAAATTACTCAAGAAAGAAAAGGCTTCAGTTGCATAGACACTGAATTTATTGCCAGCTGATTGATATATTAGTTACAAATCAGATTACATTTTCCATAAAGCATTTCCTAAAGGAGCTCTGTGTCGCGGTGATATTAGCAAAGGATGAATTATTTGAGTACTTGAGAGTTATTAAACGACTTGTCATTAAAAATAATTACTTATTTGGGCTTTCTTCTATTTCAGACTGGCAGCTTCCTGGAAGTTGAGTGAGTTAGCATGCACTATCATTTGCTAATTCATTGGGCCACAAAAGCAATCAGTTTGGCTTGCCAATACACTAACTTAGTCCTGGCCCTATTTATCAAATATCCTGATGGTTTTAGCAACCTTCATCCGAATTAATCTCGGCCCTTTCCAGCTCTGTCTCCTTCACTAGTTTACTAAGCTTTTGCCTAGGGCTGACACAGAATATATGCTTAGAGAGTATTTGTTGGATAAATGAAGCAATGTATTCTCTGTGGTATTCATCAAAGTGTTGAATGGGACAGGATTGAAATGCAGAGTTCTTGGTCCCCACCACTCTCGACGCCTGCACTTGGTGACAGCTGCCTATGACTGCTTCACTGCTGAGGCTGACACTCTGTTTAATTATCCTGGGACTCTTTCTTTTTAAGTTTTAAAAATTTTTCTTATTTTTTTAAAATTTTTATTAGTGAGACACCATGAGGTACAGTTGTAGACTTACAAAATTTTGTGCTTGGGTTTCAATTATACAATGATCAAATACTCAGGGACTCTTTCTTTTGACATCTACCCCTTCTCCATGGTGAAAGCCTGGGACAAAATGCTCACTTAAAACCATCTTGTTTTGTCTGCCTGGATCTCTATTGCGCTGGTCCTCATGAGGTTAGTTCATAAATGTCAGGGTCTTCCCAGCCCCACTCTTGGCTTCTATTTCCGCTCTTGAGGGGAGTTTGGTATGTCCAAAAGGCTTCTGGAGCCACATGTAGGCAGACAGTTCCCAAGTCTTTCAGAAGTTTTTCAAACACTTACTAAATCCACCCACTGACTGGAGTGACTGAGAAGTCCCTGAAAGTCCCCCAAAAGGGTGTCTTTAAAAATCTTTAAAAATGGAGTAATCATTTCTCCCCTCTTCCCGGTTTTGTCTTGCAGGTTGGCCAGTAGTAGCTCCTAAATCTCCAAATCTGAAAGCATCAGAATTCTCCAGAACACAACTCTTGTTTCTTCTCTGTTTTCCCATCGCTGTCTAGTTAGTGGAACGGAATCCTGGTTGATTCCATTCTAGAAATGCCCGGTGTCCACTCTTGATCATTCTGGATTCAGCCTCCTTTCTCTTTTCTTAACATCACTGCAGGCTTCCAGAAATAGGCAATGAGTGACAGCAAATGGACCAATGGTAGTTCTCATCTCAGACTCCTCTCATAATGAGGGGCAGCCAATAGCTGTCTCGTTTTCCCCCAAATGCTAATGATTTGAGGAACTACCACATCATGAGTTCAGACTGATGATCCAGACCCAGGTTGACTTCCCTGGGCTGAGCTTGCTTTCTGTTTGAGTTGTGGTCATCCTGTGTGCATTGGGCCAACAATGAAGACACAGGAGAATTCCCAGGGAGGCTCTCAACCTGCTGCCATGAGCCTGAGCCCTTATCTCTGACTGGTTCAAATGATCTTTCTGATGAAACATTTGTTCGTGTGAATTAGCAAGCATGGTATCGCTCTGGTCGCATGTCTGTGTGTGTGTGTGTGTGTGTGTGTGTGTGTGTGTGTGTGTGTGTGCGCGCCTAAGTTAGTGTATGTGAGTGTGAGAGTGTGGACAGGTATGTGTGTGTGTGCCCATGTGAAGGAAAGACTCACCCACTGGACCTAGATGAGCGAGATGAGTCAAAATAGAACCAAGATTTTAATTTAATAATCAGTAAACCCATGAGGGAATCTTTGTGGATTACTTGTCTGGCAATGGAAGTCAGCCGTCCCTCATAGTGTGAGACCCTCCCAGTGACCCGAGTTGTTGCTTCTGCCCAATGATATTTGCTGTAAATATGGCACTACCGGGGAGTTGGACCCTCCCTCTTCAGGGCTGAGGCTACATCCCTGAGTGGAGGCTGGTTCCGTCTGTGTGGATCTCGGCCTCTGCTTGCCTCATCTTCGGATGAGAAATGGCTGTGGCCTCCTTGTGGTCTCTTGTTGTGTCTTGTCCTGCTCACTCTTGGCCCTCTGTTCCCACCTCCTGTGCAACTTGGCTCAGCTGCAAGCTCTGCTCTAAACTTTCCCTGGTTCCTTGTTGGGTAAAATGTAGGACGTTCCATGACAAGCAAGAGTTGGCTAAGTAACAAATAACAAGTCCCCGTGTGACCCTCATAAGTCCATCATTGCTGGTCTGAAATTCCCCATGGACGGCGGGTCCAGTGTCTCTCTTTGCTCTCAGTGGCACCCTGGCTTGCTACTTCTTTGGCCTCTGTGTTCTCATACACAACACACCTTGGGGCTCTTCTGACACCGGGATGATTTATTACTTTGCCAGTGTGCATATCCCCAAGGCACGAATATGACCATCCACTCCCTCAGCAAACATTTTTCAGTTGAGTCCCACCTGCCAAGCACAGTACCAGGTGTTGGTACCCAGACCAATGAGATCAGAGCCTTTCTAGGGCAGGGGTTGGCATATGCTGGCTGCTGGCCAGCTCCAGCCTACCGTCTGTTTTTGTACAGGCTGTGGGCATCCCGCCACACTCCTCCTTCGGGTCAGCGTTGTCTGTGTCTGCCTCCTGGCTATGGCAGCAGCAGACTCTGTGGCCTCTTGGCCCTGCCAAGCTGAAACTATTTACTATCTGCCCTTTATGGAAAAAAATGTGGCGACCCTTAATCGAGAGGATCTTACAGTCTAGTGGAGGGAGACAGACATAAACAAATAACAGCAAACCCATCTTTCAGCTCTGAAGCCTTGTATATAGCCACGTGTGGTCTGGAGACCACCTGAGAATGACTAGGGGCCTCAACCCATAGATCTGAGTTGCCAGGCCTAAAGAATGTCCTTTTCAGTGTTTGGAGTATCCTCCCAGGAGGGGAGATGCATGTTGAAAGTAGACTATGGACTGAACATGTTTGCCACTCAATG
>JAOXYA010000021.1:29339792-29359160 GCA_028565675.1 Sorex palustris | reverse complement strand
CCAGTAACATCTCCATTGTGAAACTTGTTGTTACTGTTTTTGGCATATCAAATACACCACGGGGAGCTTGCCAGGCTCTGCCGTGTGGGCAGGATACTCTGGGTAGTTTGCTGGGCTCTCTGAGAGGGAGGAATTGAACTCCGGTCAGCCCTATGCAAGGCAAACGCCCTACTCACTGTGCTATCACTCCAGCCCAAGTATAGAATATAAAAATATATAATTGTGTAGTCATATGACTTAATATCACAACACTCAGGCTATTCTATATGCCTGTAGATGCCATATCCATAGATGACTCTAAAGTCTAGCAATCATGGAGTAGAAAAGAAAGAAAAAAGTGACTCATGTAGGGCCGGGCATGAGGCTCATCGGTAGAGCTCCTGCCTTGCTTTCATGAACTGTGACTTCAGTGTTTGGCATTGCTCCACATCTCAGAGTGTGGTCCTGGCACTGACACTGTGATTCCTGGCACCCCAAGTGTGAGACCCCCAGATATCACAACAATGGCAGCCACAAGGGAGGGAAGGGAAGGGAATAAGAACCACTTGAGATCTCCTCCCCGAGAAACAGCAGGCTAGGTCAGAGATAGCATGGTAAAGAATCAAATTCGATGGTGAAAGACATGTGCCAAGTTGGTGCGTGCTTATAAATGGGCCCTTTGAGGGCTGGAGGGATAGAACAGAGGTTAGGGTGTTTCTCTTGCACATGACTGACTTCAGTTCAATCCCTGGGATCACATAGGGTTCCCTGAACCTGAGCACAGAGTCAGAAGTAGCCCCTAAACTCTTCAGGGTTGGCCCCAAATAAGAAAACAAACAAAGAAAATGTTCCAGAATTTCAGGAGAATGAATATTTCTTGAGAAGTCCTTTACTGTTTTCAGATTTCCATTTATTTTTTTTTCTATTCCAGAGTGGGCTCACCTCATGTATAGTTTTGTATCTTGGGTGGGTCTTTCTTCTGGGGGGCTTTGCATTATTACATGAAACTTTGAGTCCTTATGGAGGTTCTTCTGGGTGCTTCGTCATTTCCTACTTCCATCTCGAACCCTCCTGGAGCAGCGACAGTGTGCTCAGGTGTAGAAGCAGAGCCATGAACAGGGAACCATTCTTGTCTCCTTGCTGACACAGGCGTGAGATTTGGTTTCGTAACCACCAGTCTCTGAGTATGCACCCAGAGCTTTTCCGTCTTGGAAACTCCTGCCCCAGTGAGCATCATCAATCATTATTGTGTGTTTCTTTTGACCCCGAGAGTAGAAAATCTCCCCCAAGCCACCAGTTACTTTGCTTTCACAGTGCTTTGTCTTTGCCTCAGAACCACCTGGATTGCTAGGAGCTGCCAACACACACTGAACTTCTAGACAAGTTCCCAGACGATGCTTAATTAAAGTCTTTAATTATTAGCCACTCAGCACATTTGCATCATTCCCTAGTGCCTAGCGCCAGAATCACATAGGGGGAAGAATCCAGCCTACTATCTGTCCGAATTACCACCTCATTAGAGTTTCATCAGATTCAGAAATTTGGAATTTGGAAACTATTTTTTTTTTAGGGACTCGCCCGCATTTAACTTTGTACTAAGTGAGTCTTTACACCAACGAAAATGCCCTTTATCCAAATCGATAAGTTAGGCATGAACTTTATCCAAATCGATAAGTCAGGTTGAACCAAAATGCAAGATGAGCTTAATCACACTCATTGATGAGAGAGTAGCATGGCCAAACATAGCTGGAGTATAGTCATCCTTGGCTGCATGTACAGATACAACTCTGAGGGTGCTAGGGAAATGAACATATTCTGTTGGCCTGGGACAGTGGTTCAAGCTAAGGGCTACTATGGAACGAAAGAAGAACAGAAAAAAAATGTATAATTGAACTTTTGGCTTGTTTACAGCTGACCGGTTATATCCCTTATGTCTCCAAGCACAGCGGGTAGGGCGGTTGCCTTGCACGCAGCCAACATGGCCGAGCCGGGTTCGATTCCTCCGCCCCTCTCAGAGACCCCGGCAAGCAAGCTACCGAGAGTATCTCGCCCACACGGCAGAGCCTGGCAAGCTACCTGTGATGTATTGTCTATGCCAAACACAGTAACAACAAAGTCTCCAATGGAGACGTTACTGGGCCCACTCGAGCAAATCGATGAACAACGGGAGGCCCGTGACCGTGACTCCAAGCTTGCTCCCCTGGCATGAAACAAGGATGAAGGGCCCCTTTCAAAGGAACAGTTCCACTGCAGGTAGATGCAGAGGGTATAAAGAATGTGACTCAGAAAAGCTGATGGTGGCAGGAGGGGACCAGGAACTGTCACACAGCTCTTATGAGGAAAAGGGACAATGTGGACGACCATCTGCCTTGGACCAGGAGTTCTTTCAGAGGCTCTCTCCTTCGAGGCCGTATTGGGCTTAGGAGGTGGGAAAGGCCTTCAAATCTCCATTTCACATACTGGGAAGTATCTTTAGCTGCCTTAGAGGCTTGCTGCCGCCTCCTTGGTGCTCATGTGCCCCATAAAAGGTTTTAAAGCATGAAACAAATGAAGGTCAGTTCGTCTCTAGAGTCTGTCCTCTTTTTTTTTTTTTCCCATGAGAAACCAGCAGGCGGAAGCCTGAAGTCAAGATTTCCTGAAGGGACCTCAATTGCCCAGAAGTGACCTCCACTGTCCAAAGGCCCACCGGGTTGGCTAGTTGCATCCTCCATTCTCTCTCCTCAGAATCCTGGGTGCCTGTGGGCCTCCAGGATGTGGTGGGACAGCTAAAATACTTGGTATTTCCTGGGTGAAGAGAAGGTGTTTAACAACGCTAAGCACAGATACTGTGATAAAGAATCCTCTTCAGGGGATGAATTGCATCATGCAAATTTTTTTTTTCTGAATATTCTCTTTCAAACCTTTCCTGACCTTGATACCCCAAATAATTAGCACCTCCCCCCTCCAGCACCGTAGGGCATGCTTTTTCAGTTTTAATATTTCTCACAGAACTTATTATCACCTTAAATACCAGAAGCCTTTTGGTCTCCTGGTTTATTCCTTAGTTCTTCCCTATCCTGCCTTTCCATGTGTGTGTGTGTGGGGCGGGGAGGAGACCCTAGAAGGGGGATGTGGGGATCTGTGCTGTGTTCTCTGCCTTATGCTCAGCCCTGGCATAACACCTGGGGCAAGGAAAGTGCTTCATAAATATTTGTTGGATAAATAAATGTGTGAGCTCCTCTTAGAACCTTCTGATGTTTGTAGATGGTGGAGGCAGCCTTCAAGACCCTTTATTTATGCAGAAAGACTTAATTAAGGAATGATCTTTCTCAGGATAAGACCATCTGGGAGCATATGCCTAAGCCTGTTGGAAATTCTTCTTGTTCATTCTATACATTTCCTGAGCACTGTTTATATGCCAAGTTTTTTTATTTGGGATTTTTTTTAATGGAAAGGGGTATGTTTCAGCTTTCAGGTGAATGGGTCAACAACAAGTAGGAGGGCATATGAGTAGAAAGTTCAAAGATCCAGATTGTTCAAGTCCAGAAGAGAAGCAAGTAACTTTACTTTTAGGAGTTGGGAAAAGACTTTTAGAGCAGGGGGAAAGAGAATGGAAGACATATGAGGCAAAGGGAAGAATGGAACAAAGGCAAAATTCCATGTGAGGACTAGGCGGCTCTGTATGTCTCTGTGAGTTATGTGCTGTACAACTATGGGAGGTATCGAGTGAACTCAGAGGATAGAAATTGAGTATAAATTGTGGAGAAGATAGAGAGGAAAGTAGATTGAAATGCTATAAGAACAATAGTCCAAGGGAAAGACAGACATTGGTGAGGGTGCAAATGAAGGACCCTATAAGCCAGAGTAGGCGGGAATTCCCCTCCAACCTACTATTGGGGCAAAAAGCAGAGGGAAGAAGGTTCAAAATGGACTTTGTAGAAGGAGAACCTGTGTATCCCCCTAAGCTGAAGGTTTTTTATGGAGATTCGGCAGCACAAACACAGGAGAGGGGACCTGTGGGCACACAAGCATTTTATAGGGAGACAGTTTAGGGTTAACAGACATTTTGGCTGGGAATCGGGATGGCTGGTTGGAGACAGCATATGAACTTGGGTAGGGTGGTGTCTTTATAACAGACTGATGAGTTTCAGAAAGTCACTTTATGGTCAACAGTGAAATATGGCACTGAGATGAACTAGAATCAAACCTGTAAATGGACATCTGATGGGGGCCAGAGCGATAGTGCAGCAGGTAGGGTGTTTCCCTTGCATGCTGCTGACCTAGGTTCAATCTCTGGCATTCCATAAGTTCCCCCCAATACTGCCAGGAATAGTTCCTAGTACAGAGCCAGAAGTCACCCTTAAGGATTGCTGTGTATGCCCCCCCCTCCAAAAAAACCAAACCAAATAAAATGACACCTGAGAACCAAAGAGTAGTACAGTGGGTAAGGTGCCTGTCTTGCATGCAGCCAACCCGTTCTATCCTGGGCACTGCTTATGTTCTCCTAAGCACCAACAGGTATGATCCTTAAAGCCAGAATCAGGAGTAAGCCCCAAGCCCCTTTGGGTGTGATCTGACATCCCCCCACCCCAACCACCAAACTGAACAAGGGGATTAGCCACATGGCCCCTTTGGGGGGGGGTGGTGAGCAACATTCATAGTAGTATGTGTTGGAGAGTTGAAGATGTGGAAACAACATGGAGAGGTCAAGAACTTGGGGTCTTCCTGAGAAAGAACACTTGCCAGGGGACCAGACACTTCAAAGCTTTATTTCTTGTCTCTTCTTGAGCTTTGGGAGTCCTCTGAGTATGGCTCTGTTCACTGTACTTCATCCTTCTCATGCATCCATCAGCTTATAAAAGACATAGTTACCTCCTCCAGGCCTGGCTCTGGAAAGACACCCTCAACAGAAAGACACCCTCAAAGACACCCTCAACAGAAGTTCCTCTGGGAGGAGAGGATAGACAACCAATAACTTCTTCACTGGACCTGAAACCTTTGAAGCATGTTGAAGGTTATGAAGACCTTCCATACAACAGAGTCATAGAATGAAGAGGAAAATCACAGTGCAGAGTGACAAGCCAAGGGTGGTTCAATGCAAGGGATGAACTAGCATTTGAGCTGAGGCGTCAAGAGTAGAGTGTCACAGGGAGTAGAAACTGAAAAAGCCTTGAAGGCAACAACAAAGATGGAAGAAAGGCCGGTGGCTAGAGCTAGAGCCTGGAAAACCCCCAAGCCCTTCTCTAATTCTCTTCACCTGCAGAAATACAGGAGGAGAAGAGGCAAAAGGGGGCTGGGTTTATGTGAAGTGCATCAAGAAGCCAACAGATGTAAAGCAGAAATGGGAATTCTACTTCAATTCCGAGGTGGAGGTACATTTATTCTCTAGGCTTTTTTTTGTTTTGTTTTGTTTTGTTTTGTTTTGTTTTTGGTCACACTTGGCGGTGCACAGGGGTTACTCCTGGCTCTGCGCTCAGGAATTACAACCCTGGTGGTGCTCAGGGGACCATATGGGATGCTGGGAATCGAACCCGGGTCAGCCGCTTGCAAGGCAAACGCCCTCCCCGCTGTGCTATCGCTCCAGCCCACTTATTCTCTAGTTTTAAGAAATTTCCTTAAATTCAAATGAGTGGGTTAGTTGATCAGTGTTTTTCAATATTCTCTTCATGCCAGTGAAGGGTATATCCTTTTCTCTCTAGAAATACTGGCTGTTCATTGGTCCCTGGCTATACTCCATGTTGGATGTGATCATGGGAAGGGGACGGAGTTCAGACATGACTTCCACAAACCTTTCCTCAAGTGCTGACAGGCGGAATTGGAAAAGCAGATTCAGTCTCCGCTCCTGAGGGATGTGGAGCCGAGAGATACAGGGATAGGAAGGAGGAAAAATCCAGAAGGCAGGGACCCACAGTTTCTGAGGTTCTTATCTCTGCTAGTCAGGTCCATAGAGGAGCAGTGGCATAACTGCCGGAAGGATGGGACCCCTAGGATATTGGGTTGCTGGTACCAATTCCTTGCCAGAAGCAAGCCTTCCCTCCCACCCACCCCCGTCATTGGACTCTTCAGATGTTCTGTGACTAGAATTCAAGAGTTCAGCCTGAAATTAGAGGTTTTGGGCCCTAGAGAATGTGTTTTAGATTGATTTCCCTCTCTGTAACCTCTGTATCACATACCCTTCCTTTCCTAACACTCTCATCTTATTCTCTCACCAGTTCTTGCCTCTTCTTTATCACCATAGTACAGAATGCATCCTTTGGTTTCTGCTATCTCCCAAACACTCAGGTCCCTGAATATCTTTGGACCTTAGATTTCTTAGTATCTCTCTTTCCAGAATGCCTCTCTGGGCTCTAGAACTTTCTGTGTTTCAAGGATAACCAAGGCATCAAGAGCCTTTGGTTTAAGGCTCTTGACTTCCTCCTCTCCAGAATTCCTGGCTTTGGTGGTCCTGTACCTCAACTCCCACTGAAACTCAGGCCAGGGGGAGTCCCATGTCTTATGTAGGGAGGGGTCTGGGGGGGCTGCAGACTCACCTGACATGAAGATGATAATGAAGGAACTTATGGTGGCACTTACAGAGCAGATGCTGAGATAATTTTTCAACCAAATGTATAGTGTTAATTTAAATGTTTCTTATCTTTTGCTATTTACTGTTGATTTAGGAGAGGAGGTGATGGATATCATAGAATTGAAGCATCTCTTGCTCTCCCTTTGGTACTTGCTGGCTAAAATTCCTTAGTGCCACCTTCCTACCACAACACTAACCATCTAGTGTTCTCACTCCCGATCCTTCCTTGATTTGGCCCAATCTCCTAGTTCCTTCACACCTCCCCATGACCCCCATACTCATTTTACCTTTCCCTCCCATTTCCCTCTGGCTCTCCTCTTTCTAGAAACATCAGTGTTTTGAGTCTTCGTGTTCTTCTCTTCTCATGTCATTCCTTTGCATCTTCCTTAATGTGCGCAACTCCCAATAGTTAGGGCACCTCTTTCTCCTGACGTGGTCTCTCTTTCAGATCCCTGGAAACAACTTTTTCTCAACATTTCTATCTAGATATTCTATGACCACTTCAAATGTAATCAAAAGCCAATGCTACATCCAGGCACGTCTTAGTCTTCTCATCAATTTCTTCTTTGGTGAACTTCCTGCCATTTCCCTGAGCACCCGAGTGCTCAGGTTGTTCCTGATTCCCTAATTGGACATGACTCTCAACTGGACATGGGTAATTCATCAGTTATCAGTATGTCTCTTGCTATCTCTCTCTGCCATGTTTTATCTCTTGGCCAAGGACCTCCCCATCCCAGACTCTCGTTCCAGGCCTGGAATGATGGTGTTGGAGCTGAGTTTCTTGCTCCCTCATCCTCTTCCCTCCTTGAGCTCTTCACCTGGCCTTTCTAAAACACTCTTTGCATCTCATCACACCACTAACTCCACTGTCTCTATTCGCTAGATCCCCCCAGAGTCTCCTGGTCCTGCTTCCTTCTCCAACTCCGCTTCCCAACTCACCTTCTGAGCCCATGCTCTCTCTGTTCACCTTTCAACTCCCCAAAGATGCATCTTCATTCTAGGCTCTCAAGGTACAGCTGCTCTCTCCAGATTCCCAACCTGCTGGGGGAAATACACCCTCTTCAGCACCACTGCTTTCTCCCAATGAGGGCTCCTCCATTGGGAGAGGGGAAGGGGACTTTCCCCGCCCCCTTGATTCTCAATTATGTTGAGGGCCCTGACATTGCCCTCTTCATTTTTGTAGTGCATATTTTTGGCAGCCCATTCAATAGACAAAACTGCAATGAATAAATGTGTCACTTTCTTGTTTGAAAGCCAGATTTGTAGATAAACTGGGGCAGATGCTGTCTGGTCTCTAGACAGCAGGCTCACAGGCTCCTTATGGAAATGGGTTGAATTCAGACCCTCTCCTGCCTCCCACACTGACTGAGCAAGACTTATCCCACAAGGGGTTTGTGTCCAAGATAAAGAAATGTTTGGCAAATAGCTCTTCTCTCTCTCTGTCTCTTTCTCTCTCTCTCTTCCCTTCCCCCCTCTCTCCCAGGTTTGTAGTCTTACATGGGAGCTTACATTCATATGGATTTCAAGCGAACTCCATGGCATCTGGTAGAAAAAGGCAAAATCTTGGAAGTGGCTTGTTTTTTTAAAAACCCATCACAGGCCTTCCTCCTTCTCAGTTCTCAACTCTCAAATCATCATTTACTGAGTGATATAGAAAATGGAAATGGTTTATACTGCAAAGAAAATGGGGGGGTAGGAGGGGAAGGAGCAAAGGATCATGATGGACTTTTCCCAGTAGGGCCACCAGCCTTGATGGACATTTCAAAGGACCCTTAAAATTGTTGTATTCCCTTTGCCCCATGACCAGAAGTCAGCAAAGGGTGGGGGGGCATGGCTGTAGAGTGTTCAGGCTCTATCCCCAATGGTCTGTGGCACTCTGGAAAGGGAATACAGTGATGAATTAAGTGTTGTTCTCCCCATTATACACAGGTTTGGCATCTCTGTTCCACCCCTTCCTTCTAGCACCTCACTGTCTTTCCACAGATGGGCAAAGAATCATGAGACTCGGGTGTTCCTGGCAGTGATGGGCGGAGCAGGGGTCACGCCACCCCACCCACACACTTGCCTGATTGAAGGGTGTTCTTCGTTATGTGAATATGGACTTGTGGAATGTTCAAGTATCAAACACCATCCGGAAGTAGCCAATGCCATAAGCCACCACTTGTGTCTGTCCTCATGGGCTGGCCAATGTGTTTTCTGTGATTTGCAGGGCATGTGTCTGGGTTAGTGTGCTCGCTCACTTGCTTGCTCATGGAATTTGTCTTCTACAGCACATCTTGCGAGCTGCTGACATTAGTTGCTCATGGTGCCATGGCCAGGAGGACCGACTGTGGCTTTCAGAAGCAGGATGCTAAATCACACTGTCAGACACCCAACACTTCAAAGGGAGCCTGTGAGGTGCAGCCTCTGAGTTCAGGAGGTGTGGATGGACTGAAAAGCCCAGCCTGGGGATGGCTTGTTTCTGTGATTCTTCTCTTGAAATGATTTGTTTTCTCTTTGGAGGCCCTGAGTCACTGGAAGTTGAACTTTGAAGATGTCCATTTCACATAGTCTTACTGAATTGTTCTAAAGATCTTCAGCTGTGAGCATTTCTTGAATATTTGCCAGGGGACAACCATGGAGTTCTATGTCATAGAGCAGCAATAAATAGGCCCCTCCTTGCAGGGGACCCCAGTCATTGCTGTCTTGGGACTTTGGTCTAATGAGACACCAGGCAGTTCAAAGAGGAAGTTGCTAGAAAAAGGAATATTACTTAACAACATAGGCCAGAGGTGCATAATGAAGGGGAAACCAAGTCAAAATGACAAAACTATGAGAGAGGGATTAGGGAGATAACTTGGAGGTTGGAGAGATAGTTCAGGCAGAGACTTTCCAAGTAGGAGGCATAGGTTCGATCCCAGGAACCTGATGACCGCCCAGAGCTTCCAAGAGCACCCCCAAGCATGAAGCTGGGGGTATCCCTCTGAACATTTCAAGGGCTGCCTCAAAAACAACAACAAAGGCAAAATAATCCAACTTTGAAAGGAGGTTTACTTTATCTTAGAGCAGGCAGAACATTGCTGTGCAGCATTCAGTGACTTTTGCCATTTAAACAAAGGATGAACCAACTGTCAGGCCCATGAACTGTAATTTTCTTTTAGACAGAATCATCTTGTACCGATACTGTCCCCTCCAACCTGACTTGTAGAGCACAAATGTAATTTGGGCAGAAATCAAAGCCCTATTTCCTCTGTGGACCCTGTTCCAGCACTTGGCTATTTCTCTCTCCTCCCGTGCCGTGGGACCTCTGCTCATCATTCCTGATGCTTTACTCCGATTGTTGATGAGATCCCTCCCAACATTCCCTTTCATCACACACCTGAATCCAAGTGCTTCCAATTGAACCATTCGTTCATCATTAAAATCCCAATGATGACACAATAAAAAGCCTTTTTCCTCATTTTATTCATAGTCCATTTTTGTCCATTCATTTGCAAAATCACTTTCTCTTCTGCCATCTTTTTTCTTACTCGTGGACTCTCTTAACAGGAAATACAAAACTGATGTTCTCACCCTCCATGCAAGTGGATAAGTTCCTGGAATCGTTGGCCTGACATGCAGTGGAGTGAGTGGACTAGACATTCATCCTCTTGCGGCAGGAGAAAATCTGATTAGAGCTGTGTCTTCTTTGAGCTTCCAAGCCTTGGGCTAGTGCTTGCCCATACTGATCTCATAATTCTCGCAGATAAACCCATTTCATAGATGGGCCTCTGAAGTGTGTGCTGGCCACACACTGAGGAGGCCTGGAAAGTGAGAAGAAGCTTAGCAGACACCCCCAAATTGAAATGAAGTAAAAGCTATGGAAGCAGCCAAAGAGCTTTGGAACTTTATATGTCAAATGACTGGGCTGTTAGTATTTTGCAGAAGAATTGGAGTGTGCTGGGATTCTCTGTTTTTATCTCTTTTCTCCCCACTGAGTTGCCTCCATTGTTCCCCCAGCCCTTATCTCCTGCAACAGAGGCTGCGCAGACTCCCCAAGTTAAATGGAAACTGGTCTTTTTATCCTGCAGCCCTGGCCTGCCAGATAGCATCTAGATAAGGCGAAAGGAACTCGCACAGCGCTGCACACACAGCAAATGGGTTTTGGCAATAAAAACCGTCAATGTAGAAAGAACCAAGAGAGGGGGGAAAAATCTTTTAAATTGTTATTTTTCCCTGAGGTCTTAGAGGAAGAAAGAAAGTTTACTTAAAGGGAAACCCCTTTTCATAGACGCTAGTAGCCGAGTAATTTGGGCCTGTAAAATGGTATTCCAATGACAACCTGCCCCAAACGTCTTGAAAATCACTTTTGACCCAGGGAACTGGCTCCAGGAAGCCACTGTTGATATATTTAAATGAATCCAGCTGGATTACTCTGATGTATTGATCCCAGGGCTGTGTGAGGGTGCCTGGGGGACGATGCTTGAAGTCGATCCAGTGCAGTTTGAATCAGTTTATTTTATTGCCACTTTTATTAAAAAGCCCAGAGTTGGGGTTGCTGCCATGAGAACTCCTGGCTGCCCAGGGGATCCGTGGGCTGCCCTGGCGCCACCCCCCACCCCCCCAGCTGTGGGCTGATCACAGGCCTCCCCAGCGCTGGCTACCCCCATGCTCTTTGTAATTGAAATAAAACCTCCAGTTTGTGATTATATCCTTGAGCACTTCTTAAAAGAGTCAGGCTTCTAGCTACTTCAGCAAGCCAATTCCCCCTACCCCACCCCAAACTCCTCCTCCATGCCCTCTGAAGGCTGTTTGGACCTTCCCATCCATTCCTGGCTGGTCCCACGCTCTGCTGACCCCTCCCCTAGTCTCCTGGGTGGCCAGGGCTCAAGTCCAGGCCAGTTCAGTATCTCAGGGCCAGAGGATGGGGCAGGCAATTCAGGAGTGGACTCCTGCAGAAGACCCCAGGGCTAGAGTCCAGGCAAGTAGTACTGCATAGAAGCCTTCTGGTCTACCTCCTGGGTCAGGGATGGTGCCCACTTGAATCTTGTCCTCCTGGACCCACCTGGACCTCAATCCTGAATGATTTGGATATTTCTTGACCCTGGTGACTGTGCCAGACACTGGGGGTGCTGGAGAGCCCCCCAGGTCAAACCCTTGTCTTTTTCCATAGGTCCTGCAAACTTGCAAACACCAACTCAACCCACTTTGGACAGCCAGCCAGGAAGTGATGGATCTGAGGATTCTGGTGCTGGAAATCCAAGGACAAGCCAAGGAAGGGCAAGGCTGTGAGGCAGACAAGTTGCTGACAAAGATGGAAAGGGTGTCTGTGAGTTCCAGGAGAACACGGTAGGAAAGTGTTGCCCATGAGTCACCCAGGGCAGAAGCACTACCCACATCCAATTGTCCAAGCCCTGCATTCTGGGTTATTCCTTCAAGAGGAAGGAGAGCCAGATGCCACTGGGGTCTGGAAGCAGATTTTAGGCATAGTCCTTCAGAGATATTTGGAAACCAGTGGTTCTGTGATTTCTGTTGTCTGAGCTTAGGTTCGTGGGACCCTGTTATGAAGACCCCCACCTTCTCTCAGGCATAACCTCCTCACAGCATAACCTCTTCAAATTCTTTTCTGGACAATGAGTCAATAATGAAGGTTTGAGGAAAATAGAGAATGTTACCCCTAAAAATGTCTGTTGCAGTCCTTGCTGCCACCCCAATGCAAGAGACCTACGATGTTCCCTTCAATTTGTGACCTGGATTTCTGGAAAGATCTGTAAGCAGCCCAGGGGGAACCCAGAATGATGAGGACACTGCTTGGTTGCAACCCAGATCCATTTTAATTGAAATTGTCTAATTTTAACAGAGAGATGTAAGATCGCTCATCTCCTCAAACCTCCTTTCTTAGCTTTGGGTTTTGAAAGGAATTTAAGGAGGTTTTGTTGTACCTCTGCCTTGAATATAAACAGAAAGTATTACTTGGGGATACACATTGACTTCATATCATGTGCCCACAGCTGAAGGAGGTGCAGATATACTTTCCCTAAAATAGCACAGACTATTGAAGAAGATATGGTAGTATCAGTGATTATAAAGACAACTTTTCTAACTGGATGACCAGTTCAAGATAGATATATGTCGACTTTCTTTTCCAAATTCTACAGCTGAAGATTTTGTTACTGTATTCTTTGGGAATTCATACAAATTTAGGATCAGGCTCAGTAGGCTGGCTTTAGTATATTAGATTCATTCCTCAGTCTCTCGCCTTTGATATTTATATATTGATGTAGGCTCCTTCCCAGGGCAATCAATATTCCAACATCTGCTTGTCACCTTGGGTCACTGTCACTGTCCTCCCGTTGTTCATCGATTTGCTTGAGCGGACCCAGTAACATCTCCATAGGAGACTTTATTGTTACTGTGTTTGGCATATCGAATACATCAAGAGTAGCTAGCCAGGCTCTGCCGTGCAGGCAAGATACTCTCGGTAGCTTGCCGGGCTCTCCGAGAGGGACGGAGGAATCGAACTTGGGTCAGCCATGTTGGCTGCGTGCAAGGCAAATGCCCAACCGCTGTGCTATCGCTCCAGCCCGTCACCTTGGGTAGTATGAGAAAATAGAGGTGAACCTCACAGCTAACCTTGATTACACTGTTCCACGCTCATGATGAAGGGCAAATGAACATTGCCCCACCAAGGTTGTGCCTACCAGTAGCAGCCAATGGTTGTAGTTGTAGCTTTTCTCTTGGTGCCTGAGAAAAACATGCTTCAGCACTTCTCATCCGTATGAAAAACTGTGTGGTATCAATACAGTGGGCAGGGTGCTTGCCTTGGATATGACAATCCCAGTTTTTATCCCTGGCACCTCATATGGTCCCCTGAGCACCGCCAGAAATGATTCTGAGCATAGAGCTCTGAGTATTGCCAACTGTGGCCCAAAAACAAACCCAAAACCCCCCCCCCCAAAAAAAGAAAGAAACTGTGTGGCAACCTCCCCAATTGCACTGTTGATCCGTGAGGAATATAGTGGTCAAATTTGCAGCAGTTTGTCTTTCTTTGCTTTCTGCTATCTTGAAAGCAGCCCCAAATGCCACCAAAATCCCCTGAGATACCCACCAGATTGCCTCCCCCGCCACCCTTGGTTGCCCCAGGGAAGATTTTTGCCAGATACAGTGGCCATGAGGGAGGGGCTGGAACTTAGGCAATCCCAGGAATTGTGTGGCCCCCCACTCTGACCCATCCTGATTCCTGGCCAAATTTCAGCAGTATTTATTGACAGTTTTGCAGTTGTACTGGGTTGGACCTGGAGAGATTCAGTCACTTTCCCTTTCTCTGACTAACAGTGTTTCTGGTATTGCAGTTAAAGCAAGGAGAGTTGGGGGTGGGGTGGGGGAGTTTTTCTAACCTTCCCCAGAATATCTTGCACAGATAAGACCAAAGGTTTCCTTGGAGCATTCATTTATTCTCTTAACTCCCAACAGAGCACCGTGCAGTCACCTGAGTTAATCATGGAGCGTTCTGGAAAGTACAGGTTATCAGGGAGTGGTTTTCAGACTTATAATGTTCACTATGTCTCTTGATGTAGATCTGGAGGAATACCTCTTTCTTGTCAAAGCATTGCTCTCCTCAAGCAAACAGACTGTCAGGATTTCATTTCACTGTTTCCCGAGCCCAAAGTCCAATTGTAATTTCTGAAGATAATATAAGATCACTGTCATCTCCTTATGGAAATAGGAGAAGCCTTTCTTAATTGACACCAGCAAAACACTTGGCATTGGGGATCTGCAATGTCAGCTTGAAGTGTACGCAATGCTGGTCTGTGCTGTGAAATGTCATTTTTAGTGAATGGTCCAATTCATACATCATCAGGAGCTAGAATTCCAAGGGGGAGGTTTCATCTTAGGTTTTAATTGATTCTTTCTCTTTTTCCTGCCTAGAGATGATTGACTATGGAACGTTTCCTGTAAGATAAATCACATAGTGAATCTGATACAGTTTCTTGGAGGGAAAGTTAAAAAGCGAAGGACAAACTTGTAAATGCTATAGCACTTGTAGAACATTTCGGGGCATTAATTCTTCCCCAGACTAGTTCGTTCTCACTGAGTCGATTCTAAAGCCAGTTCAGAAGCTATCTTGAATAGGAAACCTACTTAAAAAATTTCCTATTTACCAGGAAAACCGTTTTGGCAAAACATACCAAGCCTGAATTGGTGTAGTAATTGGGAAAAAGGGTGTGGGCTGTGACCTTATCCAGATCCAAAGCAGCACCTCCACTCTTGGTATGTCTTCCCTGTTGGGCTTCCCTAAGGGATTCAACTTGCAAACCAATTCTGCTTCACCAAGTTTAAGAAAATGGTTTCCTATAGAGTATTGCTTTTCCCCCTTTCAATATTGTTGTAGCAACTCTTCTCAAGCCTTTTAAAAATATGTAATTGAGTATGTTCCCACCTATCATTGCACTCTCTGTCATACCCAGCTCTCTTAGCCAGTGGGTTGGGATGGGGAAGGGTAGATGGTGCAGCACAAGGTCCATGTATGGCCATCGCAAGGAGTGCAGGAGTGCTCCCCCGAGCACCCATGCTAAAGGAAAGGAAGGGGAAGAATTGCCTAGCAAAGAAAAAAAAACTGTCACCACCTGACACTTTTGTTCACTGCTAAACTGGCATGATATGACTCAGGAACCATGTGCACCAAAGAGCTACAACTTCTTCAAAAGTGTCACCGTTGGCAAGGCCTCACTCATTCTAAAGGCAACAATTTGTTGTTATAACAAGTCACCCCCATTTTCATTGATGTATAGTGATTTATGATATATAGTGATTTACGATGTTGTTAACCATAGTTTTATGCATGAATCATTCCAAAATCAGTCTCCCCTCACTAGAAGCACTAGGCCTGCTTCCTTCTGCTAATGTTCCAAAGGATCAGTTTCCATCCCTCCTTTTACCCCCTTCAGAGAAGCTTGATTCTTACTATAAACATTCTTATGGAGTCTTACACATCTCTCGATGGTACACTGGACCTTGGGGGGCACACTGGGAGTGGATGGTTTGGTATTCTTCCTGGGTAATACCATCCTAGGCTTTCCTTTATATGAAGATCAGGTTCCTCCACCTCTAGATGCATGACCTGGTTCTGAAGAGGAGGCAAAATTGTGTTCGTTCTCATTCTTTCAGTTGCTGCTGGTTGAACCCCCTCCCTCCACCTCAGGTTTTCCTGTTACTCCTCACTGTTGTCCTCTGTGGACTGTCCCTCTTGGCTGATGCTAACCATGGCTTTCCACAATGTTAAGTATCAGTCACTCCAGTGAAAGGAAGTCCAGCAATGGCTCGGAGGGTCTCCAATCTTTCCAGCTGCCATATTTAAAATTCAGGCTCCAGAAATTCTGCCTGCATTCCATAATCTTTGAAGGTTGACCACAGTCTGCAGATCTTTGGGGCTATTTTTAGAGCTCAAGCTGGGCCAGCACATTATTTATACTGGTCAAATGAGCTGGCATGCCGCCAGGTACCCCTCTCTTTCAGATCTGCTGACAGCACCTTTATTCTCTGGCTGTGAGGAAGGTGGAGCCTTCGTGGGGTCCACGTGCTGTGTCATTACACAAACACAATAACTATCTCAAACATCCGCTTACATAATCCATTCCTTGTCTCAGAGCCACAAATACTGGCTGGAGTTTTTATCCTTTTTACTTTTTTTTTTTTTTATGGTAGTAATCCTGCTGCCAGACTCCTGGGGCGCCAAGCAGATTCAGCTAACCAAAACACAGAACACATTCTAGGAGACCAAGGGAGGATATCAAACCCAAAGCCATTCCCTTTGTTTCCATAGACCTCGGCTGATGGGGATGATTTGCTTTCATTTTCTTGCTTGTAAAACAGGCTGGCAAGCCGAGGTCTGTTTGAAATAGAGGGAGAGAAACAAGCTTTTCAAACTCACAGAAGAAGGCCATGAGATGGAGACTGTAAAAGTACCCAGCATGGAATCAGGCCATGCCCAAGCCCCAACCCCCCACCATGTTTGCTAGCTGACTCAGCATTTGGGAACGCACCCCAGAGCTTCAGTGACTCCAGCTTTTTGTGCATTACATGCCATTTCGAAAGAGTTGGAAAAACTGTACTGCATGACCCAATGGAAGAGTCAGCATGGAGCTAAAAACGTTCCTCTCTGCCTCTTGCCTTCGTGCGAGAACCTTATTGCATGTTATAAATTTGACTCCGTCATTCCTCCCCCCATCTCTGCCTGGTGGCCACATTTTCTAGTGTTTCAGATGCTTTTACTCCTCCCTTCGGTAAGTGTGACATAGGAAGGCCTTCGTGCCAGAGAATGGGCACAGCGCTTGCCTCTTGCCCGTTCTGAAGTGATTTTTAAAGAACCTGGGGCAGGGTGGGGCCAAGGAATGGAACACTTTGAACAAGCGATGGGAAGCAGATGTAGCAAGCTTCAGAAGTCACATTTTCCAAAGTGCATTGGATGTGATGTCTCTTCACATTTCAGAAATTGTCGGTGCAGTGGATTGTTTAAAATCTATGAAGCGAGACTTAGCAGCTGGAGAACACTTGTTTATCTACTTTGTGGTGTTAAATACCAATAAATGTTTTGAACAATGAACTGGTATGCAACATTACCAAATAGTTATCTCTATTAAATGAAGCTCGTTAGATCTTGTGCACAACTGAGTTTTGTTACCAAAGGATACCAAAGGATTATGGGACACATGTTAATCCGGGATAACATACAATCACATAGTGTCAGAGCTATATTTAAGAAGTTGCTAACTTTAGTATGCAGCTTTATTTTATGAGAAGATATGTCCCAGCATCTGGAAGCGGGGGGACCGATCTGAGAGCCTCAGGGTAGGGATAAGAACTACTGCTGTTTTGATCTAATCATCCTTGAGGAAAGATAACCAGTGGCCATCACTGTTACTGTCACTGTTATCTTGTTGTTCATTGATTTCCTCAAGCAGGCACCAGTAATGTCTCTATTCATCGTACCCCTGAGATTTTAGCAAGTGCCACATTGGAGGGTCAGGGGAATGAAACCCATCATTGTTACGGGGTTTTGGAATATTGAATATGCCAAAGGGAGCTTGCCAGACTCTGCCGTATGGGCAGGATACTCTTGGTAGCCTGCTGGGTTTCTGAGAGTGAGCACTAGACAATAAGAGGTTGTGCAAATGTGGCGGCATGCTTCTGGGAGTTTGGTTTTATAGTCTCTGGATCTTGGCCCTTGATGGGATTACACGGTGCCGGTGGGGAGAGGGGGGCAGTTGGTGAGTGTAACTGTCTAGCTACTGGAAGATGGGGGGTCTGGGTGGAGGAGGCCCAGTTCTGATCTGAGCAGGTTTGGAGATCTCAGCCCCGGGTCCCACACACCTCGACTCCTCTGCCAGTTCCTCCATGCATGAGGCTTGTCCAAGCGTGTGGAGAGTGGTTTTGAGCATGGCTGTGGCTGGGTTCCGGAGATCTTCAGGTGTTGTGGCTCTGCTTGGGGTGGGAAACTCAACCTGCCCCCCTCCAAGGGGCTCCAATGAAGACAGCCAGGCGCAGGGGCAGGAGACTCTGCCAGAGGCCATGTTGGTGTTTTATCTTTATAACAACCTGTTTGGTAGACCAGATGTCCATTCCTATTATTGAGCAGGTCTGGTGTAGGCTAAGGTTAGCAAAGTATCTTGAATTTTATTTCTTCCATAGACCCTAAAATGAGTCTGACCCACTAATTCATCTCCTTTTGCCTCCAACCTGGTTCTTCTCATAGTGGTAAAATTTTGTCTTGCCAACTTTACTTTTCTTGCGCATTTCATAACGATGATGATTTGTAATCCCTTAGATCTATTACATAATATGGTTGCTCTTCCCTAAAACTTGGTTGAGGACCCAAAAAGTAGTCACATATATCCACTGAAGCTCTACTCACCAAAATCTGGTGCAAGAGCCACAGCATCTTTCCTTTTTTCTTGCAGGGACATCTTTCCAGGGCTTTGTCTAACAAAGTAGGAGTGGGCAGGGGGTTAGGTTTCATGAGCTTGTCCAGCCCTGAGGCCCAGTTTCATTTTAGTTCCTCATACAGTGAGCTCTTCTCACTGGGTGGGGACTGCCCTCTGCTCCTTTTCCTACAAGGCCACCTCAGGTCCAGTGCCACCCTCTATTGCTTTCTTACCTCACAGAAATAATGTTGTGGCCCCCAAAGCATTTGGGACATAGATAATGTCTGAGGTCAAGTCTACTACGAAATTCCAGATGGCCGTGTCTCTCCTTTAGAGTTACTGTGAAAAAATGGGTCAGGATCTCCAATATTCTTGGATTCCACCTGAGTTTTGCACAGCTAAATTTTGCCATATCAAAGAATTATGGGCCACATGTTAATCCAGGATAACATGTAATCACATATGTGTCAGAGCTGTCTTTAAGAAGTTGAGGTTTGATTCCTGCCTAGAAATGGAGAGGGAGATGGGTGATGGAGGGAAGAGGGATTGAAGTCTATATCTTGTGCCTTCTGATCTTCCCTTCCCTCCTCCCCCACTCCCCCAACTCTGCTTACTTTCAGGAAGTCTTTTTCTATTCAAGGGTCATTGGACTCTGATGCCTGAGGGATAATGTTCTGTCTTTTATCCCCATCAGGATCGTCTCCCTGCCTCAGCTTAGCAAGGTTTTTTAAAAAAATTTTTATTAGTGAAACACCATGAGGTGTAGTTGTAGACTTACAAATTGTTGTGCTTGGGTTTCAGTTATACAATTATCGAATACCCATCCCTCCACCGGTGCCCATTCTCCACCACCACGGATCCCAGTATCCCTCCCACCCCCCATCCTCCACCATCCCACCCTGCCTCTGTGGCAGGGCATTCCCTTTTGTTCTCTCTCTCCTTTTGGGTGCTGTGGTTTGCAAAAGA
>JAOXYA010000021.1:29266973-29277355 GCA_028565675.1 Sorex palustris | reverse complement strand
GATGCTGGGAATCGAACCCGGGTCGGCCGCGTGCAAGGCAAACGCCCTACCCACTGTGCTATCTCTCCAGCCCAAGATGTCTTTTCAATTACGGTGTCTCCCTTAAATTCTTCCAGCAGTGATTGTAGTTTTATGCAAGTTTTTCACCTCCTTACTTACAGTCATTCCTGAGAATTTTTTTTGTTGGTGCTCTTGTTAAATACAATTATTTGATTAATTTCTTTTTCTAACACTCCATCTATGATGAATTGAAACACAACTGATAGTATATTGGTCCTATAGCTGACCACTTTCCTGAGTTCACAGAAACACAAAATCTGCATGATTCCATTTACGTGAAGTATCTAAAATGGTAACAATCATAGAATCCAAATGGAGTCACAATTTCCAGGGATTGGAGGAGGGGGTCATGGGGAATTTCTCACCCAAAATCTCCGTGCCTGAGATGTTGGGGAGGACGTCGCTGCTGAGAATGTGTTCAGCCCAGTGGTGGTGAATCTGTTTTCCTGCCTGCCTCCCAGCACAAGGTCTATGGTCACCTCTCAGGGTTACCCAAGGACCTACCATGCCTCCCTCCCGTCCTCTCCCTCCCCAGCGAGGAAACAGGTCTGGCCAATAACAGAAACTTTTCTCCTCTGTGGCCCTGAAGCCTGAAGCCCCTCCAGCCCCCACCCCCACATCTGTCTGAGCAGACCTGAAGCAAACCCAGCACAAGGCCTGAATCTTTGATGGCAGCAGAGCTGTAACAGACCGTGGTTTGGAAAGTTGTTCTATCTGGTCTCTCTTAAGGGGCTTGAGGTCAGGGGTGCAGGCATGGATCCTTCTTCACTGCTGGGTTGAGTGTCAATAAGAGTGACCGCACCCCCATCTCATACCCACCCCACCTCTGAACTCCATGGGGGAGACCAAATAATGAGCAGGACTGACTTTTGGATTTCCGTATATTCCATTTCTACCTGTGATGATGAAAGTAGTAAATTATCCATATAGTGCCTTATTGCAAGGTCTTCCAAATTATATGCATTTACTTCCGTCACGGTCTACCAAATTGCTAATTCCTCTGATAATGTCACCTGGGTCAGAACTGACAGATAATAAGTGGGCTTTCTACCTTATAATCATGTCTTGGAAATGAATTGCACTGAATCAAACCAAGCACTTTTGGGATTGCCTGATGAGCTGGGGTTGGGGTGTTAAGTCTGAAATTCAATTTGTATGTCCCAAGCTGACTATCTCCGTGGCTGGTGGGTGTGACCCTGAAAATAAGCACTGGGTGCAACGGGGCACGCACCAGCCTGGGATCTGCCTTCTCTCTCTGAGATGAGCACTGAGTGGGGAAGGAAGGTTCTGGTCTTGAGGACCTTCCCACCTGGCCACTTCTCTCCTGGAGGCAGTGTGGGCATGTTGGCTGACGAGCTCTCATTGGTTCTAGTTCCCACTTGGGAATATTCCTTTCTGTGTGACTCTGGATGCTGAGGCCCTGACGGTCATGAATTGAGCTTTAGGAGAAAGAAACCTAGCTGCAATGACAAAGACTGCAGTCATGACCACTTCAGTCTTTGGGAGAAACCTGAAAACTGCTTTATCATCATTTTATGCTGAAAAACAAGAACTGGTGATTGCTCAAGAGCATTCCAAAATTGCTGACAATGAATGAAAGGCTCTCGCTGGTGAGGAAGTGAATGACTGAGGCTAATTCTAGAAATCTAACAAGAGCTGTTCCTGGAGTCCCTGTGTATCCCCAAATAATGTGCGAGTCGCAAGCACCATCTTTGGGTGGTGGGCAGGGGTGAGAGTGTCTCTGCTCTGCAGCCAGTGTTCTTGCAAGACAAGGATCTTCTGTGGTCTGTTTTCCCTGGCCAGTGCCCCGTCAGGCATAAATAAGCACTGGTCATTCTGGAGACATCTAAAGGGAGACGCAGGAGAGCTGGTGACTGGTCCATAAAGCAAATTGGTTGATCTTGAACTGGGCGTTGAGGTCATTGCAACCCAATGACTGAACAGGACAGAGTGGGGTGATGTGCTTAGCATACACTCCTCGATGGAACTAGATTTCAAGCAAAGCCTGGGAAATGCTTTGACTGTGACAAGCATGTCAGCCATTGTCGTGAACAACAGGGCATTGGCCAAGATGTGTGTCCTAAGTTGGGGATAAGTTGAGGTGGCCAAGAAGTTGTGGGGGTGCTGTCTGTGTATCACCTTCATTTTCTTACCCTTGAGGGAACAAAACTGGAGAGAAGAGAGAAAAGGGTCATTTTATTATAAGAATAACCTTGGCTACACCAGTTGATTAGAAAAGAGATTTACTCACAGGCTTTAATTAGAAGCAGCAATTGTCTGTGACCATCTCACCACTGATCACAACTCACCAGGACAAGGTGGGAAGGGGTGTAGTGGCAGGCTTGAGAGAGGGGGCTCCCCCTCATCTGGAAACGAATGCACACAGCAAACATAAATATTAGACCCCGACACTAGCTGGGCTATAATCTGACTGGAATTATTTTCCTAAATTTCTCTCCGGAACTCAGAATCAAATCTCAAGAGAAACACATGGGTTTTCCAGAATGGACAGCAGAGACTTGGGTGACAGAGAGGTTGTAGACGAGCCAGGAAAAGTCAGATCAGGGACTAGCACCCACTTGAAAGAGAGGGGTTGGGGTGAAGTTCTACAAGGAAGAAACGCACTGCCCCTTCCTTCTGAAGGACCAGTCAGGAGGAAGATCTCACTGCGGAGAATGGGAGAGAGAGAGTCGTTGGTGAGGGCAGGGGAGACTTCTGCCCCTGGGAAATCTACAACTGGGGACGTGTGAATTTTACCCACCCAAATTCTCTCCCCCTTTGGAGGGAAGCAACATTGCTCTTTGCCAGAGCAGAAGAGGAAGATGATGATTCCAGAGGGTCTATCAGGGGGTTTTCCTTGCTACAGACCCTGGGTTCTCCCTCCCCGGCTGTAATATATTGCTTATGGCAAGTGTGACGGTGCAGTTAGCTCTAGGCAATCCTAAACTAATGGACACCATGTTCTATGAGTGGAGGCTAGAGACCACCCAGATGCCCACCCTGGACTTGGGGGCCTGCAGGACACAATTGAATCCTGCACTGGGCCTAGTGTGCTCTGTGAACCTCACCCTGCCCCGTCTTCTGAGACCAAGTGAAGCACAAGTGTCAATCTAGTTGGGGACGGTGGGACCAGTGCAAGAGGGACAATCTCAGGTCTGCCTGTTTTGGTGCTGGAGGAAGTGCGGGAGTCTCAGGACTGATGGTGACTGGTCACTGAGACATTCCTGACTCCTTGGAAGGACATTTCTTCCTTTAGGCGCTGGCAGATGCTCAGCATAGACAGAGCAGGAAGGATGGAGGTGGAGAGAATGGGGCTGTGGGACAAGGTGGGAAGAAGAAGGGGAGTTGGGGCTGAAGGGTGTTGTTCAAAACCTCTGATTTGGGGTGGGGAATCCTCATGTGTTGGGAGAGAGGCATTGGTTTGGAACATAGCACCCAGGGATTCAGCACCCAGGAACTCAGTATCTGAGGCTCAGTACCTGGGGATTTAGCATTCAGGGACTCAGCACTGAGGAATTTAGCATCCAGGGATTTAATAGCCAGGTACTCAGCATCTGGGGAGTCAGTAACCGGGGGACTCAGCATCAATGCCCCAGACTTCCTAGGTTCTGTGCTCTGAGGAATGGGATTGGTCTCTGCACATCTCTGGGAATGAAGAGGAAGCATGTGGAAATGTGGCATGTGTGGTGGGTCATGCTGAACTTTGCTGACACTTGTTGTGTCACGTGACTGGGTGTGAGTCTCCTGCAGGCTGGATCGCAGAGGGAACAGGGAGGACTGAGCTGGGGGCAGGAAGCATAGGGGAGCAGAGCAGAAGGTGTGAGGGGGTGGGGAGTGAGTGGAGGGGTGAGGTGGGGTGGCAGGTAGGGTCAGAGAAGGCACCTCTGCCATGATGAACTGCTTGCAAATGCTGTTTCAGGAAGTGCATGCAAATGCCTGTGTTCTTTGCCATGATCTGGAACTAACAGGGATTAGTTCCCCTCCAAGCAAGCATTCTGGTTATGGATCCAGCGCCTAGAGACATCAAAACAAACCCTCTTTCATAAAAGCCTCTCCTATGGGTATGTAAAAATGTCACGGGCAGAGAAGTCATCTCAGCGCAAATTTGATTAGAAGAGATGAAAGTAACTGCCCTGCGTAAGCGAACACGGTCCTTTCTTCTGGGTTTAGCTAAATCCTAGCTTAGGGAATCCCCGGCTGTTACAGAAACTCATGTCCTCTCTTGCCGCCTCTCTCATACTCTTTTCTCCTGCAGTTCCTGGGTGGGACGCAAGACTATTTCTGGGAGACTCCCAAACACTCCGAGCATGTTTCCATTTCCAGTTGCCTCTGCTGCTGTCTACAGGCTGGAGCCAGTTCCTTTGGTTTGCAGGTGACTAAAACACCAGCGACCCAAAATCCTGTTTCAGGATGGGACAACAGAGGTGCTTCCCATCCCCGGCAGTGCGAGAACCCAGACTGTGGCGCTGAGAGGGGCTCTCACCAGCCTCCCCATCCATGTTCCAGGAGTGTCTGGGCTGACATCTTGGGGCATGCACGCTGGGATGTGGGTCCCAGGGTGGGGTGTCTCTCCAGCCCCCTCTTCCTGCTCAATGGGGGGGTTGTAAGGACCCTGTTGGCTCTTGCCACTGGCTCTGAAAATAGCTGCAGGGTCTCTTCCTTCATCACCAACTGCTACTGGAGCTCAAGACGAAGCCCAAGGCTCTGGCGGGGTCTCCAGGAACCACGGAGCATGTGGTTTTCATAATCTGGTCCTCCTGGGGGAGTCACAGAGACTCCGAGAAAGGTCAGGAGCAGAGCCAGGTGAGAGGGACACAGTGTGTGTGTGTGTGTGTGTGTGTGTGTGTGTGTGTGGTGTGAGGGGAAGCTTCGTTTCTCCTTACGATGTTGCATCATTGACCAGCTGTTGGGCTTCTATTGATTGAGCTTCCTATTGATTGTGTTTATGGAGATGTAACTCTCACATAAACTTCACCCCCAAGAACGTGGACAGATGTGTGGGCTTCAGCAGAGTTGCACAGCCATCACTCCTAATTCCTGAGCATTTTCATCCCCCCCCCAAAAAAAAAAACTCTTGCTCATGAGCAGTCTTCCTGTACTCCCTGCACCCCCACTGCCTCCTGCCTCTACCCTCCACCTACTTTCTGTTTGTTTCTGTTTGGGGGTCACACCTGACAATGCTCAGGGCTTTCTCCTGGCTCCACACTCTGGAATTACTCCTGGCAGTGCTCCAGGGACCATATCAGATGCCGGGGATTGAACCCAGGTCGGTGGCATGCAAAGCAAATGTCCTACCTGCTGTACTATATAGCTCTGGCCATTTGGGCATTTTGCTATTAAAGATTTGCTGACACCTGCTCACTCCCAGCCAAGGAAGGGAAAGATTTGGGGGCAAAGGAGGAGAAACTTTTTTTTTCTTTTTGGGTCACACCCAGCAATGCTCAGGGGTTCCTCCTGGCTTTGCACTCAGGAATTTCTCCTGGCGGTGCTTGGGGGACCATATGGGGTGCTGGAGATTGAACCCGGATTGACCGCATGCAAGGCAAACACCCTACCCGCTGAGCTATCGCTCTGGCCCTAGGAATACTTTTTTGACACTTCTCACTGTGGGAAGTCATAATATCCCAACTTGGTGGAAAGTCGTAACACCACATATTTGCAGATCAACTGTCGTTCCAGGCTTTCTTTTCTCCATCTTGGCTCACAGCTGTGGCATCTCCAGGCTCGGCCCTGCCTAGCTCATTGCTGGTGGCTCCTGGTGCTTCCTCCTTCCTCATTCACTATGTATCTCCTACCATTCCTACCATCCTCATGGTGCCAGCTGCCCCAGTGTTTGTCTGAACCCAGACACTTAGCTTTATTTATAACATTCTATACCCGGTGCATTTGGAGGCCAGTCTGCTATGGGAACTGTTTCCTGTTCTGCTTTGTTGGTAGACACGGTGTGGCTGAGTGTGACTGGCACAAAGGAGCTCTGGTGAGTTGAGAGTTGGGGACAGTGTTGTTGGCCAGTCTGGGTTTGTGTGTGGCCTCCGGTTATTCCAGGAGTGCTTAAAAGAACTTCCCTGGCTCAACTTTCCTGAGTCTTACCTGGCTCACTCCAACTCTAAGAGTAGGACTTTCTCATTTTTATGGTTTTAGCACCAAATGCAAGGCAGAGGGAATCAGGAACACTGAACCACTGAGAAGTCCCAGGAGAGAGGAGAGGTTGTGGCCAGATGGGATGAAGGAAGAACAGGAAAGACAGGTCACAGCTTTGTCTTCCACAATGCCCAGTGCTGTGGAAAGTCTCTATTCTTATCCTTAGGGTCTCAGCTCCTAAACAACAATCTCTGTCCTCCTACAATTTAAGCTCAGATTTATCAAATGTTTCTGAGGCGATAGGCTACTTGCCACCTCTGAACTATTTCACTTTACCCTCTTAGCAGAGGTGGAAAGGGATGTTGGACCACATATTACAGTGCTAGGGTCACACCAGTGGTAGTTAAGGGCACCACATAGTGCTAGGGATTGAAAAGGGGTTCACTGCATGCAAGAAACACCTTAACCCTCTACTCTTTCTGTAGCCCACTCTACAGGTGAGTAAACCAAAGCATAAAGGACTTAAACCTGATGCTTAAAGTCTTTCATTTGTATATAGCATAGCTGGAATGAAAACTCAAGGGAGTAGATTTCAGATGTTGCGATGCAGAAGGCCTAGGGGAAGAAAGGGAATGACCATCTACAGGGTGATGGGGAAGGTCATTTATGGGATGACGGGGAAGAACTTCTAATCTTTAACAAACAACCTAAGACTATGAGGTGGAACAAAGAAAGACTCTTCCATCAATGGTGTTGGGAAAGCTGGTCAGTCATGTTAAAAATGAACTCAAACCCTTCTGTCTCACAATGCAAAATAAATTAATGATCTAGATACCAGATCCAAATTCATAATGTATCTTGAAATAAATATAGGCAGAACCCTTCATAAAACTGAATTTAGAGGCATCTTCAATGACTCAATGCACTTGCTTTTTATTTTTCAGTTGTTTGTCCTTCTGTCTGCACTCTAGTTATTAATTGCAGAGTTCTTGCTGTAAAGTCACGTGGCTCAGAAAGACACAGGGGTGCTACTCTTGATCCCAATTCTGATCTACAAGTGTCTTTTCTTCCACTTAGTTTCACTTAATTGCAAGATTGTTTCATACATTTTTCTTCTTCCCATATCTATTTCATCCTCTCTAGTCTCATTTCAGAACTCACTCAACCATTCCTGCTTCTAAAGGAGAAGCCATTCAGATGGTAATAGAGAAAGCTTCAGGTGTAATACCATAATCTAATTTTAGGATATTATTAAGAGCATTTAATTCACATAATTGTGTTTTATTAGAAGAATATGACTACATCTTGGGTTGAATTGACTGGGACATAACTACTTTAGGGCTTGTTATTAAGAATTTAAATATTATTAGGCAATTTCTTATGGTTGTTTGAGGTGTCTAATTTCACTTGTAATAATGGATCTCTTATGAAACCTTCCATAGGAGATAATTTTCTAACTTACAGTCTTTATTTTACATAATCCCTTCAATTCTCAGATTTTTTTTTCATACTTTCCATTTCCAACATGGGCAAACAGAAGCATTAGGTTTATATCACCAGTCCATTACTAGTTAGTATTGCCTGGTTTCTCTGGGGTTTAATAGGCAAGTCTCTGTACTGTCATGAATGACAAGACTCCATGTTCCATGCAATCTCTGAATAGCTGTATTTGTCAGTGTTCCAAAAGACTGGAAAACAGAGCTATGCACATCCCAGAAACATGGTAGGCTCACTAGCCAACCATTTGTACAAAGAAAGAGCCAGGAAGCTTTCTGATAGCTATTGAAGACTCTACTAAAGATCTGTGGCTGGAGCGATAGCACAGTGGTAGGGCGTTTGCCTTGCATGCAGCCAACATGGCCGACCTGAGTTCAATTCCTTTGCCCCTCTCAGAGAGCCCGGCAAGCTACCGAGAGTATCTCGCCCGCACGGCAGAGCCTGGCAAGCTCCCCGTGATGTATTCATATGCCAAACACAGTAACAAAAGAGTCTCCAATGGAAACGTTACTGCCCCGCTCGAGCAAATCGATGAACAACAGGAGGACCATGACCGTGACTAAAGATCTATTTTGAATTAAATTATGACCTATAGTAACTCGTATAAACTGATTCTTGATATTATGGGGGGCCCCAAAGTTGAACTATCATCAGTTGTGTTCTGTCTTGTGAAGTCAATAACCCTCCCCCATTACCATTTCTATCTTCTGGTTTTGTACAGATTGGCATCTCCCTGCCGTGGCATGACTCTCCTGTTAATGCCAATCTTTCTCTATGGCAGGCAGTCCTCATAATTTAGAAGGATGCTTAGAAACATTCTTGTTCACTAGATGCCAGTGGGATCCTTCATTCTAGCCAAGGACACTCAAAATGTCTTGACACATTTCCAGCTAGGCCCTAGGGCCAACTTACCCCTGATTGGAGAACTATTGTTATTGATGATATGGACAAAGAAAAGACTTTATTCTCTTGAGGTATTGAAGCTTCCTGCAGAAGGAAGCATTATTCTTTACACTGAAGTCCATTTATCTATTGATCCTTCTATCATCAGTAGAAATCAGTTAAGAAGTGTTCCAGGAGAGAGGGAAACCGAAACCGAGCTAATTGAAACATGACTCCTGGGATTAGGTAATTAAGGATGTGCTTAGCTGGTTGTCTTACCCAAATCAATGCAAGCTACAGTTTGATATGTCTTAACTATGAACCTGCTTTCTTTTAATAATGTTCCCTTTAGAAACTGTAGAACTGGGAATTAAGAAAACAAAGCAGGTTGGTGTCTGATTGCAGAGTGATCGTGTCTGATAGCCAACAATATGATTACTCTGTAAAGCTGACAATTCTGCTATTTTGGTGGGTAGAATTAAAAATGAGACACTCATCATAATGGGGAGAATGGGGAGTTATGGATAAAGAGGCAAGAGATGAGGAAAAAAGGTTCTAGAATATGGTCTAAATTTGTGAGCTCTAGAGCTACATCTGGTCTAATCTCAGGTCTTCTAACTCTTCCATCTGATCTTGAGCAAGGAGTTTCATTTTTCCTGCCTCTCTTTTTTTCTATTTTATGATATTGGTGGGCTGGAGTGATAGCACAGTGGTAGAGTGTTTGCCTTGTGCACAGCCAGCCCGGCCGAGCCGGGTTCAATTCCTCCACCCCTCTCAGAGAGCCCGGCAAGCTACTGAGAGTATTCAATATGCCAAACACAGTAACACAGTAACAAGAAGTCTCACAATGAAGACGTTACTGGGCCCGCTTGAGCAAATCGATGAACAACAGGAGGACCATTTTTTTTATGATATTGGTATCAACTCTCCTATATCATAAAACAGAAAAAGAGGCAGGAAGATACATAAAAAGCACTTAGGAGGCATATTACTGCTTGCTAAGTGGTACCTATTAATACTGTTTATCAGTTTACTTCCCCAATTTTGCATTCTGATGCCCTAATTCTGGCAAGTTTTGAGACCCAGATCTTCAAGTTTTGCATCTGCATCTTCACAAGATCTGTCAATTTCTCTCCCCATTTAGTGAACTGTAGTTGACTCCCTTGCATGTGGTAGGTTAAGGCCTGAAAATCTTGAAATTCATCATTTCTTTTTCAATCATGAAGAATTTTTGATATTCCCAAAAGTATTCATGAATGAAAACCTGCTCCCATTTACCTACCGCTGAGCTGCAATCATTACCAACCCAGCAAGACTCCTTCTAGGTTTAAACTCTGGAGCTCTCCAGAGTTAGGAGGTCATGGGAGGGCAAAGGGTGCAGAATGAAAAAGACCTGGGGTTTTCCATTAACTCCAAGTTCAATATATATTGTCAACATGATGTAGCTCCACCCCAAACTAGTACTTCCTCGGGCTACATTCATACAAACATTGCACTCAGAATAAAGGCGATAATTCACTTCTCCCAAGAGCAGTTCAAGCCTGACCTAGAGTTTTGATTCTGTTCTCTGTACATCAGCAAAAACAGATGGAGAGGAAGATTAATCAGAGTTAAGTCACCAGAAGCCATGAGTTGGTGATTTTGTTTTTAATTATTTATTTATTGAATCACCATGAGATACAGTTACAGAGTTGTTCATTGGGTTTCAGCCATACAATATTTCAACACCTGTCCCTTCACCAGTGCATATTTCCCACTACCAATGTCTCACTCACTCAGTTCTCCTCCACCTTCCCTCCGTGGCACTTCTCTCTCTCTCTCTCTCTCTGTCTCTCTCTCTCTCTCTCTCTCTCTCTCTCTCT
>JAOXYA010000021.1:29223673-29245210 GCA_028565675.1 Sorex palustris | reverse complement strand
GACAAATGGAGACGTTACTGGCGCCCGCTCGAGCAAATCGACGACTAACGGGAAGTTAAGTGATTAAGTGATTAAGGTATATTTGATTTCAAAGAGAAAATCCCATAGTCAATTTTTGTACTTAACCAACAATTCACTACAATTCTTGTAGTCTCAAAAAATAAAATCTAGGCTGAGATTTGTAAGATTCACAAAAAATTTGTCTTCTATTAATGGCTAAATGAAATTCCCCTTTATACAACTGTCACCTCCTGGGAACTAAATGCTTACCATACACACATAGCACAGCGGGTAGAGCGTTTGCCTTGTACGTGGATGACCTGGGTTCGATTTCTCCGTCCCTCTCAGAGAGCCCAGCAAGCTACCAAGAGTATCCCGCCCTCATGGCAGAGCTTGGCAAGCTCCCTGTGGCATACTCAATATGACAAAAACAGTAACAACAAGTTTCACAATGGAAACATTACTGGTACCTACTCGAGCAAATCGATGACCAATCGGAGGACAGTGCTACAGTGCTACCATACACACACTGTCACTGTCACTGTCCTCCCACTGTTCATCGATCTGCTCAAGTGGGCACAGTAACACTGTGAGACTTGCTACTGTTTTTGGCATATGGAATACGTCACGGGGAGCTTGCCAGGCTCTGCCGTGCGGACAGAATACTCTCGGTAGCTTGCCGGGCTCTCCGAGAGGGGCGGAGGGATTGAACTTCGGTTGGCCATGTCGGCCACATGCAAGACAAAGGCCCTACCCGCTGTGCTATGGCTCCAGCCCATACACACACACACATAAAAAAAAAAATTATGTGGAAAAGTTGACAGTTCTATTTTAATCCAAAGCACACTAATTCGGTGAGTGTTGGGAGGAATCATCTCTTCCTGCCCCGATCTCCAAGTCATTTGGACTTTTCACGTTCAGCCCAATACTTAAATACTTAAATCGAACCTGGGTTCGATTCAACACTGTCCTAACTGAAGAAACTTGATACTACAGACAACAAACTAGACAGAGGTAATTATCAAAAGGTAAATTTGTAATAAACTTTTCCTTAATAGGAATTAAGGAAAAGTTAATAAAACTACCTAGTGAAATATAATTTCTACATTGCACAGTTTCCTTCATAAGAATAGCAAGGAAACACCCAATTTACAGACAACACGAGCATATTGCCAAGTCTGGAGGACAGGACGCATTGGGTACACCAAAAAATGATAAATATGAATTATAATTGCTCCACTTGGATCTTTTAGCAGATTTCCATCTGAAACCGTTTGTCATTAAGTTCTTCAAAACAAGCAAATTCCAAACATAGGTTTCCCTATTTAGAAACCTCCGAATTCATTAGCTTATCTTCCTTCTTTTACTCCCAAGAAATGTCTCACTTTAAACACTCCACTTTCAAATACTATTTTTCCCTTTTTCTTCAACCAGCCCTTTCATCTTTGACTGCATTCTCCAAATGTCTAGAATTCAGTTGCCTGAAAAAAAATGTGACGTCAAACAAAAATAACGAAGTGTGTAATGAAGTTCATTTCCATCCAGAGCACATTCAACAGACTTATGGAAACCTTGAGCTCAAGTTCTTTTTTTTCTATATATATGCACCATCTTTCAAAAACACAGAAACCAAAAAAAGTTGAACATCCCAGAACCAATCTGACTTCCTCCCATCTGGGTTTTCTTTCGCATACAACATGTCAAAGCATCTGCCTTGGTGCAGAGGAGGCCAAAAAGTGCTTAGCTCGCCAACCATGGCATCGGCATGACTTACCTCTAAAATCTTATCAAGGAAGGTTATAGCAGCAGAATAATCGGCACTTTCAAAAGCAGCCATAGCTTGGGAACGCAAATGCTGCATTTCATCAGCTTTGTGGAGTTGGGACAGGGCTTCCTTCTCTTCGTTTTCACTTGGATTAGATTTGAGCTACAAGAACAAAGATAAAGTGAATGACAGGTCTAACGCCCGTGACACACGCCCAGCGAGCCGACTCTTCCAAACACTGGGCCGGTCTGGAGTGGCTGCAGACTAGCCTGGGTGCTGGGCACCTGGGGAGCGGCAGGACCGGCCCAAACACCACTGCAGATGAATTGCCTGTGCCCACAGTGAGCAGTGGAGCACCAGTGAAGACCCGCAGCCCTGTCAAAGCGTACCAGGGGGCCGAGGGATGCAGACCAGAAGTGCAGGAGATCACTGTGGCCAAGAGATCAGGGCCAGAAGTGCAGGAGAGCACTGTGACCACACACTTCTCCATGGCGCAACTGAGCCTGAAGGAGCACAGACTCCCCCTCTCCTTAGATTTCCTTAATACTTTCAAAGTATAAATGATTTTGGCATGGAAACTGAACAGGAGACCAGACTGTGTTTAGAGACTATAGGATAAGAAAAAAGATTCTAGATCCAAGTTACATTAGGGGCTGGAGCGATAGTTCAGTGTGGAGGGCGTTTGCCTTGCATGTGACCAACATGGGTTTGATCCCCGGCATTCCATATGGTCCCCAGAGCCTGCGTGGAGTGACTCTTGAGCACAGAGCGAGGAATAACCCCCGAGCCCTGCTGAGTGTGGCCCAAGCCATAAGCTGACTTCTCTCAGAGCAAAATAAAATTGGATGTTGGCAAAAAATCTACCCACTGACTTGTTGTTCTAGCCAGTCTGTTCAATTCAAATCAGTGAACATGTTCACTGTTCAATTTACCTGCTTAGCGTTACTAATAATTTAGAGTTTGGGGAGGAAAGTAATACAGATTTAATATTTCTGCTTCATTACAGGAAAATACATACTACTTGAGGTACACTGAAACATTCACAGAGGCTTCTAGAATCTGCCTTCATCATTCTTTCTGCTTTCTCTGTTAACAGAATGACTCAAAAAAAAAATTAATTTGAAGGGAGGGGATAAAGAAGAAAAACCCCATTTTAAAAAAAATCAAGTCCAAGGTGGGGAATGAGTCAAAGCTTAATTTTAAGAGCTCTGTGTCTCTGGAGGACGCTCAAGGTAACAACCTTTCAAACTTCTCAAGCATGGGGGTCGGAGAAATAGTAGAGCAGAAAGGGCACTTAGCTCAGCCCATCAGGAGTAAGGAGTAAGCCCTGAGCCCAGCTCAGTGTGGTCCCAAAGCAGAGTAAAGCAAATAAAATAACAAGTTTCTCAAGCATGCCTGTTAAATTCTTGAGGAAGTAACAGCGAGGGAAAAGAACAAAGCATGCACTGGAGTTACGTATTTATATCTATGAAGAAACATTCAAAGAGTAAAATAAGGAAGAAATATGAAAACCAACTGGAAGGGTGGGTGGTGGGGGTGGATGGGGCAAGGACAGAGGAGGGAAAGGCCGATAGACTGAAAAGAGAGAAAGGGCAGTGAGGCGGAATGTCCTAAGAACATACACAAAGGCATAATGCTGCACATTTCTGCACGATTTTATTAAACACCAACCAGGTTAGCAAAAATCAAGAAGAGAGCACAGCGGGGGCTGCCAGGAGGAATGGACACTGAGTCAGGCTCCAGCTTCCGCAGCTGTTCACCCGGCATCGACACTGCAAGGCCTCCACTCACCAGCACTGACTGACCCTCGGCGTGAGAGCAGGGCCCCAGCGAGCTCGTAACACCCGAGTGTAACCTCTCCCTCAACAGAGACTGTTTTCTGGGGGTCTTTTATTGGTCTGCTTCGGGGTAACACCCAGCAGTGCTTGCGGCTTGCTCCTGGTTCTGTGCTCAGGGGACTATACGCAGGGCCGGGAATCAAACTGGGCTGTCCACACGCCCAGGCCAGTGCCTTCCCCACCCCTGTATCCCCAGTCCCACGGGCAAGCTTTCTCCATTAGAAGCCTCCAACACCTTCCACTCTGCCTTGCAAGTGGCATGCCCTGAAACGCGCAGGGAACTCAGCGATGCTCGGGTACACTGGGAAGTCTGCAGTAAGCACCCCTGCCAAACCAACGTCCTGCAAGGACAAGAGCAGCTGGCAGGGACTTGAGATAATTCCTGTTTACAGGTGCCCTTCCAACAGCGCCATGAGTTGCACACATAACAAGGTGTGATGCTCACGGTAGCCCAGGAAGAGACTCAGCATAGTCAAATCTGTTTCATTATGCAAAACGGAGCTAAAGGGAGCTCTCTCCCTGGCTTCTAGGGTATTTTTACCAGTTCTTTGCATAAGGACTGAAGCTGTAGTGAAAATTTTATACTAAGGGCCACAGCAGAGGCATGGGGCTGACACTCCACTCAGCGGTACAGGCCTGGTAACAGTGCTCAGGCTGGTAGGGCAGTTCTTGGGCCCCACCATGCTCAGATACCACTATGGTCACTCTAGCAGTGCTAAGGGATTGCCAATGTGACATCACTGGAACCAGGGGCCACCAAAGCTACAGCAGCACTTCCCAGGGTACCATTGGCTGCCAGATATCCCACAGCAGGACCTTACAAATACCTTGGTCTGGTTCCCACTAGAACGATCTCCCAGGCCTCAGTTGAGTACTCGTAAAAATGCAAAAATAGTTCAATGAAAGAACAAAAGTCTTCAAATCAGGGCAGAGTGATAGTACTGCGGGGAAGGCACGTGCCTTGAATGCAGTCAATCTGGGTTCGATTCCTGGCATCCCATATGGTCCCCTGAGCCCCAGGAGTGATCTCTGATCACAGATGCATGATATTAGAGTCGCACGTTATAAAAACTTGATTTTTTGTATCATTGACTTAAATGAAAAAAGTAAAACAAAACTTTTATATAGGGAAAAAAATTGGAACCTAGACCTTGGTCAACAGTTCTTTTTTTTTTTTTAGGTCACACCCAGCAATGCTCAGAGGTTACTCCTGGCTTGCACTCAGGAATTGCTTCTGGTGGTGCTTGGGTGCCAAGGACTGAAGTCAAGTCAGCTGCGTGCAAGGCAAACACCCTATCTGCTGTATTATCATTCTGGTCCCAGTCAATGGTTCTTAAATACAATACCAAAAATACAAACCATCGAAGAAAAAAAATATCAGTAAGCTGGATTTGATCAAATGATAATATTTAAGTCTGAGAATGACTAAAGAGGATGAAAAGACAAGCTGGGAGAAAAAAAAGACATACTGGAAGAAAATAACCATAGACACACCTGTCGTCAAGTATTTAAATAGAGAGAAAACTCAAAACACAACACTATAAAAGCAAGTATTCCCATCAGAATATGGGACAAAAGAATGAATGTTTCAGTTTAAAAAAAAATGTTTAAGGCTGGAGAGACAGTCCAGGGGTAATGCACCTGCCCTGCATGCAGCTGGCATCAATTTGATCCCCAGCACCAAGTATGGTCCCTCGAGCATGCCAATGAGCAAACCTGAGCATAGGGCCAGGAGTAAGCCTGGGGCATGCTGGGTGTAGCCCACCAAAAATAAAAAATAAATTTTAAAAAGATTTATAAATGGGGGCTGGAGCAGTAGCACAGCGGGTAGAGCGTTTGCCTTGCACGCAGCCAACCCGGGTTTGATTCCCAGCATCCCATATGGTTCCCTGAGCACCAGCAGGGGTAGTTCTTGAGTGCAGAGCCAGAAGTGACCCCTGTGCATCATCAGGTGTGACCCAAAAAGAAAAAAAAATTATAAATGGAAAATGAGCACCTGAGGTCACTGCCATTAGGGACATGTAAGTTAAGACAATAGTTATTACTTCACCCCATCAGAAGGACTTAACTGAAAAGTCTGTTACAATCACAATGCTAGAAAGATGCAGAGGAAGAATGCACTGGAGGAAGTAGTTTAGTGGTTTCTTATAAAAACTAAGCACGCAATTACCATGTAATTACCGTAAAGCCCTGAAATTGTACTCCTGGGTAAATACCCGAGGAAATGAAAACTTTATGTTCACACTAAGACCTGTACACGAATGTTCAGGGCAGTTTTATTATTAAGTTGCAAAAAAAGTAGAAACAGTCTTCCTTGGAAGACTGGCCAATGGTTGGAATTAACCACAAGTGTGTGGGGAGCTGAGGGTAGGAAAAATACAGAAGGGACCAGTATGACAATAATAGATGGGAATGATCACGCTGGACAAGATCTGAGGGTTAAAGTAGGTAGAGATTTTTTTGATAACCTTTCAGTATCAATACTGCAAACCACAATGCCAGAGAGAGAGAGAGAGAGAGAGAGAGAGAGCCTGCCTGCCATAGAGGCAGGCAGAAGTCAGGGGTGCGGGTGATGGGAGGGAACCTGGGGACCCTGGTGCTGGGAAATGTACACAGGTGGAGAGATGGGTGTTGAAATACTGTGTGACTGAAATCTAATCATGGACAGCTTTATAAGGGTCCATCTCACAGTGATTCGATTAAAGTTAAAAAAAAAAGTAGAAACAATCCATATGTCCACTAGCTGATGAGTGGATAAGTAAAATGTGCCAGACACCGACCACAGAACAATCAGCAATTGAAATAAGCTAAAGGCAACAATCTGGATAAATCTCCAGACAAGCATAAGGAGGCAAGAAGAATCGGTTCTAGGGGCTAGGAAGATAACGCCCAGGGCTGGAGAGCAGACTGGAATTTGCAGGGCCCAACGCTGGAGCCTTGGCACTGCATGGGCCCCTGAGTACTGCCAGGTGTGGACCTGGTGGCCACCAGCATCGATAGGGAGGTCTTCTTTCCCCACACACAAAAAGCACCCACCAAAGTCTGCTGCAAAAGGTTCTATACTAGATTCCGTGAATGGAAAGTCTCTGAAATGTTAGAACTTAAGGAATAAGTGACAAATTAGTGGCTGGGAGGCCCTGTGAGTAAGAGGCCAAAGTGTAGCAGGTAGGAAGCGGGTGATTCTAACAGGACAGGAAGTCCTTGTGGCAACAAAACTGTTCTGTTCAATATCTTGAGTACCAAGTTAGCTGTGCCAGAAGGGCACAGAATAAAATCCTCACCGAAATGGGTACCAAGATCAGGATCATGGCAGGCTGCGTCAACGTCAGGATCCCGGCTGCCATTTTGTGCTACAGTTTTAGTTACCACCGCAGAAAACTGGCTATTGGGTTAAAGAGTCACAGGACCTATTGACATTATTTCCTACAACTGCATGTGAACCTGTCATTATTATCTCAATAAAAATTTCGGGGCCAAATTTTTGAAATGTTCAATACAGAAGCACATTCTCAAGGGAGAATGTAATACACTAGCAGAAAGGGCCATCTCTAAAATATACGAGCAGAAATCTATCACAAACCGATCTAAAGATAGAAAGTCTCCTGAAAGCCCCCTTGTTTCTGAGAGGTTCAAGTTTGATCACAGATAAGATATAAGTGAAGACGAAGCCACAGTGCCAAGAACACCATTTTCCTACAGGTGGCCTGGCACACCCGGCGGGAAGTGAGCTGGGTTAAAGCCTCACTCTGGATTGTTGCTGCTTATATTGTTTGGGTTCTGGATGGCTAGTAGGCCATATGTGCTGGGGCTCAGGGGGTCGCACCTGATGAGGGACCACGCAATGTTGGGGCTCAAATCCAGGACTCCTACACACAAAGCATGACTCAGCCCACAGAGCTCTTTTAATACTAAAAGGCTACACTGAAACTGTGACTGGAAAGAAATACTAAAGAACAGATTTCAGTACTTAGTAAGAAGAAGGAAACACGTTCTCCAGATTTATTGCTCACCCACCTGAAAATTTTTAACACACCTGCAGTGTACATGGCCAGAGCTTGGGCCCCTGCATACCAGCACAACCCACTCCCCACCACAGACAGACAGACAGACAGACAGACACAGACACACACACACACACACACACACACACACACACACACACATACACACTTTTCAGTTTTATTTTCACTGCAGTTATCACAATAAGCATTTTGCTGAACACTCAAATAAGGCAAATTATAGATGGCATGCTGTTATATATACCCTCTTTAGCCTAATCAAGAAATCCATATAGAGCAGAAAGGCAGGTCTTCAAAGAAATGAGAGCATAAGTATACCGGTCAGTACATGACTTACTAAAATGTTTTTCAGGATATGACCCCTTCAATTTTAATTATTCTGTATCATCCCCACAAGAAATCCAAAGCACTTTACTTCTTGCAAAGTCGTCATATGAAAGATTAGAACATTCCTCTGTAAGTATCTGTTTCTTTAATCCTTTCCAATCAAAGGGTTTCCCAAGTGATTCAGAGGACTTTGAGAAGAGTTCAGATGACACCTCTAGAATCTCATGGAGAAGAAAGCAGAAAACAGAATTGTATGCTGATTCTGTACACTTTCCCTTCCAACTTTTGATGTGATTCTTTGACGTTAATCACTGAATATCAGTTCAGGAACTGTGATTCTTACACAGATCAAGTGGTCCCCACTTAGGCAATAGAATTATTAAATGTCTTAATACCCAGAAACAGGGACAAAATGTCCACTCAACATGTGGGTTGGGTTTTGGGTGGTTGGTTAGGTATGTTCACAGGGACAAATAGAAACTGAACTTACCACTTTTTTAAAATCATCTTCTGCTTCATCAAGTTTCCCTTGTTTGAGTAATAAGTGGCCTCGCTGTAATCTTGCCTAGAATGAAAGAAAGGACACCCGAGTGTTATGTATCTCTATACTGTCTTTAAACGCAGAGAGTAGGGGCTAGAGGGATAGTACAGCAAGCAGGGCACATGTCTTGTATGCAGCCAAACAGTATTTGATCCTTAACACCTCACAGGGTCCCCCCGAACCTCGGCCAGAGTGATCCCTGAGCAGAGAGCCAGGAATAAGTTCCGAGCACTGTTAGCAGTGCCCCCACCTGAAATGAAGGAGGAAACCGTTAATCGCCTATCAGGTAACGAATGGATAAGCAAATACGATATGGCTATCCAATTCAGCATTATTCAGTTATAGGAATACAATCCTGATACATATTATATCACATGGATGAACCTTGAGAACATGCTAAGGAAAATTAAGTCAGACACACACAAAAAAAAAACATACTTTATGACTTCATTTATACTTCATTGTATGTCTTTAGAAAGGGTGAAGTAGGGACCAGAGCTACAGCTCAGTGGTAAAATGCAAGCCTGATGTGTATAAGACCCTGGGCTGGATGGCCCACATCATTCCACAAATAAGGAAAGAAAGCAGATGTGATGGTATGTGAATTACATCTCATTTTTTAAAATATTTTTGCTACTGCCATAAAAACTGTGTCATCTGGACTTTACTAAAACTCCGAAAACCGTCCTACAACTACATATCCCAATATGCCCAGAAAGACATCTCTCCCCTCTTGACACAAAGTGGCTGCTCCTCCTCCATCTTTTTGTTTCTCTTCTTTTCACTTGAGTTTATTCTTTATTGAGTTGTATTCTTTATTATTGAGCTTTACTCCACACCTTCACTGAAACTGTCACCTGACACAGCCTCTGACCACCCCCCCAACCACCTCCACCACCCTCACCCCCCAGCCTTACACCTCACCCAACATTCCAGCCTCCAGGCAGACTCATCTTCTGAGCTACAAAGCAAACGCCACTGGCAAAGCTTCTAAAACACTTGGATTCCAAAGACCCTCTTTCTCATTGACCTGTGAGTCCAGGGATTGGGGCATTCTCTCTAGCTGCCCAGTTCACTACATCAAAGACATCTCCTATGCCAGGCCTCCTCTGAAGTAACCAACAACCGCTTCCAAGTGCCCTTAAATTCTCCTTTTAAAAAAGGTTAAATTGCACTTACTGCCGTGAAATCCATCTTCAGTTCAATCACTTTGGTTAGATAGGGAAGTGCTGCTTTTGATTTGCCCATAGCTAAAAAGACAGTAGCTCTCCGATAGTAAGCGATGTAATTTTCAGGGTCGCCATCTGAAAATTGAAATAATAATTACTGCTCTCAAACTTGCTTTTTAAAAAAAGAAGAAGAAGAAGAAGAAGAAGAAGAAGATGAACATACAGCGAAGACTGTAGAGTTACAAAGCCTAAGGGGTTTACCCTTGAGAGAAAAGTTCGCCAACCTCTGGTGTGGAATGGTAACTATATTCGAATCATTACTTTAGTAAGTTTATAATTCAGTCCTTGTCTTTTCTAAAATATTCTCATCACAGGATTTTAGAAATCTAGACTTCTAATTAAACCGACATACTGAATGCACATCTATGCTCCCGAGGAAATGCCAAGACAATGGCAGCAGTGAAGAAAGAAAAGCACAAACCAGGAGGAAAATGAAAATGAGAATGAGTAAAGAAATCAGCAGAAAAGCAAATGGATGCCTTAGGCTTATTAATGAATTCACTTCTGCTCAGCAAAGGGGGTTGGGTAGGACTTAAACAAATGATCTTAACCAAATCAAGTCACCTTTTAAAAACTTAATATTTACACACACATGTTCATTATTATAAGAGGTACAATGAAAGGTCTTCTAAAATTTCTACTCTTGATGGTCTTATCATTTGAAAAATAATAGCACTGCAGCACTGTCGTCCTGTTGTTCATCGATTTGCTCGAGCAAGCACCAGTAACGTCTCCATATTGAGACTTGTTGTTACTGCTTCTGGCATATCAAGCAAGTACACCAGGGGGAACTTGCCAGGCTCTGCCATGCAGGCGGAATACTCTCGGTAGCTTGCCGTGCTCTCCGAGAGGGATGGAGAAATCGAACCCAGGTTACCTTGCCACGTGCAAGCTAAATGCCCTACCCACTGTGCTATCGCTCCAGCCTTCCTTCAAAAATAGCAGGGAGAAAAAGGCTGAGAAAGGAAGGGCAAAAGTTCCCAGGGCAAAATTTGCTCTGTCAGCCAATTGGAACCTTGCCCCCTGTTTCCCAGCCTGACCAGCCAGTTTCCTGCTTGTTAAAAAATGGGTCAATCTCTATGATAATACAGGATACCACCATTGAGGTTTGTGGTTTTAAATCATCATTAATGGCACCAAAAATTAAAGTACAACTGACAGGTAGGAGGAGAGAACAGGTGATACAACCATTATGGAAGAAAATACACAGATGGCCAATAAACAGGAAAATAAGTGCTCAGCATCACAAGTCAATAGGGCAATACAACTCAAAACCACAGAGGCCAGAGACAGTACAGGGCTTTGGACTCTCAGCACTAACCCCCCCCCCAAAATAGCCCACAAAACACAGGGAGAGAAGAGATGGAGAGAGGGAGGGACATAGGGGCCAGAGGAGAATGGAGGGGAGGGAAATCTGACGCCAAGTAAAACAGAGGATCTGCAGTTCTGTTCTGGTAAAGACACACTTCCTACGAAATTCAACATGCCATGACACCTTATCACCACGTCACTATCTCCCATATATTCCACAAACACACAATTCAGACTTTATTTTCTACTGTAATTCTTCTCTGAGCAATCAGTATTTCATACCAACTGAAAGGTCGAATGTCTCAAGCTACACTCAGAAATGAGGATATATGCACCATTTGAGAATCATGGCCACTCACCAAATGACGAAAAACAAAAAGCACTGCTGGGCAAAATCTGAGCACGCTAGGAGCACGTCATTTCCTCCCTTGACCAACCATGCCAATAAATGGTGCTAAGGCCTTACTAACTTTCCTCCTCCAAGGAAAGCAATATTTTACTGGATATTTTGGGAGGGAGACTCTCTCAAGAATTTTTGTATGACAGTGAAACTCAAGAAAAATGAGCAATCGTCTTAAATCATTTTCATTATAGACCTTAGTGCATTGCAAAGACCCGAGGAAGAACTTTTTTTTTAAAGCATAAAACAAGCAATAGTTTCTACAAATATTCCTGTGGTAGTAATAACCAATATATTTCTGACATATTTTATCGAACACATAACTGAAAAAAATTAACTGCCATGTCACAAGACAACTGGAATCAATAAAAACATGTTGACTTTGCATTAACATGGTCTCAGAGCTAACACCTACATGAAAAATCCCTCACAGGCCAGGGAGACAACTCAAGGGGCTATAGTGCATGCGTGTGTGTGAGGCCCCAAATCCCACCTCCAGCAGTGCCAAGCACCTCCAAAGATAATCTGAAAAAGACCCCCACCAGCACACTGGGTGTGACCACAATATCCCCCACTCCCAAAACCCCCAGCACCATGGACCCAAACACTGAACCATGCAGCCCAATTTTCAGACCCCGAAACCAGGGTCCCCTGTGCATTGATTAAGAGCTGCCTCACATTAAAAGAAAGAAAAATGCCTTGTACAAATTGTTGTGCCAATTAGACACCATTTTTTTTAGTTTTTTTTTTTTGGGTCACACCCAGCGATGCTCAGGAGTTACTCCTGGCTCATGCACTCAGGAATCGCTCCTGGCGGTGCTCGGGGGACCATATGGGATGCTGGGAATCGAACCTGTGTTGGCCATGTTGGCTGCGTGCAAGGCAAATGCCCTACCCGCTGTGCTATCGCTCCAGCCCCCATAATATCCACTTTCAATATGCTGCAGATTGGTGGTGATAGTCATAAGACCAAGGTTTCAATTGAAGAGTGCAATAAGGGGGTCCCAGATAATACAGCAAATAGTCTAGGCCTGGCCCTGCAGATGGCCGACTTGAGATTGATCCCAGCACTGTATGTAGTTTGGTTTTGGGTGATGCCATCTGGTGATGCTCGGGGGTTAGTCATGTATCCACACTCAAGAATCACCTCTGGTTGTATTGGGGCCTACAAGGAGGGCCAGTGATTGAACCTGATTGGCTATTGTGTAAGGAAGTGCCCTCCCCACTTACTTTCTCTTGCCCCGGAACTGTATGGAGTTTCTGAGTCCCTCCCGGAGTGATCACTGAGTGCAGAGTCAGGAGTAAACCCAAACACTCAAGCAAGTTCAAGGACAGCAAGCACTCCAATTTTATTTTAAGCTAAAAGCAAAGGGGAAGATGGGGGGTGGGTGGGTAGCAGATTGTACAGCAGGTGGGGCAATGGTCTTGCCCATGTCAATCCAGGTTCGATCCCCGACATCCCCACACTGTCCCCCACCAGCCAGCAGCCAGGATGATCCCTGAGCAGAGCCTAGGAGCAAACCTTGAGTCCTGCTGGGTTGGCCCAAATTTTATTTTATTTTATTTTTGGTTTTTGGGTCACACCCGGAGATGCACAGGGGCTACTCCTGGCTCATACACTCAGGAATTACTCCTGGAGGTGCTCAGGGGACCATATGGGATGCTGGGAATGGAACCCAGGTCGGCTGCGTGCAAGGCAAATACCCTACCTGCTGTGCTATCGCTCCAGCCCCCCAAAACAAATTTTAAAAAACTTGGGGGCTGGAGCGATAGCACAGTGGGTAGGGCGTTTGCCTTGCATGCGGCCAACCCGGGTTCTATTCCCAGCATCCCATATGGTCCTTTGAGCATCGCCAGGGGTAATTCCTGAGTGTATGAGCCAGGAGTAGCCCCTGTGCATTGCCGGGTGTGGCCCAAAAAGCAAAAACAAGAACAAGAACAACAACAACAAAAAAACCAACAAATTAAAAAAAAACTGTGAAAGAGTCCAATGGAGGCAGAGCATTGGTTTGCTCTGCATGTGGGAACCTCTGACTTGATGCCTTCCAAGAGCAGTTAAATTGACCACAAGCCCTGAAACAGATCAGTGGCTATGTGGGTGAGGAGGTAAGGAATGAATAATCTTAGGGGCCCCGAAAGATGGCACAGCAGGGAGGGCATTTGCCTTGCACGCAGCCCACCAGGGTTCGATCCCTGGCATCCCGTATGGTCCCAGAGCACAGCTAGGAATAATTCCTGAGGGCAGAGTGAGGAACAACCCCTGAACACCACTGGGTTGGCCCAAAAGCCCAAAAGTAAATGAAAAAAAAAAATAAAAAATTACAAATAAACAAATTTGACTCACACTTACAAATTATTATTCAAATTAATTCCTTGGGATTGGTGAGAAGACATTGAGCAGAGGGTGTTAACCTAGCCCTGAGTTGACACAGGAGGGAGCCCTGAGCAGTTGGGTGTGGCCCACACTCCCCTTCTCAAATAAATGAAAGGACATTTAAGATAATAAAATAGGGTCTGGAGTGATAGTACAGTGGGTAGGGCATTTGCCTTGCACGCGGCCGACCCTGGTTCGATCCCTGGCATCCCATATGGTCCCCCAAGCACTGCCAGGAGTAATTCCTGAGTGCATGAGCCAGGAGTAACTCCTGAGCATTGCTGGGTGTGACCCAAAGAAGCAATAAATAAATAAATTAATTAATAAAATATATATGAAGGAAATTTAGCAGAACAATGGAATTGCTAGGGCTAGAGAGACAGTATGTGGGTAAGGTCCTTGCCTTTCATGGAGCCAACACTGATTGGATTCCAGGACCACATACGGTGCTCTGAGCAGCCAAGAATAATCCCTGGCCACAGGATCAGAAGGAAATCCTAAGCACAGCCAGGTATGGCCCAAAATCCTCCCCAAGAAAATTAAATTGCTAATGTACATTGTATACCATATTCAGAAATTCCAAATGGACCAAAACTAAGAGCTATTAGAAGACAGTCTTGAGTTTGAGAGATCAGCCTTTAAGAAGCTACAAAAAGTACTAAACAGAAAACGTTATAAAACCAGCCGCATTTAGCTTGAAAACCTGGTTCCTCCAAATAAACAATCAATCCCAGATACTGGTTTGACCATAATTTTAAAGGATACAATCATAGAACTAGTCTATGGGGAAATCTTTCTGAAGTGAAAAATGGACCCAAGTGGAAAGTTGGAAGTTGTTGATGGTACTTGCATTTTGATGCATACAGGTGCAACAGAAAAAGCTGTTCAACTCAGCGAAACATGTACTAAGTAAGGTGTTAGTGCTAGTGACCTCTAGAAAGCACCAGGATAAAGTTTAAAAAAACATTTTTGGGGCCTGAAGAGATAACACAGTGGGTACAGTGCTTGCCTTGCATGTGACTAAGCTGGGTTTGACCCCCAGCATCCCATAACCTCTCAAGCCTGCCAGGAATGATCCATGAGCAGAAGTAAGATCTGAGCATCATTGGGCATGGCCCCCAAACAAAAAGAAAACACAATAGATACTAAACATTTTACATCTTGAGGCGGGAGAAATAGTAAGGGGAATGAGGGTCTTTCCTTGGATGCCGCCAACCCCAGGTTGATCCTCTACACCATACATGGTCAAACACAGTCGCTGAGAGTGATCCCTGAACATAGGGCCAGGAGTAAGCTCTAAGCATGCTAGGTGTCATCCAAATGATCCCCCACCAAATAATAATAATAGTAATTTTGCTTCTCTGTATCTCCTAACTATAGTATACATGTACTACTTCTGTAATAATTAAAAGAACTATTGGGCTGGAGTGATAGTACAGCACGTAGGGCATTTGCCTTGCATGAGGCCAACCTGGGTTCAATCCCTGAAATCCCATATGGTCCCCCAAGCACCGCCGGGAGTAATTTCTTAGTGCAGAGCCAGGAGTAACCCCTGAGCATTGCCACATTGCTGGGTGTGATCCAAAAGGCAAAAAAAAAAACCCCAACTACAACAACAACAAAAAAGGTCTATTAAAATGAATAAATTAAAAATGAGTAAACAAATTTTGGATGGAAAAAAAATAACAAGAAGGCAAGTACAGGAAAATTGTTGCTTGCTGCCTATAACCAACAAAGAACTAAGATCAGAATTTTCTTTTAAAAACAACCTGTAAGTCAAAGAGATAAAAGCAACCAAAAAAAAAGCATGAAAAATATAATGTACAGAGGAAATCTAAATCCTACTGCCTGCAGGAAAAGTTGCTCATAAGTCAGCAGAGAGGTACAAAGTACATAGCACAGCACCCTCCAGGCAAGCAAAGAACTAAATTCAGACAATGCCAAGAGCTGTCCAGGTTGAGGGTAATAAGAACTCTCATAACTGACTGGGGAGAGTATAAAAACAGCTTGGCATAATTCATTCCGGTTCAAGATGAGCAAATACCCTAGAAATCCATCGACAAGAATACACCTGAGAGTCATTTTTGCAATAATTGTTCCAGGTCCATAGCAGCTCTGTTAATCTGTCCGGAGGGGAGATGAGTCCAGAGTCCGTTAACATTAGAACAGCATCTGAAGACTGCAGGACAGTCCAACCTTGGAGGGGCAATGACAGTGAATGACAGAGCAGCTACTTAAATCCAAAACCCAAAGTCTGACAGAGTAAATGTTAATATCTAGTTGCCTTTGTATACATGATGCCTGTATAGCAGCCCTCCAGCCAAGAGAAAGGAACCCCAGAGGGAAACAAAAAGGCAAAGATGTTTGTTTGTTTATTTTTGTTTTATTGGAGTTTTGTTTTGAGGGGGAAAAGCTGACAGTGCTCAGGCCTTAGTCCCTGTTGGGGCTTGGGGGACCATATGGGTGCCAGGGATTGAACCCGGCCACATGCAAGACAAGTGTCCTGGGGACCAGGGTGATAGTACAACGGGTAGTATGTTTGCTTGCACAAGGCCAATCCAGGTTCGACCAGCATCCCAGATGGTCCCCAAAGCACCACCAGGCGTAACTCCTGAGTGCAGAGCCAGGAGTAACCCTTGAGCATCGCTGGGTGTAACCCAAAAAGAAAAAAAAAACAAGTACCCTGCCCACTGAACTCTCTCTCTCCCCATACCCCATCCATTTATTTTTATTGTAGGCACCTGGTTTATGAACTGTACATGATGGGGCTTCATGCACAACACATTCCAACACCATATCCTCCACCAGAGCATCTCCTTCCGTCCACCACTGCCCCCCACCCTCTTCCTATCTATGATAAGCTTCCTACTGAAGACCAATTCTCCATTACTGTTGCCTTTGGGCATTTATTATTCCCCTACTGTGTTTCTCTGTATCCCGCATAGAAGAAAGATCGTTCTGTGTCTTGGGAAGATTTTTAAAGCTAATAAAGAAAATCAGTGAACAGGGGTATTTCAGGCTTAGGTTAAATGAAAGATATTTGGCTGAAGATCTTTTCCTAGGGGCGGGGCGGGGCAGGGAAAGGATGCCCTCAAAGGTCCACAGTTGAAGGAGATGCAATAATAGCCAGTCTGAGGGAGCTTGGCAGTTCAGTGTGAGGACTCCATTTGGGGCCTGTCATTGCAGGAGGTTTGTTTGTTGTTTGTTTTGGGTCACACCTGGCACTGACAGAGGGACCCTAGCTAGGCCTCCCACAGACAAAGGATGCCATCCAGCCTTAGGCGCCATCTCTCAGACCCTACCATTTTATTTTTAAGAAAAGAATCTGAAAATCAATGGTTAGTACCAGCAGAAGGTTACAAAAGTGTATTCTGTATGACTCCACTGATGGACAGTTTAAAAACCAGGAAAAATGAAAGAATATTATTCGGGGATACACAATTCTCTTTGAGTCTTCATACAAAACTGTCTAGAAAAACAAAGGAAATTGTTGTTTTTTTAAAATTTTAAGATAGTGAAATTTCAAGATAACAGGGGAGGGTGAACAATAAGCTACCAGAAGAGACAGAGGATTTATAAGGATCTAGCAAGTTCTATTTCTCAATTCATGTGGTGGATATCTGAGGCTCTAATGTATATATATATTATTATAAAATATGCATATATATTATAGCAACAATAATAACATCATGCCAATCATGCAGTATGTTTTATATAAGATTTACACATGTATATAACTGCTCTCACTCTCGAAGTAAACCCATATCAGGAAACCAAGCAATTGTGTGGTCCCAAAGTGAATGCAGAATTAGAGCTGGTCACTAAACTAACACTGAACCATTCTTTGTGTCAGCCAACAAATTAGACCACTTAAAAAAAAAAAACAAGTTCAAGTCTTCCACCCTCGTTCCCTTTCACTGTCAAAGTTCCAGATCAGAGAGCACATGTGGAGCTTTCCCAGGTCACATGCCCCAGCTCCTGCACACAAGGAACAAAAAAAAATGGGGTGGGTCTGAGAAGATAGCTAAGTATCATTCTGCAACCTTTACACTGCATACTTATGACTGCAGTGATTTGTTTAACCAGAAAACAGAAGCAATACTCCCCCTCAAAGCAACAACCAAGAAAGCTTACCAGAACATCACCTCATTATTCATGTGCAATGAACTCCAACTAATACTTAATTACAAGAGGCATTTGGAGGTTCCAAGCAGAATAAGACATAGCATTCTCCCGAGGCACTTGATTGATTTCTCAGATTATAAAACTCAAGCCAAGAGAAATCTGAAAACATTGATTTAGCAAGAGAGCGCTCAGAGAGCACTCGAGGTTTGTAATGGGAATAAATACAGAATAAATGAAACTGGCCAGGTTGTCTGTCTGTTACAGATCTTATGCCAAGATGTATTTCAAGCTTCCCTGCTACTTGATTTTTCTGGTGTAGCAATTTCTTCAGGGTAAAAAGACAGACCCCATCTCTTTTCTCTCTCTCTCTCTCTCTCTCTCTCTCTCTCTCTCTCTCTCTCTCTCATGTTTATTATAACACATGCCTGCGACTCTGCACCATTAATTATGCTTGGCATGATTTGCACAAGCTCAGAAATATGCTAAACCAGAACTTGGATTATCTATTTCCTTTGAAATTATTAGCAATGAAGCATGCCCTGCAAACAAAGCATGAACATAAAATAAAATACTCTGTTTACTAAGTTTTCAAAGACGAAAACTGCTACTCCAGGCATGCATCACCAATTGGAGATGACTTCCCTAATATCTTGAACTAAAGGTAACATTTAAAGGCTGTTTATCTGAATCCTAGCTCCACCAGTTCCTAGATATGTGGCCTTTAGCAAGAGAGTTAATTTGGGTTTCACCTGGAAACTGTCCTTACTGAAATGCTGTCCATGATGTCCCTCATAGGGTTTGCCTAGAGTTGAATTAGAAGAATGCCCAGTGCAAAGCCAGAACAGTTGAACATTCAGGAAGCCTTCGCTGTGCCGAGACTTTGTGCTTGCTCAGTCGAAAGAAGACAACCTACTCTGTGTCCCTCCCCGAGTCAAAGGCAGACTTACCATTTAGATTCCAGGTTCCACCATGTGTCATTTTGCCCATAAAATATGAGCACACCCCCACCTCCTGCACCCACAAACAGATGCTTGGGCCAGAAAGAACTGTAATGGGGCAGTTGCAGGGTGGGCGAGTGTGTGTGTGTGTGTGTGTGTGAGTGTGTGTGTGTGTGTGTGTGTGTGTGTGTGTGAGGTTGGGGGAGGAAGGGAGAGAGAGATAATGACAGCAAGCGAGAGAGTGAGAGAGTCCTCAGGTGTCCTCTGTGTCCTCAAGGACACTGAGAATACATATCCTCATAATCAAAATATTATTTCTAAAAATCTTTATAAAACCATGGACAATAGGAAAGGTACCAAAAGCTTGGGGACAGGAAAATACTTCAATTTTAGAAAAGATTCTGAAGATAAAAGTGTGCAGTAATATATTACAACATTTTCTCCATCAAAAGCACCTGAGGGAATCTTTTACTGGGGTATTAGCAGATTTTTCGGTGTTCCTCAATGACATCTTATCATCTGCTAATCACATTCATTTCTTCTGAAGCCCCTTTCCTGGCCTCCCCTAGACTTAGTTGCCCTTTTCAGTGCTGTGTGGTTTAACTGCCTGATCCAATCTGAGACAAAACGTTCACTAGACTTCATGGAACCCTGCTGACATAGTTGTGACACTGCACAGATAAAGCTCTCAATAATTAACAACTGCAACAAGTTGAAAGGCTCCCCACAAAGCAGGAATATATGTTTGTGAGCAGGTTCCTTTCGAGAGCTCAATTATAATTGCTATACTATATATAACAATTAAAAGTTAAGATCATTGTATGACTGAAACATAATCACAAAAGTTTGTAAGTCTATAAGTGTATCTCGTGGTGATTCATTAAAAAATTTTAAAAAAAGACAATGAAAAGTTAAGAAATAATATTAATGAGACATATGGAATTTGGCATGCTGCCTTTAATTTCTTGCTACCATTCCACTCCTGCAAAGAATCAGGGAACACTGTCTACAGACAAAGCCTCTGTCTACACTTTTCTGTATAGCAGCAGAGCTCTGTCTACACTGCATCCATCCTCAGACAAGGAGAATTGGAGTGGCATAGTTTGCACTCCCCTCAACTCACGGACTTTTTCTGTTTCTTTTAGCTCAATCCTTGTCAGCAACTTAAGATTTGAAAATCAGCAGACTTGAGATGCCTTTATAATCACTGGTGCAAGTCCACAGATTTGGGGAAACGAGGCTCCAGGCGCAGAAAGATGGTTGAGTTTGGTGGGAGGCCAAAACAAGTCAACGATTCAGTCATTCAATTACCAAAGGGGGATGGAGTCACAGGAAGGAGGGAAGCAGGGAGGGGTTGGGGAGAGGAGGAAAATGGTCCATCTGGTCTACCAGTCAGGCTGCTTTCCTGGGCATGAGCAACAAAGTGTATGCATGCAAAACATGAGGAATGCAGTCTTCCATGGCCCAAACTGACAGAATGAGGATGGAGAAAATGTCAAAACCTGCAACCAAATCAGACTCCCTCTTCCTACCCAGGGAAGAAGGAGGATGCAGTGTCCTGATTTCCACTTCAGTGCTTCATCCATGAGATACTGAAGCTATGATTCAGTGAAAGGTCAGCTCAGTACAGGCAGGCAAATTCCAGGTTTAGAGAAAGTTTTTTTGTTTTTGCCTTACTGTCATATAAGGTTTTATCAATGACTGAGAATCTGACCTGTAAGATTTAGGGGAAAAATGTGCTAGCATCACAAGATACACACACGCACGCACACACACACACACACACACACACAATGGCTACCATTATCGCCATGTGTTTTATCACGGAGCCCTTAATTCAACATGTACTCATTCCATTCCTGCTTCACACTAGTCTGGGTATTACGCTCAGCTCTGGGGAACCATGAGACCGTCTTAGACTTAGTTCTTGGCTTATGGAATCTAGAGATAGAAATAACTTCCACCTTAAAAGTATTAGAAAAGGAATAAATGGGCTTTCAGTGGAGCTTTTAGAATGACTGGCATATCTGCAAGGGGCAGGCACCATATTAGAGATCTGATGAGAAGGAGTCAGCGTGCGCGAGTGCATTGGAGAGTATCTAAGTGGGTATTCGGAGGCAGGAGAGCTCGCTACAATTCTGGAATCATCCAAGATGAGGCTCCACGAGTAGCAGCGTTACTGCTTTCTAGACTACTTTGGGGAAGCTTTATTGTCAGAGTCTGACTTTTATCCTTAGATTTTAAAGAGAACAACTGCAAGAAATCCATGAGCTACAATGGGAATGGCCAAGAGATAAGCAAGTGGACAGAGGTAGACACAAGTGGTGTGAGGAAAAGAGTTCGGTCACACTGAGATTTCTCAAACTTCAGATTAAATACCACTGAAACATGACCACAACTTGCAGCCTGCTTGTCTGGCCAATAGAACTAAATGCCACGTGAATGCCTCCATCAGCAATCAAGCTGTCCTCAAATATCCTGGGACTCACCAGATAGTACCTCTGGAGGATTTGAAAATGTTGCTCTTAGTGTGTGGGGGTTTTTTTAGATGAATTTTATTTAGAGTCAACTGCCCATACCTTAAAGGTAAGGTAAAGGCCCTCCCGTTGATCATCGATTTGCTCGAGCGGGCCCAGTAACATCTCCATTGGAGTCTTTGTTGTTACTGTG
>JAOXYA010000021.1:29202064-29216511 GCA_028565675.1 Sorex palustris | reverse complement strand
GGAATCGAACTCGGGTCGGCCATGTTGGCTGCGTGCAAGGCAAACGCCCTACCGCTGTGCTATTGCAGCCGGCCTAATATAAGGTTATAAGATGATAAAATGAAGACATTGGTCAAGTTGGAATAATTTTTGAAGTTGAGTGGTATGAATTTATTCTATTTTACTTTAAAAATTAATAAGGAATTGAAAAAACTGTTAAAGTAAATCAATCTAATTTGAGACAAAATCTATAGAAAACTACAACAAAAAGTTAGAAATTAACTGTTTTCTTTTAAAAAGGCCACTTCATTTTTTTTGTTTTTGTCTTTTAACCCATACCCAGCAGTGCTCAGGACTCCATTGTGCTCAATAATCACTCCTGGCTTTGAACTTGGTAAAGTAAGTGGTACCAGGGCCATGGAACCTGGGTATATGCAAGGCAAGCACTTTATCCAATGTACTAGCCCTTGACCCAAAAAGAGATTTTTTAAAGGGAAGTTTTAATTTAATAATCAATTTGGCAGGAAAATACATAGATTTATCCTGTAAACCATGCCCCCTATGCATGTATACTATAATATCATTGATTGAAATGGTACATTTTTTGCCAAGGATGGAGCTGTATTCACTCAGCATATTCACACAAAATCAATAGTTTACCTGATTTTGTGTTTAGTACTATATTTCCGGTGTGATTAGACAAATGTTTAATGACATGTATAAAGAACATACTATTTGCCCAAAAATTCCATTGTACTCTGCCATTCATCTTTCACCTCTCCCTCCACCTCTTTGCAAATCCTGATTATTTCATAGTTCTGCTTTCTTTAGAATGTCATGTAATTAGCATAATATAATGTGAATATACTTATTTTATAATCCATATTTATAATAAAATTGAACCATTTGCACATAAACAGTATTGTATTTAGAAAACCAATATCAATTGTAAGACTTTCATCATTAAAGAAATTATTGATAATATAAAGTTCTCAAAAAAATTTCAAAAGTCTATGTATAAATAACAACAAGTTAAGGAAATATGGTGAAAAGAAATAGTTTCTTTATATAAACAAACTCTTTGGGAACAAATAACTTCCCTTGGCAAACGAAGATCATAATGTTATGTGCTACCCTGGCATGAAAATGGGCCTGGCCAAAGTGCCATAATGCTTGACTATATAAGAGCATGGCCATGGACAAATTCTCTCATGATCCAAAAAATAATAAATAGATTCAGACCCTGCTAGAGTTATGAAAGATTAACCTGGCCTGAGCACTGTAGTCTGAGTCTGTGGCGAGATGTCCCCAGGAGAGTTGCCCTACAAGCCTCAATGTATCTCTTACAGTGTCCATTGAAAATAACTAATTAAGATGTTAATTAAGATGTTAATTAAGTTATTGGTCTAGAGAGGAGGAACACCCCTCGGTGGTATTTCTGCCCAAGAGCCTGATTGGCGATCAGAAAGGGCTTTTGTTATGTTGATTCTGCTACCCACAATTCAGGAGAGATGAGCAAGGGGCAGAGAGGGAAAAGAGTGTAGGGGATGCAGGAGCAGGTGTGTGGAGAGACGAGAGATGCGGCTGTGAGATGGAGCACGGAGAGATGAGCGGGAGAGACAGGAGGAGACGGGAATGAGGGGCAGCGTGAGACTAGAATGGGGAGCTGCGTGAGACTAGAATGGGGAGCTGAGTGAGACTGAAACAGGTGCGTGAGGAGAATGGAATAAACAGCAACTGATCATCAACCAGCTTGGCCCTCGGTTCTTCCTTCGTCCACCCCATGGTATAGACTGTCCCGAGCGGGGAAGCAGCCCAACTCCACTGAACCGGGTGGTGGGAGGGAGACCCTCCGGGGCTCTTCCCAAGCATGAACAATATCCTGTGATAATATCCCAATTCATAGTTTAGACCCATTTAGATTTGTTTAGCAAAAACTCCCAGACACTAAGCCTATGAAGATGTAGTAATGTATGATCTTAGACTATTCAAGGACTATGTGAGCTCCTTGGAACAAGACTGACCAGTGACCACCTCAGGGCTGATGCCTACGCAGTTAACGCATTGGACTCATCAGAACAATAATGATATTTTTAAAGGGCTAAAAAAGGAGGAACTGTGTAATGACTAATTTTGTGCACTATGCTATATCAGAATGCCTCACTATTTGATGAACTTGATCGATGCCACTGGCACGGTCTCTTTTCTGACACTGGAAGCATAAACTTAATGTCTTTTTCTGACTTTCAACCTAAGTTGACTTTTAAGTAAAGGCTCTCATCAAGTGGGTGAGTCTCAACCAATCGGCTGAAGGTCTGAAGAGCAGTTACTGAAGCTCACCAATTAAGAAATATTTCTTCATAGTTGTTATAATTGGTAAACTTCCAATGACGTACTAATCACCTGATTCTCACTGTTGACATCACATTTCACTCTTGGTAGTGAACATCTATAGGTCTGGACAAATATATAGTGAAATGTATCTGTCCACCATTATTGCATCACACAGAATAGTTTTGCACTAAAAATCCTCCGTGCTCTTACCATCCATCCTATTACTCCTATGGTTATACTTTCAAATTTTCATTTGGAGCACAGGCAACACACTTTCAATTTTGTGAGCCTCTCTTGAAACTAAAAAATATGAAATACAGATTTGCAAAACAAAGGTCAATTTTGCCATTATGAAGTGAAATCTTACACATGTGGAAGTGAATCTCTGTATTCCAACAAAATTTTAGTTACAAAACCAGGATGCGACCGACATGCTACTTTGGCCGGCCCCTTGTGAGCAGAAAACCTTTTATTCACTCTTTGTATTTTAATAGGAAAGAGGTTTCTTCATAGTTTGCTTTGGCATAAACCACCTAATCTCTTGCTATTTTAGACAATGGATCAATACCCAATCAAATGCTGAGATTATGTGGGGAAAAACATTGGTTTCCTTTGCAGACTAGCCCTGCTCTCAACACCCTGGGAAAGCAGTGCTCTTTCGCCATGTGAAATCTGAGCTTCTCAGAATCCGAAGGCACCCATTCGCTCTCTGAGAGTGGAATCTCTGCTTTCCATTCAGGTCTGGCCTAGGCTGCCTTGGAGTGACCCCATCTGTGGCTTCCAGGGATCAGTCCATCTGCAGATGGTTTCCAGCACCAGCTCTGGGGTCTGTGCTGACTGGCTGCTGATGGGAGACTGAAATGAGATCATCTTCCAAAGAAACCAAAGACAACCGAGTATTCTGCAGAAAGATATGTGAATATGAATGACCCCCAGGTCACCCATTGCTGATAAACAGCAAAGGCAACCCCATGCTCCTCCAGCCCGGTGAATGCGTCTTAGCACAGCCCTGATCTGGAACGCCTGTCTGCACTCACACAATGGCAGCCCATAAAGCAAATTTCTCTGAAGGAGTAAAAAGCGTTAAGTCTCAATACAGAAGTCTGCTGAGGTCCCACCTCTGGGGTCCAGCACCTCCTGTGAGAAGCACACGGCTTCCTCGTGCTACAATAAGAAACCTGGTCATCAGCACGGAGGTGTTCTTAAGTGGGTATGAAGGAAATCCCTGTCCTGTCATGTGAGAGTGAGCAGATGAGAACGCCCCCTTCAGTGCCCGGGACAGGACAGGAGCCTGTATAAGCAGCAAGACTATAACATGGTAAGTAGCCTCAGAAGTCAATGGTCATAACTACATCTATCACGAAGTCTCTCAAGCATGACTGACATCAGCACACATTCGACACGGTGGCGATGTGCCATTGACAGCAAGTGCAGGAACAGGAGGGTGGGGATCTGTGCTTCACAATTTTGGGGTGACCGGCTGTTACTCCTGCTGGTATCCAGCTCTGAGTCCTGCCCAGGAGAGCCATGGCTTTCCTGAGTTCAAGTGCCACGGAAGAACCCAGTTAAGCTGCAGCCCTCCATCAACAGTCAAGCATCAGGAGGAAGTTTTTCAGACAGGCTCTGACTTTTCACTGCTTTTCTTCTTTGAAGCTCCTCAGAGCTCATGAGTCTTTGAGAAATAGATCATGGCCCCAAACAACAATGTTTTGTTTTTTATTTAAGTCACAGAGAAGTCAGGCACCCATTAGAGCCACAACCAGAGAACAGACTCCCCTGTGAGCTCCAATTCAGGCACCGACCTAATGCCAGCTAGGGTCCCTGACAAGGAGGAGACCGCAATTCAGTGCGGCAGTGATTTCTCTAGTCCATACCCACAGCTCCGCCCAAACAGATGCTCACTTAAAGCCAAACCCCAGGAGGAAGTTTAAACAGCAGGAATGATTGAAGCCTGGGACCTTCTGTAAGCCTATGTCTCACTGCATCGTGCTCATTAATCCACACAGATGCTGAACAAGGCTCATGCCCAATCAGGTGCTTATCTCTCAGTCTTCCTGAGGCTCAAAAGTCAAAGCCTTTCCCCTAACTTGGGAGTGTTTGGTCTAAGGTGCTGTATTTGGGGTCTGGGACCACCATTATCAATGATAACAAACCCAGAAGTCACAAGGAATGATGGTCTTCTCTAACTGGAGCCACAAAACCAAAGTCAAGTCCAGGTGATACATGGTGAGGTCCTGAAGGCCCTCAGGGGAGGGAGGATCCCTCCTGTCTCTGGCTTTTGGAGGCTCCAGGTGCTCACTGGGCCAGATTTCCTGTCCCCAGATGGCCTTCTTTTGTTTCTCTGTGTCTTAAGTACTCCTCTGCCCATAGGCATCTCTGTCATTGGATTTAGGCCCAGCCTAAATGGAGCACGACCTCATCTCCAAGCGCTTAGCTGAATTGCATCTGCAAAGACCCTTTTCCCAAATGCAGTCACAATCAAAGCATTCCCTGGGCTGAGATTTGGACCCATCTTTGAGGGGAGGGGGCACTGTTCAGCCCTCTAGCATGCCCAAGAAACTGGAGCAGTAAATGGAGGAATTATTTATGTAAATGAGCCTTGCAAACACATCACTGTATTCAATTGCCAAAAGGTCTGAGAATCTGATGTGAAGGTCAGCCAATACCCTCGCTCTGAAGAGTTATGAATGTGCCTAAGCTCCAAGTCACCGTCGCTAGCATGAGATGAGCACAGCTCTGCCCAGCAGGGGTCTTGTGTAGAGATTCACGAATGAAGTCTGTGTCTCTGGTTGTTGCTAGGAGCCCTAAGCAGAATGTCCAATGACCACTCTTGCAGAAAGAGACAGTGTTGACCCAGCCACGATCAAGGGGTTATTAATACCTAAGATGTTAGTGGGGGGTGAGGGAGAGGAAGGTGACAGGTTTGCCAAGGTAAATGCTAATAATAATCAGACTGAGGGAAATCAGAACTTGGGATCATGAAAGTGGACCTTCCACTTCCCCTACTGCCATGGTTATTCATCAGTTACCCCCATCACCAGCATACGTAGACAGTCCACCCCCAATGCTGGGTGTCCAGGACACAGGCTGTCTTATCCACCTCTGTGCCCCTCTCACTCAGCACAGAGCCTGGCATCTGTCAATGAGGACTGATGGCACCTATGAGGATGAAATAATTCACCAGGGGGATCAACACGAAAAATTATACTATGGCCTCTCCATACATTGAGTGGCTTCAACAAGATGCACCCAAAGTCTCTGGCAGGGAAGAGAGTGGCCAACATCACTGGGGTCTCAACCCACCCCTCAACCTAAAGCATCACTGTCTGTGTGCACTGTGGGATGGAGGTGGAGGGAATCTCACAGCGCCCCTATCTGGCCGACTCTGAATCCATCGCCCTCCAACGCGTGCCCCTCCTACTGCACCATGGAACATGAGACTCATACGATGGGGGCGGGCTCCCATATAGCTCTCAGAGGTACTAGAGGTCATTTCCGGTGATTCTCCGCTAACCAGACTGATCAATACTAGGTCTGAGGATGTGACACTTTTTGGGCCAGTGGTGCTGGGGGCTGCCATAGAGCCAGGGTGACACACAGTGCCAGGGATTCCAGTCTGGGCCCTGTGTGCATATGGTACATGCCCAGGCCATGGCATTATCTCCCCAGTCCCTGATTTATATTATTTTAAGGCTGGTCCCAGGCCAAAGTCTGGTCCTGGAATCAGACTATTGGGGTATGTGTGCCAGGCACACACACACACACACACACACACACACACACACACACACACGCCGTATCTGGTATACACATACATGCATAACCTTGCAGACACACTAGTACCACCGAAGGCATAAACCTAAATGATCACAGTGGAGGAGCCCCAGGGTGCACGGTAAACTCCCCAGTGTTACTGTCAAAGCCTGTGTCACATGTTCTTCAATGAAGCTGTCTGCAGAGCTCATCCTGCAGGCTGCTGGCTGCAGACAGGGTATTGAGGCGTGCTCAGCAAAGACCCCCCCCCCAGTGAAGGATAAGCCAGCCACCAATTGCATTCATCTTCCTTGGACCAGCATGTTTCCCTCCCCTCCCAGAGACCCCCTAGAAGTGCCCAAGAAGGGGGCAGGAGAGCAGGCCAGTGATCCTTGAACTTACAGGAGGAGTGGATGCTGGGAAAGCTTTTGCGGCCCTCGGACACCAGGTCGGGGTCCCCCGTGCAGTGCATTTCTGAGTTCATCACTCCATCTGGAAAGCAGCGGTAAAAGAAATCGGGGCGAGGTCTACAAAAGACACCATGGACATTTTCACTGTGAGTGGCTATGTCCCAGACAAGCCCCACGCTGCCCCCAACCGCGTTCACTCCCTGCTGCCCCCACTTCCTTGGGCCACTGGCACACAGGGCTTGGGGAGGGGGTGTATGAAAGAGCTGAGCTGGGCACCATGCTCAGGAGCATGATGACCTTGTGATGGCCTTGATGAGGTCCTGTGCCCCTCTCAGTCTCAGTTCCACCCAGGCACCCGGGAGCAAGAACTGATGTGGCTGCCAGAGTCCAAGGCAGTCCCTGCCTCCATCTCCAGCTCCATTAATTCAGAGGCTACATCCCGGGCTCCTCACAACCCTATATCTTGAATTTGGGAAGTTCACTCCTACTCAAAGAGCAGGTCTCAACCTCACATGCAGAAAATAGCAGTTCTGACCTCTGAGGCAGAGCCTTTGATGCCCAGGAGACTTCTCTGGTTCCAGGGGTGGCAGAGAAGACCCCAGGGAAGGTGACCCAAAGCCCTACTTCTTGTTATAGCACAAGGGAACATTTTCTGGGGCCCCATCAGGGAACAGATTACCAAATACTGTACCCCCAGTGCTTAGAGTAGCTCTGAGGCCAGCCAGGAAAATTTCTCCTTTGGCAGGTGTGACAAGGAAGGACTGGAAAGATGACATTCCTGTCTAAGGTCACACCCAGCCAACACACAGTGGCCAAGACCAGTCTGGAGCCCCAGCGCCCAGATCAGCCAGGAGCCCACACCCTGCCGTGCTTTCCCATCTCATTTGCGTGAGAATTTGCGTGTCAATACACGAGGGCCCTTCATCTCTCAGCAGCTCAATGAGCAGTAGTCAAGCACCTACACAGGCAAGAAGCTCCTTTCCTGTGCCTGAGATCACTAGCTCTGGGATTCAGGCCCCCAAATCACCAACGGGAATCTGTAACCTATCAATAAGCAACCTCAAGAACCTATCAGAGGGCTGGGTGCTGTGTTCCCCCAACTCCAAAACAAACAAAAGCAAACACTGTCCTCCCGTTGTTCATCAATTTGCTCGAGCGGGCCCAGTAACATCTCCATTCTGAGACTTGTTACTGTGTTTGGCATATTGAATACATCACAGCTAGCTGCCAGGCTTTGCTGTGCGGGCGGGATACTCTCGGTAGCTTGCCAGGCTCTCCGAGAGGGGCGGAGGAATCGAACCTGGCTCGGCCGGGCTGGCTGCACGCAAGGCAAATGCCCTACCACTGTGCTATCGCTCCAGTCCCCCAACTCCAATAGAGTTAATCCCCATGCAGTAGTTCCCCCAGCGGAGCCCGAGCCTCAGACAGGACCAGACTGCATCCTCCACAGTCAGGACTAGAAGTAGGATAGACAGTGTGACCCAGAAATGTACTGTCTGTTCTGTCTCATCTTCTGTGTCCTTGGTCATGGGCAGCCTCCCACACTGCAGAGCTAGTCGTGAAAGATTGAGGTTCCAAGTGGAGGGAGAACTGTTCAAGGTCCTGTCACACCTACCCACCCACCCACCCACCCACCCTGCAGTCAGGGCCAAAGTCAGGTTCCACATTCAGGAGCTCTGACCTCTCCAGAGACGAGCTGACTCCCAGAACTGTAGTGTAAGACATAAGCAGCATGGCGAGCAGAAATCATTCCCCAGGGGTGAGACAGAGGCCAAGTACAAAACTCAAGTACCCGCTCCCAATTGTTATCCTTAAGAGAGTGATACAAAAGTGGTCCTTAAAACAAATTTTGGAGATGAAACAAATAAGAGCATGTCTACCATGTGCACCCCAGGAACCAGCGGCTGGACCAGGCATAAGTTTGCGGACCACAGGAGTATGCTCAGGGTCATTTCTGTGCTCCATATCTACGCTCTCTAAGTGTGAGGTCAGAAATCAAATGGGAGGAAGATGGTCTGGGGGGCACAGCACCCAGAGAGGGGCAGCAACTGAAGGGGACCACGAGCATCTAGGCCTGCCCTCGGCCTGCCCAGGGCCAAGACTCCCACACACAGAAGGCCTCCAGGATATAACCACTTCAGTTTCTTCTTGGAACTTACCTTCCCACTATTAATTTAATAGTGTTTGTGCAGACGCCATTCAATGCAAGAGCCAAGGACACCGCTACAAGACAAAACCAACAGACAGAAGAATAACCAGCCGGTTCTCCAATCAGATCCATCATCCTCACCACCATCTCGGGGTTTCTGCTGATTCACTGAAATCACCCACACTTCAGAGAAAACAAAAAGCCTGTGGGGAGCTAGAGTAAAATATAATTAGGACTGAACTTTGGAGAACGGCTCATAAAATCCCAAACCCCTGTGACTTGAAATCCATCACTCCTCCTTAGCTGAGATTTTCAGTATCACAGAGGAGCCCATCGATCACTTCCTGGCCAGCAGGAACAGATTTAATACAACAGCCTTTAAAAATCTCTCTGATTGGTAGCAAGAACCATAGCTTGTCTTATTTTCTAGGGCGTTCTTGTCAGGCATAATTCTGACTCAAGCAGCTGCGGGGATTCACCTGGCATGGAAATACCCTTTGGGGCACATTTCCTGATTGATCCAATGTCCATCAAAAGCTGCCCAGCTGCGGCCAAACCAAGCCCTAATCTGAGAAGAATCCCCTAGTGTCACCAGTTAGGGGCAAGTTTGCCCAGAGGTGCTTTTGGTCACTTAAAACAGCAGGATCTTCTGGTACATGGTATTTATATCAAGCAATGTGGGGGTTGGGGGTCACACCCAGTGTTTTCCAGGCCTTATTCTCATCTTCATGCTCAGGAGTTACTCTAGCAATGCTCTGGGGACCAAAAGCAATGCTGGGAATGAAACTAGGGTTGGCTATAAGCAAAAAAAAAAAAAACAAAAAACAAAACATCTTCACCTTGTACTATCTCTCCAGCTCTAGTAAAAATTTTCTTTCAGGTTTTTTGTTTGTTTGTTTGTTTGTTTGGAGGCCATACCTGACAATGTTCAGGGGCTACTCCTGACTCTGTACTCAGAAATCACTTCTGGTGGTGCTTAGAGGACCATATGGAACGCTGGAGATAAAACTCAGGCCAGCTGTGTGCAAGGCAAAAGCCCTACCCGCTATACTATCATGTCAGCCCCTCTAGTGTAGTTTTTTTAAAAAAAATATTTAGCATGGGAACTTTCTCCATGCAGCTTGGAGAGACTTTGCTGGATGAAGCACAGACTGTCCCAAGGTGCCGGTGGCATGTGTCACATGGTATCTCTTGCAGAGACCACTGTCTGTTCCTGTGTCTGTCAAGGCTGTGGCATAGGTCCACCAGCATGAGGGAAGGTTGTTGGCCACACAAGCCACCAAGGCCCTGGCCATTGCTTGCTGAAGAGTAAAGCACATGAGCCACTGGCCCCCACTGTCACATACCAGTGGCTCCACGTGAGCTGTGAATGATGTGGCAACCGCCCTGGAGGCTCATTTCCAGGAAGGAGCTGTCAGGAGGGGTCCATGGTCAATAAGAGACTAAAGTGCTGTTTGATCTACAGAAATCTCACCAAGGTCACCAAGGAAACCAGTCACAGGAGCACCAGTCATGGGGAGTGAACAGGAGAGATGAGATGGGACCAACTTGATTGATGACCTCTGCCAAAGGGAAACCAAGCACCGCAAAGTGGGCTGGGTCAACTGGTCGCATCTGTGTATGGGAGTAAAGGTTGGGGAGGTGGGCATGGGTACACAGGGTGTTAATCCAGTCACCCAAACACTGCCAACCAAGTGTGCCAGTCCCTGAGCTGTATCCAGTGGAGCTGAGCATGGTCCTTGGGGCAGTCCTTGAGTTTATTTCACCTTCACAGACCCCTTTCCTTTCTCAAAGACTGGCTTCCCACAAGCCTAGAACACCCCCAAAAGCATTATGTGCAGACAGGAGGGGAAATTCCCGGGGTGAACCTGGCTGTGTCTCCCTGGAGCTGTCAGTAGTGGCCGTGGCAGGGCTTGTCCCTGTCAGCAGCTCCAGCAGGCTCATTCTCATCCTGACCCCAGTACAGCCTCAGCGCAGAATTCTCCGGAACAGAGGCACTGGCTGATGGGGCAGCCCCTGGGCACCTTCCAGGCTGCCATGCCCATCCCAAGTACCACACACACCTGCCTCCTCTGCCCAGGGGCTTTCTGCAGCCACGCCCCTCCCCCAGCCTGCACCCTGCTTCCTCCTCTCTACAAAGCAGCCACGCTAGAAAACCAGACAGTGTGGAGGATCACTACCTTCACTCTTGGACCCCAAAGCCTGAAGAGCACGGAAGAGTGGGGAGCAGGGGATGTGGTGTGTGTGGGGGGCGGGGTATGGAGCTCAGAGGGAGTGCCCTGGGGTTAATCCTGGGCACCATAAAATAAGAATCCTAGTAACAGGGCAGGGCAGGAGAGCCAACGCAGACTCCGGGTGCCTGTCTTGCATGTAACCGACTCCAGTTCAATCTCCAGCCCTGTATAGAAGCCCTGAGTTCTGTCAGAGTGATCCTTCAACACGGAGTGAGAATTCAGCCCTGAGCAGTGTTGGCATTTCCCCCCCCCCGCCCCCCTTCCTCCAATATTTTTTTTAATGAAAAAGCAAGAAAAGAGGAGGGATCAGGAGCAAGCCTATTTCAGATGCAACTCACCTCCATGTTCTAGGAAAAAAACAACCAATGATCATTCTCCTCTGAATAGCACAAGCCCCAGGGAACAAATGGTGGGGGCAGGGAGGTGACTGATCCCGGAGAGTAGGTTGTGTCGAGGAAGGCTGGAGGAGCAACCCCTCAGGGACGCTGCCTCACAGGGCACCACCTACAGCCCACCCTGGCCTCAGGGGCCGGAGAAAGGGTCACAGAGACAACCCATGTATGTGTGTGTGTGTGTGTGTGTGTGTGTGTGTGTGTGTGTATGTGTGTGAGTTCTGAGCCTGGATGGCAGCTAGAAGGCTGTTTCTAGAAGGCTGTTTCTAGAAGACTGGAGAGCTTTGGGGTGACTTCTGCTGCTGTGGGGCTTCCAGCACGGCAGAACACCCCAAGCAGGGGTCTCGTAGCCAGACCTGGCAGGAGCGCAGCCACTGTCCCTAATAGCCTCGTGCTCTGTGAGGGAGCCTCGTTCCTCCAGCACTAATTCAGGGCACAGAGGAGCTGCAGTGGATCTTCAGACAAGGGCAGCCCTAGGGGCCAGGCCGGCTGCAGAAACCTGAGTTCACCCCCACCCCTCATAAGAAATCCTGAAATTCCTGATCCCATGGAAAAATGGAAAACCTCCACCTTGTTTTCTGTCCTAGCCCTTTAGAGATGCACTCCCCCCACCTTCTCCTGAAAAGCTTCTGGAAATCTGTGGGTTTTTTTTTTATAAAAATGAGTGCAGTGGGAGGCGGTTCATCATTTTTACAGGGCAGACTCTCATTTCTGTAGGCAAACAGAACATTCACCCACTCCACCTTCACTGTTAGGGTGAGACGCAAGCTGTGGTATACAATCTTGGAACATTACCTCAGGGAGATTTAGTGGACACAGCAAAGGTCTTAGTGTCCCCAAGGCAGCTTTGGCCCCAAAAGTCAGCAGTCAATTATCACTATGGCCATGAAAGCAGTTCTCCCCCATGGACACATACTATGAGGCTGCATGCCCAGCCGATCAGGGCAAGGAAAATCAAGGATCAGCATCCAAAGGTGGGGATTTGGGGAGCCTCATAATTGTGCTATGCTATGCAGGTTTTCTGAGGGACAGTCCTGGCCTGCTCAGAAAAATGGAAACTTCTGTGCCCCCAGAGGGAGACCACGGGACAGTCTCTTCCCAATCTACCATAAACATCTGCGACATACTTCTGACCTCCAAGCTGCCCTCAGACTCCTGACTCCAGGGCACAGAATGAAAATGTAGCTAGGTCAGACTCTCTCCCAAGAGGTCTAAACAGAATACATGGGGATACTGAGGTGATGGGCACTGGAGAACAAGCATCACCCCGAGGTCAGCAGAAGCAGTCCCCAGGGTGAACCAGAGGTGACGTTCCAGGCAGGTGAGCAGGAGACAGTGGGAGGGGAAAGGAAAGGCTGATTCCAGAGAGAAGCAAGCAGAGGGGGCCTCTGTCCTGGTTACCCAGCTCCCCATTCCCTGTCGTCTTCCCAGACTCTGCCATTCCTTCTCCCCTGATTACTCTTGGCTATCTATAAGACAGACCAGAGATTACATCTGTTATGTACTTGAGTTAGTAGGAGCAAAATTCCATTCTTTCCAAGCAGACAGACCACATGGCTAGATAAGACATGTTTCCTGTCCCCGAATCGTCCCAGTCTAGGGCCCATCCCCAACCAAGGGAAGGTGGACTATATTTTTGCTATATTTATCATCTCTTTAAAGCCCAATCTTCACAAACACACACTTCGGTGGGGAACTGCTTTTCTCCAGGAAGGAGAGCTACACTCCAAATGAATTATCTACATAATGCAAGTTATATAAGGTTTTCATAACCTGCATGGGAGCTGTTCCCCCCACCCAAATGAACTAAATCACACTTTCCTGAGGATAAAAGAGCTCAAAATATGACCGCAGTCATTTTAGTTGCTGCATTGTGGTCTCTCTTCCTAGTGCTGCTGACTTAGCCTCTGATTCTTGTGCATATCACCCCCAAAAAACATATCACAAGCAGTTATGGCCATGCTTGGGGCGAAGAGACAATACAGCAGACAGGGTACATGCCTAGTAGGTGGCTAATCTGTAATTAACCCCTAGCACCACATGAATTCCCTAAGAACTGCCAGGAGTGATCCCTGAGCACAAAGCCAGGAGTAAGCCCCAAATAATGCTTTGGGTGTGGCTTCAAAACCAAATCAAACAACTACTATGTTATAACCAGTGGCAAAACTGCAGCAGACTTAATTCTTACTTTCTGAGCCATACCTGGCGGAGTTTGGGGAACCGTGCACTTGAGAGACAAGAAATCAAACCCAGGGATCCTCCATACAAAGCATGCACTCCAGCCCTTTGAACCAACTCCCCAGCCCTGCATCACCTCTGACAGCATTGCATAACAACCCAAACATCCCAAACCAAAGCTGAGCCACAGGGTTGGTTTCTAATTTCTTATCTATTTTTTATCACTTTCGCCCATATTTTTTGCCTCTGGTCAATGGTGACTGGTCAAAGCATCTCTGATCAGCATCTGAATTTTCTGTAATGTGGACCTCTTGGCCACAAATGGGATCTGGATAGATTAAGGTCCAAAAATTTGAGCTCCCAAGAACTAACCTATATGTGGGGATCTCAGAGTACACAAATTCGAATTCAGCACCATGGACAGCAGCTATTTTGCATGCTGTAGCTATTCACCAGCTGGAAACTTAAAAGTTGACCTTCTCTCAAATTTTATTCAGCCAGCAGCAAAATGATGAGGTACACTAGAGATCTTAAATCCAGTGATCTGGTTAATTTCAGCCACCCCCTCACACAAAAACAGCAAATACTCTACCTAAGAAGGCTTCCTTAATTTCAGTCTTGTCTGTTCGCCGAATAATTTTCACCACACAAATTACGGCCAAGGGAGTGAGGAAAGAAATTGCCTGGAAGAAATAACAAAAAAACGCCTTATCAAGACAGTGGTGTGCTCTCAGAGGACTGAATGAGCATTCATTTCAGTCGCTTCATTTACTCTGGGTGGCTGAATGGTCTTCTTGCACTCCTGACCCCAAACAAAGAAGGCGAGCTCCCATCTATACTTAAGAGACTCCGCAGACTCGAAAAGTTGGAGATATGACTGTGGGTTGGAATTGATCTGTAATTGCTGGGACTACAGCGAAAGTGTGGCTTTTTTAAACAGGAAAGTAAAGGCCCTCCCGTTGATCATCGATTTGCTCGAGCGGGCCCAGTAACGTCTCCATTGGAGACTTTGTTGTTA
>JAOXYA010000021.1:29182304-29200219 GCA_028565675.1 Sorex palustris | reverse complement strand
GTTTGATCATTGTATGACTGAAACTCAAACATGAAAGCTTTGTAACTGTATCTCACAGTGATTCAATAAAAAAAAAATGAAGTCACAAAATTTCCTTTCAAATGCACAGGCATGGAGAGTAACATGCTGAGTGAAATAAGTCAGAAGGAGTGAGACAGACATAGAATGACTACACTCATTTGTGGTATATAAAAAAACATAGTATGAAACTAATATCCATGGATAGTAGAAACAAGGGCCAGGATAATTGGTCCAGGGCAGTTAGGATAGAGAAGGGACCGTTGTGAGAATGATGGTCAGAAGGGATCGATCTGGGTGGGAGATGAGTGCTGAAAGGACCAAAGGTGATGGCCTCTCAGTATCTGTGTTGAAAATCATAATGTCTAAAAGGGAGGGAGGAGAGAGAAAGAGAGGGGAGGGGGGCAAAGAAGAAAATTGCCTGCCATAGACACAGGCTGGCAATGGGGGGGTGAGGCAGGAGGGATATGGGGGGTATTGGTGGTGGGAAATGTACACTGGTGGAGGGATGGGTGTTGGAACATTGTATGAACAGTTATTACACTGAAGAAAATCAAATGCCAATGCACAAGCAAAAGGATGTAAATGCTATATCCCCCCCCATGTAATTTGGATAAATACAAACATAAGTAACACCCAGCATTGGCAGGATGTGGAAACACACCCTCACACACCAAAAGTGGATACACACAACCCGTTAGATGGTCAACTCTGCACAGTCGTCAGAATTTAACTCTCTGGCTCTGGGGCTGCAATCTGGGTTCATCGAATGATATTACAGAGTGAAGTGCTGGTGGTACTTGCCAGTTTCTTTAAAGTACGTGTGTGTGTGTGTGTGTGAGTGTGTGTGTGTGTCCTTCAATTCCGACACTTCATTTGCAAAGTTGACGCCAACAATACTTTGACGGGTGCACGAAGTGCTGGCATCATTGCAGAGTTGTTCACCACGTCAATGCAGAGAGCAAGCAACCTAAAGGCGACCCTGAACCAACACGCTGGAATACCACAGATCAGCAAAGAGAACCCAATGCGTCCTAAAAGACGTTTAAGTCTCCAAAACACCCTCAAAAAACCTAAAACTACAACAAAATGTTCTCTCAGTGTTTTACATATATTACATTTAATGTTCACAAAAGCTCAACATGAAACAGCAAAGAGATTGATTATTGTTTAATTTGGAGGGTGGGGACTATTGGCCATACCCAGCAGAAAGTAAGGGCTACTCCTAACTCTGTGCTCAGGGGCCAAAAGTGAAGGAATGGAATTTTGAAAGAGGTAATGGGGTTCAGGGAGCCCTATACTTTTGTACTGCTTTGATTTTGACAAGTGTCAATATAGCACAGCGGTAGGGCATTTGCCTTGCACGCAGCCAGCCCGGCCAATCCAGGTTCGAATCCTCCGCCCCTCTCAGAGAGCCCAGCAAGCTACTGAGACACAACAACAAGTGTCAGAATGGAGACTTTGCTAAACACAGTAACAACAAGTCTCAAAATGGAGATGTTACTGGGCCTGCTCGAGCAAATGGATGGAACAATGGGAGGACAGTGACAGTGTTTAATTATATTTAAGAGGGCAAGCACATTCATTTCCACTACATTCTGCCCCAAGTCAGACTCATTTTAAATTGTTGCCACTGAGAAATGCTTCTGCACAGGATTGAATAATTACATCCCCAATGTCCCCTGTGTATCTTTCTTAAATTTCAAAGTTGATTTTTAATCACTGCATAATATTCTGTGTCCATAATTTTCGGAACCATTCTTTAAATGTAGACCATTTGAATTTTGATTTCTTTTAATTTTTTTTTATTTTACAAGTATTTCTCTTACTCATTCACTCACTTGGGGGGGGTGCTAGGGGAAAATAGAAAATACCTTAATGAACATCTTCATAGATAAGGACTTTTGTGCTTCTCAAATTCCTGCCTCTGCTTCCTAGGAAACCAAAGCCAGAGGGCAGGATTACTGAGTTAGCTGCCTGGTTCTCTCCGGGGGTGCCCACCCCAAAGCCCCTCATCACGCCCCTGTCATCACCATTCCACATATCCCAGTTTTAATTCTTTGTGATTTTTTTTCTGCAAATATTCCAGTCACCATCAAATAGAGAAATGCGGACTTCTGAGATGTTCCCATGGTAGCGATTTCTCAAGCCATTACAGAAGAATCACCCTGTGCCCTGTTTAAGGATATTTTATTAATTTGTATTTTCCCCCATAACAGGGAATAGCCATATTGATTCTTCTGATTATGTATGAAAGTTACAAGTGCTCACTGTGAAATAATTTCAGCAATAAACACCATAAAAGAATAAACAAACACTCTATATTCCCATCAGCCCCAAATAGCCACCATTAAGATTTTGGTGTCTCTCTTTAGAGCTGCTTTTTTTACCGATACAGACACAAATTGATTCGGTTCTCTTCCCACATTAAAGTAGATTATGTACACGTCTGTGTGCTTTGTAGCGCTTCACAACAGCTTATGAGTATCTTCCTGTGTCAACACACAGTTATCTACAAAACTGATTTTAATGGCCACAGAGCACAGCTAGAGAGCACCGGCGCAGGGGGGGAAGCGTGTGCTAATCTATCTACAATGTTGCAATGTATCTTGCTTTTTATGGAGATTCCTATCTTGCCTGGTTGTGGCCATTCCAGATTTAATAGTGGATTCATTAAGAGTGCAGTCCTTACATCCCTGTTCTTATCTGCAGATTGTCATGAAAATCTCTTCTGAGTGCTCTGAACAGGAGCAACAGCACCACTGAGAGGGTGAGTCACCCTCCAGCAGCCCCTCCTGAGGGTGTCACAGCTTATACCTCTTGAGGGGAACCAGTGCCCGTATGAGCTGGCTCAGAGCTTTAGGGCAGTTGCCCTTCCTTCCTCCCCACCTCCTCCTCCTCCATCCGGGCACAGACAGAATCAAGACACCTGCACACACACCCCCACGGTGTGATTATTTCCCCCATGGCTCCTTGAACATTTCTTCAGAGCATCCCCGAAACTTAAGTTCTAGTTAGATTCAGTCACCCTGTGGGGCTAAGAGCTGAACTAATTTTACTGCTGCCACTTCAACCACTGCTGCTACGACACACTGGAGTCTTTGGTTTCCTTGCTGACCTCGAGCTCTACTGCCTCACACAGCACTTTATTTGGGGGGCTCCCAAACTGTGCTCAGGGGAGGCTCAACAAATCAGGCCAGAGGCTCAATGCTCTGGCCCAAGGCTGTGGGTCCTGCTCAAGTCTTGCTCACAGGCAATGTTAAGTCCCTGATCCAGCTGTGCAGGGCTGTAGACCAGCAGGGCCCACCAAGTCTGGGGTCCTCAAAGCAATGCTCAGGAGGACGTGGTCCCAGGAATGGAACCCGGGTCAGGAGCTGGCCAGGCATCCAACTCAGCCCTGTGGTATCCTCCAGCCCAGCTCTTCATCCTAGCAGGCTCCCTTGAGGTGACGTGTCTTCCTATCACAAATGAGAGTACTAGGACGCACCTTAAGGCCACAGCCCGAGCCATGCTACTGTGCCACACTGCCACTTCTACCCACCTCTCAAGAGGAAACCCAGTCTGGGGTATACTTCACACAGAGCAGCTGTTCTAAGGTGGTGGGGTGACCTTCTGCAGTCAAGATCTCACCTTCTGAATTGCCCCTGTACACAGAGAAGCAAAATATTCCTTCAAAAATGCTCAGATGAGTCACCTGAATGCTCACTCCGAATTGGACACTCAACAGAAAAGACCAACAGCAAACAGCAGCATGTGTCTCCTCGCCATCAAAGACCACCCCAAGCCAGATTTCCATAAGAGAACGTGAGACCCTGTGTCACTGTCACTTTCCCCCCATTGTTCACCGATTTGCTTGAGCGGGCCCAGTTAAATTGTGAGATTTGTTAATGTATTTGGCATATCAAATATGTCACGGGTAGCTTGCCAGGCTTTGCCATGCGGGCGAGATACTCTTGGTAGTTTGCTGGGCTCTCCGAGAGGGGCGGAGGAATTGAACTCAGGTCAGCCAGGTCGGCTGCATGCAAGGCAAATGCCCTACCATTGTGCTATTGCTCCAGCCCTCCACAGTCACAAGAAGTGAAAATCTATGGAGATTGTGATGATGAGGAGACACCAAGGATGGTTCCCATGAAGTGAAACAAAGCTCGGGAAACCCTCCAGTGAAGGAGGCAGAGGTTTGATTGACAGGCTTTCCTGCAAACCTGCCCTAGTCCCTGCAGTCTCCCCATTTCTTGCTCTTTTGTCTTCAGTGCAGATAAAATCACACCGTCCCTCACCTCCGCAGGGCACTTTCCACAGTCCCCTCTGGAAAGACTGCAGCAAGGTGGCTGTCCCTGGTCCTCACTCTCCCTGCTCCACACATGTCCGGGCTCGCAGCTGAGGCTGCTGCAGGCTGGATCCTGACAGCTAGTGTTCCCAATTCATCATCTGAACTGTCAGATTCTTTCCAAAGCAGCGATATTCCTAAGTCGATGTTCATATTTAAAAACACTCTCTAAGAAAAATCGAAATACCGGCATCTTTATGAGCCTTGAGTGGGTCCTAAAAGGTATCATCTTTATAACTAATTGAGATAACTTCACCCATCAGTTATGAAACTAATGATTTCTCTTTGTCAGGCAAGAAGCATTTTTCTCCCTGTGGGAAAAACAGCACCAGTTCTCCATGGCCCTATTCCACCAACCCACTGGACAGTGGAAAATAAAGTTTTCTGTAGAAGAACACTGCATTTATCAGGGGGCTTGCCGGCACCTTCACAGGGAGGCCAGCAGCCCTGTCCACAGATCCAGTCTATTCCCTCAGGGGCAAGCTGGGCATCAATGCATGAGGTCCCTGTTCCTGCCTTTGACCAGAACTCAAAAGCCAGAGACAGACTCGGAAGCAATGCTCAGAGCCCCCCTGCTTTCTGTCTCTCACCCACAGTGATATGCTGCCTTCACTTTAGCTCCATGTTCTAGAATCACTGCGATGAATGGCCCATGGGAAACAGCAGGGCTGCGAGCACCCCTTCACCAGACATCAAGCCCCCCCACCATTGCTCGTTCACTCGAGGGGACCCACCTGAATGAACTCAAGGCAAGAATCTCACCTTGACTTGGGAGCTGAAAGGACTCATCGGGGGCAATTCCAGAGAACACCGTGGGGTCAAGACCCCATCGTAACTCAATGGCAATGAGAGACTGCTAGCACGAGGCAGTTTCTCAGTGTGCAGCCCAGGCCTGTCTTCATGAAAGACCATCCCAATAACAGCGTCCCCACATGCCGAGCACCCACCAGCAGCCCAGGAGTGACCTGGTCAATGTGCATGCAGCCTGTATTCATGGATACTGCTTGGCCCCCCGGGGAATGGATGGAGAAGCAAGGACAGAAGCAGCAGGAGGAGGACGTGGTCGATAGGTACCAGGGCTCAGGGTGAAAGCTAGCATCCAGCCCAGACACCCAAGGCCAGAATCACAGTGTGATGTGGAGCACCCTGTGACTCTTAGACACTCCACATAACAGGCAGGGAGTCCCCCCATTTTAATGACATCAAAGGCACCCAAGCATCTGATTCACAGAAGGCTTCCTCCCATTTCATACATGAAGAAGTGGAGCTGTGGTGATTTCAGGCAACCTTTAGCAGAACCAGGCTCCACACAGCAACCTACCAAGCACCACAGCCTTGCATGAAATCACTTTGCCTTCTATAGTTCTGTCTCTAGAAGGCGAGCACCATCACCACGATGACGGATTAGTCATCAGGCACAGAACCACACTCCAGGAGGTCACCAAGTCCCAAATCCTGGGTCCACACAGAAGGCTTTTTCCTACACCAAGGCACCCCCGGGTAACCAGAGGAGATCCTGTCCTCTCAAGCTGACACCCACACTCGTCACCCCCAGACATGATCAATGGCAGGACACTGAGAGGATTCGGGGACCCCCCAACCTGAACGGACATGTCACTGTACTCACCTTCCTTTGCCAGAGTCCCTCTCAAGGCCCCTACCCAAAGGCAGGATGTGAGGGGGTTCTCCTATTTGGCCTAGAAGAAGAACACTCCCTCCACCACGGTGCGGGAGCCCCTCAAACAGCCCTAGATGGTAGGTCTGTGCTACCCGATTCAGCAGGTGGAGCATCACCCATTGAAAATGCATGTTCCGGGGACTGCGCTCCAACTGGGGGTTCAGCTATGCTGGCATCAAGCCCCTGAGGTCATTCTGATGCCCTTTGCAAAGCCTCTCCCTGACGTAGGCAGATCACTCGGGGGTCTTGAAAATGATCCTCGAAATAACGTGCATCTGGGGAACCCTTTTAAGTCCCACCTGTCAGCTGGGAGCATGGTGAAGACACGGTCCGAGCCCCCAGGATCCCACGGCGGGAGCAAGGTGGGAGAGAAGTTGAGGAAGCCCCACGCTATCACACAGGTCCGATGATCCCCAGGGCACTGTCACTGCCATTTCCAACCTCCTGCAGCTCTGTCATTAGTCCCCATAAGCGCAGGTCCCTCTGCGGCTGGCAGAGAACTGTGGCCACCCACTTTCTTGTTCCCAGATCACTTCATGCCATTCTTGCTCTCCATCAAAGCCCACCCTGTGTGGAGGCCACATGAGGAGACCAGAGACATTCCATCCCACCCCTTCCCATCCAAATGGGCCTGTAGGCCTCTGCTCTCCACCCAGTGCTCAAGGTCCAGGGCAGTTGTTGGCTTTGCCCAGCCTGCCTTGCCTCAAGTCTCCTCTTCCTCCTTCTCCTCTTCCTCCTCCTCCTATTCCTTTCTCCTCCCAGGACCACCTGATCCTTTCTGAAAAAACTCAGCTCTAGGCGTTAACCACCTCCCCAAGTCCTAGGATGGCCTCTTCAGGGTTCATGAAAGATCAGCTCCACATGTCTACATCCACCTGAGGGTCAGTACCTCAAGCCAGTCACCTGGGCCAGGTGCCTGGAGGAATGAATGCTCAGAGCATCTCTCTCGACTGGAGCAAAGTAAAATAAACTCACAAAGCACCAATTGCTCAGGAAAGAGCAAGCAACCAGACCAACTGTATGCTCGGCTATCAGCAAGTCAGGGTCCCTCGTCCCCGCCTGCTGGTCCTCACTCCCAGCACCTAGTATGAGCAGGAAGATGCTCCACGGAGGAGTTAGAGTCCAGTTGGTGGATATGGAGGACAGGGAGCCTCCGGGAGCTGGCAGGAGGTTGAGACAGGTGGGAGAAAGAGACGGTCCCAGGGAAATCTGCAGATTCCCCCTGACTGCCAGCAATTGCCCCTTCCCTCAGTCTCCAGGGTCTGTGAGCTGTGCTATAAGTAAAGCTTTTCTAGGCTGATGTCCTGGAAAGCTACAGGCAGTGGGGTGAGAGGACAGAGAGGGCCAAGCCCCTCAAGACCTCCGAGCTCACCCCCGCCCCTGCACCCTGCCCTCTGCTTTCCAAAGACCCAAGAAACGCCCCGAGGCCACCCTCCACTTTCTAAGGGGCCCCTGGAGTCTGATATGAAAACTAGCTTCCCCTCCCTTCCCACTCTGCCCTCCAGAAGGTGAGTGATGGGTCACAGGACACCCCCACACAAGGGGCATCCCCTTCCCTGGGCAGACACCCCTCACTGGCTGCAGCTTGGGGCAGGGGACTCAAGAGGCAGGGCTGAGCATCTTCAGGCAAGTACTGACTCTTTCTAACCTGGGTTTCTGTGTGAAGTGGGAGCGTGAAGAGGATCGGCCTTACGTTCTCTGGGTATAGAAATGAAGGGCTTGGGAGACTTTTGGTCCCAGTGCGCCATCCATCCACACGGCTGCCATACTGCCGCAGTTTCGGCCTTAGGATGCACGTTTTCGTTCTTTGATGGGGGCGGTACCTGAATCTGTTGTGAACTTCTGTCTCATCAGTCAGGGACAGAAACACCAAGGCACAGTCTCCACCAGGCTCACTTCAGGGTGAGTTGGTCTCAGGCTGACCTATGGCTGTGCCTGGTACATAGGAATTGTTCATTAAATACTAGGTACTTGACAATCCATGGTCATAAAAGTGGGAACAGCACGCTAGTACCTGAAGCCCATGTCCTGTCATGGATGGGTTCTTTCTTTAAGATGACTGGTTAAAGAAACTTTCGTATATTTACAAATGGAATACTATGCAGCTGTGAGAAAAGATGAAGTCATGAAATTTGCTTTTAAGTGAGTGGACATAGCACAGCGGTAGGGCGTTTGTCTTACAAGTGGCCAACATGGCCGACCCGAGTTCGATTCCTCTGCCCCTCTCAGAGAGCCAGCAAGCTACTGAGAGTATCTCGCCCGTGGAAAATGAGCACTGGTGGAGGGATCGGTGCTAGATCATTGTATGGCTGAAACTTAATCACGAAAGTATGTGACTGCATCTCACAGTGATTCAATAAATAAAAGAGATTGGGTAGAGCTGGAAAATAGATGTGTAATGAACATCCTTTGGTTCAATTGTCAGCAGGGACTGTTTATTTCTCATTAATGTTATGATCATGAAACACTATCCTACGACCTGCCTGGGAAGAACGTGCCCTTGGTCTTTGGGGCTGTTGACTCAACATCCAATGAGCTTGCTCAGGAACTGGGCTGGCTGGCACTATGCTGGGGCTGATCAGGAAGTTGCACAGAACCCAGTGGTGTGAAACCACCAGCAGCTCCTCCCAGATCAGCACCAGAGTCCCGGGAATCAATGCAGCCTCCAAGCCACATTCTGCCTTTTACTTTTCCTAAACACCAGTTTCCTCTCATTTATTTCCTGGTAGACTGAACCTCATGTGCCAGCTCCAATCTGCATTCCTCATTCCTCATGTTCTTTCTAGCGATTTGAAGTTCTTAGGCAGATACCCCACAAAGGCACTGAGTGATCCTGAGTCCCTGGGGGTTGGGGGGTTGCTTGCAAGCAATATCTTGTAGTTCTGGAGCATTGAACCTCAACACTTAAACCCAGATGCTTACAGGAACAAGAGGTTGGGTCATTCCTAGTGCTGCTGGAATCAAAACTGATGACGGGGAGTCAGTAGTGACTGCAGGCATCAGACTGGGGACCACTGTCCTCATCTAGAGCCGATGTAGTCAGGGAATCAGGATACCTACCTGCACTGTTTCCCCCAGAGGGGCAAGTGTGAGAAGACATCCCTCAAACATCCCCCAAACAATATTCTTTTCTGACAAATAGGGTAGAAACACCGGCTGGAACTAGAGGATGAATTACATTAGCTAAGTTGGGTCCACCTGCAGAGAAATTGAGTTCAGTGTGCCCACCAGGGACTTTCCCACCCTACCTGGGTGCGATTCTGTCTCTGAGGCTCTATCTCCCTGAGCAGAAGTGCCACCATGTACTTCTTGCCAGCGGGCCAGTGCTAGCCAAAGGAGAAATAAAACTCCTCCCCCAAATCAGGCTCTGTCTGGCCAGAAGCCTGTCTGAGCAAACAAAGGGTCATCTGTATCTACAGCTCCGAGCTGGTCCTCCCTCCCGGAAGTCCTTATCTGCCTAATGATAGAGCATCTGAGTTGTCAATATTTCCCCCCACCCAGGCATCTCCAACAGACTCCTGGGCAGGCCTTTGTGGGCAAAGGGGTCACAGGTTGGGTCCCGAAGACAGGGAATTGTCCAGGAGTGTCCTAAAAGCTTGAGCCTTTCCCTTTGGGGCCAGGGACAGCTGATCTCTCATTAAGTAATTCAGACAAAGGGGAAGTTTGGAGATAAGACTATTAATGTCTGCTATTTTTTTTTTTACATAACATCCTTAGAGGAAGTGGAGCACCTAAGACGCTAATTATCCCATTTGCACATCCACTGCACAGAGCACTGTATATCTGTAAACATCTCAGCAATGTTTGCAGGATTATTTGAAGGGAAATGTGGAAACGATAAAATATTTACCAATTATTGAACCCTCCTTTTTCAGGTCGGAGAATTCACAGAAGCCTTCAGATTAGCCAGTCTGCCTCCCTCACTTTATTTCAGTATTACTTAATACAAACATTCCCCCCACCCCCACCCCCATGCATGTTGCATTCTGCTGTGCGTGGGGCCCGATTTCATCATTTCTAGCACATAATCATTTAGAGAGGTGTTAGTCTATCTGCCCGTTGGAAATGGCCTTTTGGAAATGCCTCCCACCAATCCCCTCCGACCTGATCACAGAACAATCAGCTAGCAAAAGGGAGAAATTTTTGTCTTCCCCTCACCCAACCCACCCCAATGCTTCAGAATCCAAGGAAAGTTCTTCCCGTTCCTGCTTCCCACTGAATAACACCAGTGTTTAGTCAGAGGTTGAGAGAAGGGGCCTGCATCTGGGGAAACTCACGATTCGGATGGTGTGAATCAATCCTCGAAATGAATTTCATACCTAATAGCGAAAAACATGCCAGAAAGAGCACAGCTCTCCATGGGTGCACCCGGGGACAGGGACAGGAACAGCAGCTGCCTGACATCCCAGGCTGGGCGCACGGCCCTGGGGAGCGGGTCAGACACCCAGAACGGGGGTTCCCTCTGGAACGCCTGAGTCGATTTCGCAGAAACCAAGCAAAACCGACAGGACGGGCCCGTGCAGAAAGTTCATGCAACTTTAATATGCAAGCTGTGTCAGAGACAGCCCGAGCGAGGGCTGGGGGTCAGAGCGACCCCTCCAAGGAGGGTTGCCCGGGTGACAGCTCTGGGGGGTGGGTGCAGGTGTTTGTGGGTTGACAGCAGCCAGGCAGCTCCCTGCGGTTGGCGCGCCAGAAGCAAAGAGGGGAGTGAGGGGGTCCTCGAGGGGCGTCTGGGGGCGCAGACATCCCGGGAACCACCGCCACCCCCTCCTCCTTCCAAGATCGCTCTTGCTAAGTGCCGCCCTCACAGCGCCCCGACCCCCCGACCCTGTGGCTGCCGGGCTGCGGGGTTCTCTAAGCCCCCCCGCCCCCGGGCTTCGGGGTGGACGGCGCCCACCGCTCCCCGTTCTGCTTCCCCCTTCCCCCTTCCCGGGTTCCCGGGGCTTCCGCAGCAACAGTTTCTCCGCCGGGGGAGGTGCCGCCGAGGCACCCGGGAACACCAGGACCCCAGCTAAGTCGGGGACACGGGAGGCGGCGAGCGCGTTGTGTCCACGCCGGGCGAGGCCAGCAGTAGCCGCGGGGGGCTGGAAGGCGCGCGCCGAGGAGAAACTTCCCCCGGGCGGGCGAGGGGGCGTCGCGGCGTCGGCGCTGCGCAAAGGGGACTCGGAGGGTCTCCGCGGGGGTCCCCCTAGGAAGCGGCTCCCCGGGTGGGTGGGGGTGTGAAGCGCGAGAGACCCCCCTCCACTCCTAACCCAGGCCCCGGCGCCACGCGGGAGGGGGCCGCCCAGAAAGTTGGGGCGCACGGACCGCGCCGCTACTTACACGAAGACCCCGAAGAGCAAGGCTCGGACCCCGATCTCGATGAGCAGCTCGCGCATGGTGCGGCCGGAGCGTTCCCGCGGCGGCTCGGCTGCGCCCAGAGCCCGGGCAGCGGGGGCGGCGCGCCAGGCCGCGGGCGCCGCCATCTTGGGGAGGTGCGCGAGCCCGGACGCGGGCCCCCGGGGCCGCCATCTTGGGAGGGTCGGCGGCCGGGGCGCCTCCAGTCGGCGACGCGGGGGGGGCGGCGCGGCCCGTCGCGGGGAAGAGCACCGGGCGCGCCCGCCGCTCGAGAATGCCGGCGCTTCCCGGCCTCGGACGAGCCTCCCGGCCGACGGCCTCAGGCGGGAAGGCGCCCCGGGGCCGCTCCGTGCCGAACCCCCCTCGGGCGCGGGCGCGGCTCCCCCCGCCGCGGGCCCCCGCGCGATGGTACGCGCCCGTCGGGGCGTGTCTTCCCGGCCGCGACCGGCCTGCCGCACTTCCGGCCGCGGCGCCGGATATCCGGCGGGTGACCCTTGCGAGTCCTTCTCGCGCGCGGAGCGGAGTCGCGGCCGCCGGTGCAGCTCGCGGGACGCGGGACCGACGCGGACATGGGGCTGGAGGACGAGCGCAGGATGTTGACGGGGTCCGGGGACCCGCAGGAGGTGAGGCCAGGCGGCCGGCGCGAGAGCCGGGGACCCTCGCGACCCCGCGCCCCGGCCGGGTCCCCATCCCCCGAGGCCCGGTGCCCGAGGGCGGAGGCGCGGGCGGAGGGGGCCCGGGCGCGGTTTCCGGGGCGCGTCCTGCGTCCCGCGTCGCGGCTTTGGGGAGCGGCGAGGTCCTCGCGGGCCCTGACGACCCCCGGGGGCTCGCGGCGTTGACCCGACGTCTCTGCGGGGAGGGTCTCCCTCTGCCCCCGGGGAGTGATGTGGGGCGATGCCTTGGGGGGTCGTGGCGGAGGAGGGGGCCGTTGCCCCGACGGAAGCAGCTCTAAAGGCGGTCGGCGGGGGGGGGGCGTCTGCCTTGCACGCGGCCGACCCGGGTTCGATTCCCAGCAGCATCCCAGAGGGTCCCCTGAGCACCGCCAGGGGTGATTCCTGAGTGCAGGAGCCAGGAGTGACCCCTGTGCAATGCCGGGTGTGACCCAAAGAGAAAAAAAAAACAAAGGCAGTCGTCGGCTGCTCACAGTGCCTGGGCGCGCGTCTCCCAGTCGCCCCTGGGAGAAGCATCGGGTCCTGCTCCAGCCCGTTGGTGCCATTTTGCAGACAAGGACTCGAGCCCAGAGAGTGTCCCGGGACAGCAGGCATTACCCCTGACCCCGGCCGCCCAGCGTGTGGTTCTGTTTCCCATCGACCCTCTTGGCCCCCGGTGCCTACTGGGGCATTTCAGGGCAGCCTTCCTGGGTGGAGGCAGCAAGTCATCCTAATTTTTTCCAGTTTTTGTGTTTTCAGAAATGCAGCGAGACAGCAGTAGAGCCAGCCCCGGGAAGCTCAGCAGAAGGGAAGCCAGAATTGTCCGCAGGGCTCATCGCAGCAGCAGATAAAGGGGGAGAACAAGTAAACGAGTTAAAGCAGAATAAGTAAAGAATAAGTGAATAAGACGATAGAAACATTTTGGGGGGGCTGTGAGGGGCTGCAGCAGTGTGCTTAGGAAATTTTGGAACCCGCTTGACTAGTTTTGAAGAGTTTCCGTGCAAGGGCCCACCAGCGCCTGGATCACCCAAGCCACCTTGCGGGTGTTGGGACATCCAGAAGGGCACCCGGCTGCGTTCCTAGACTGGGCGGTGCTTGGGATTGAAGCTCACACAAGCGTGCAAGGCATGAACCTTGACCCCCTGTTCTATCTCTCCAGCCCCAAAAACTCACTTTATCTGGGGTGTTTTGTTTGGGGGCCACATTAAGCGGTGTTCAGGGTCTACTCCTGGCTCTGCTCAGGACCATCGTACGTGGCGATCCAGCCAGGGTCAGCCACGTGCAAAGCAAGCACCTTATTATTGACCTTTGGACCGCCTCTCCAATCCCAGAATAGATTTTTTTTTTAACTCTTGTTTCCACCATTTATACCAGAATAGATTATGTGCTTGATTCATAAATTTCAGTGTGAGTTTATGTGTTTTCACGTGACCTCATGTAGGTTGGTAGGTCTTACATCAAGCACTCACTTATTCAATAGTTACCAAGCCCCCTCTGAACACAGTTATTTTTTTTTTTTATTACCTTTTTAAGTTCCAGCGATAGCACAGTCTGTAGGGTGTTTGCCTGGCACACAGCCGACCCGGGTTCGATTCCTTCATCCCTCTGAGAGTACGGCAAGCTACCGAGACCATCCCACCCGCACAGCAGAGCTTGGCAAGCTCCCCATAGCGTATTTGAGTTGCCAAAACCAGTAACGACAAATCTCACAATGGAGACGTTACTGGTGCCCACTAAGTTGAGTGTGTGGGTGGATGGTCACACCACACCTGGTCAGTCCCTCCAGCTCAGTACTCAGGTGATGTTGTAGTTCCAGGAATTGAACTCAGGGCCTCACACATACCAGGCACATACTCTTATCACTGAGCCACATTCCCATAACTGTCTCTAAACAATTCGAGTTGTTAGGATAGGAAGATACATTTCTGTTTGAGGAAATGGCAGGTGCAACGGGATGGTAGCCAAGTCTCCAATGTTCATAACTTCCCTCTCCCCCATTAAATCCTTTTTTTTTTTTTGAGGTTGAGCAGTAGTACAGTGGGACGGGTATTGTACACAGCGAACCAGGGTTCCATCCAGGTTCCATTCCCACACCCCTTTGCCCAGCACCACCAGGAGTCATTCGTGAGTCAGGGAGCTCACCTGGGTATTGCCGGGTGTAACCCAAAAAGCAAAAAAAAAAAGTGGGGGGTATGCCTGGTGATGGCTCGGGGCTTGCTCCTGGGTCTGCACTCAGGAACTACTCCTGATTGGGCTCTGGACCATCTGGGATGCCGGGGGCATTGGACCGAGGTTGCCCAGCACAGTGTGCTATCTTTGCAGTCCCTAAATTCCTTTTTTGTTTTTCGGTGGGCGTTGGTGGTGTTTGGGCTACAACCTGAATTGCTGTAGGCTGTCTCAGATTCTTTGATCAGAAGTTGCTTCTGGACACCTATGCAGTGCCCAGACTTCCTGTATGCAAGACCAGCGCTCTTCCTGTAGAAAAGAAGACCATCTCACCATCTCCCCAGCCTTTGGTTTTGTTTGATTTGGGGGCCAGACCTGGTTATACTCAGAGGCTACTCTCTCTCTCTCCAGTCCCTATTGTTCTTCCAGCTTAGGCTAGAAGCTGGTTTTTTTCTTTCACATTTTCTTTTCTTGTTTGTTTTTGGGCCACACCTAAATAACCTCAGTGCTTACTCCTGGGCCTGAGGAATAGTACAGCGGGCCGGGTGTTTGCCTTGCACATAGCCGGCTTGGATTCAATCCCTGGCACACGAGTACCACCAGGAGTGATTCCTGAGTGCAGAGCCACAAGTGATCCCTGAGCAGCGCCGGATGTGGCCCCAAAGGCCATTTATATTATTCATCATCATCATCATCATCATCATCATCTCAGTGCTCACTCCTGACTCTGGTGCTCAGCCCCGGGTATCCAAACCCCCGAGAGGAACTTGGCCTCCAGCGAGGCATTTGCCCTGCCAGCTCTGCTGTTTCTCCAGCCCTGAGGCGTGACGTGATTGCTTTCCTTCCCAGCCCACCTCAGTACCACCCTCCCACCTAGGAAACTTTGTGTTTATGGTGCTGGAGGACGATGCCTGGGCCCCTCGCACTTGTGCCCTAAGTACTCAGGTGTGAATCTAAACTTTGACCCTTGTAAGAGTTAAGAGCCCCCCCTGCCCTCCACTCTGGTTTTATGGACTTTGGTCTCTTCCGTGATGAGCTTATCACCGGATTAGAAAGGTTGGAGTTTTGTTAATGTGACGATTGATGAGATAGCTGCTATTATTTCCATAAAGCCTTTATTTATTTGCCTTCTCTCACATGAAGACATGCGTGAGATAGTATTCAGATGATGCTGTGCTCCTGATTGAGGCTTAGGGGATTCTCCAACAGGGGTTTTGTGTTGTGTTTCAGGGTGACAGCTGGAGACGCTGGGAGCTACTTCTGACTAGATGCTCTGGGGAATTCAGTTGCCCAGAGCTTCTGTACGCAAAACGTGTGTTCCGGCCCTTTGAGCTATCTTCCCAGTCCCAAAGATTGGAGGCTGGGGTAGAGCGGTGGCTGGGCCGGGCGGGGGGGGTGGGGTGTCAGGAGTGACTCCTTCGAGATCAAACCAGAGTTGGCTGCATGCAGGGAAAAATATCTCGCCCCCTGTACTATCTCTCTGGCCCTAGGGACTTATTATTAACCCTGCTCTCCTTGGCAGAAAAGAAACTAAATTTGAGATCTGTACACCCGAATCAAGTAAATAAGTAGGATCTGATGTTTCCAAACTTGTCTGTGGGCTCATAAACTTATGGTGTAATTATGGTTTGGTTGGTTGTTTTCATTTTGTTGGCCACTGCTTTGAAACAACTATCAATTGGCTCTGGGGTCGAGCCTGGGCCTCCAGCATTCCGCATAGAAACTGCACCCAGCTCCTTCATCTCTCTCTCTCCGGTACTTATGTTGATACCTAAGTTAAAAAACTGCCCAGGGGCCAGAGAGATAGCTGCCTTTGAGGCACTGCTGTTTCCAGGTGCGGCCCTAAAAGCAAAATCAAAAGGCAGTACCCGAGGCCGGAGGAATCGAACCTGGGTTGGCCAGGTCAGCTGCATGCAAGGCAAACGCCCTACCTGCTGTGCTATTGCTCTTTTTTCTTTTGCAGTGTCAGGGATCAAACTCAGGGCTGAGGATCACTGGATTTTTTGTTTGTTTGTTTTACTTATCAGTTTGGCAGCTACTTCTGACTTGGTGCTCAGAGATCACTCCATGTAGGGCTCAGGGGACCATGCAGTGTCAGGGACCGTACGAGGGATTTCATGCTCTAACCCTTTGCAATATCTCCCTGGCCCAGGACTCATTTTACTTATTTAATTTCATTTATTTACTTTTGCTTTTTTGGGTCCCATCTGGTGACTATAAAAAAAATGGGACATCTTTTCAGCCGCGTGACATCTTATTATCTCATTCTTGCTTTGGACAAACTGGCAGGCTGCCGAGTGTAGCCTGCCCACACGGCAGAGTCTGGCAAACTCCCCGCGGCGTACCCAATATGCCAAACACCAGTAACCATGATGGGTCTCACTCTCCTGACCCTGAAAGAGCCTTGAATATGGCACTTTTTAAAAAAAAATCTCAGGGCTAGGATGAAGGAGATGTTACTGGGGCCTGCTCGAGGCAATCGACAACAGGATGATCGTGATCAAGATTTTTAGTTAAGGTTTGGCTAAAATAGACTTGAGATTTGACATTTTCTCTTTGTGGGTTTTTTTTTGGGGGGGGGATCACATCAGGCAGTGTTCAGGGGGTTCTCCTGGCTCTGTACTCGGGAATTACTCCTGGCAGTGCTATGGGGACCATTTGGGATGCCGGGGATCAAACCCAGGTCAGCCACATGCAAGGCAAACACCCTACCCGCTGTGCTATCACTCAAGCCTCCATTTTTTGTTTTGTTTTGGTGGGCGGGGGGCGCAATACCTGGTGATGCTCAGTACTCAGAATTACTCCTGGCAGTGCTCAGGGGGTCATACGGGGTGCTGGGGATCGAACCCAGACGAGCTGCGTTCAAGGCAAGCATATTCCCCGGCGTACTATTGCTCTGGCTCCAGATTTGACGTTTTCATATTCCAAATTCAAAGGTTAGAAAACAGTATTTCTCCTAACTTGGTTTGAGAGCTAGACTTGGTTATTTTTGGTAATACTTTGGATTTACTAGGATTTAGAATGAAATATATTTACATTTGTAAGTCCCAAATGAACATTTGACAGCTTGAATCGTTACAGAAAATTAGCATTTTTTTTTCTCTTCAAGCTGGTAGCCCCTTACAGGTGAGTTCTTAATCAAATCATTAACAGTATGAAAGTTCTTTATAAGCTTTAAAGTATTGTGCACTTAAGATGTTGCCTATTTTAATGAGCTGTGGTAACTTTTAAAGGCGGTGGAACTCAGGTATAGAATCCCTGATACCATATATCGGCCACCCAAGGGTCATCAGGAGTGATCCCTGAGCACAGCAAGGAGTGGGCTAGGGCCTGAGCTTGCCTAGGTCTTGCCCAACCCCTCCCGGGCCCTCCCCAAATAAGACAATGAATATGTTTGTTGCTTTTAGTTTCAAGAGAACTGAGCCACCTGGAACCATGTGGGGTAGTATCAGGGCCAGTCAGCATCAGGAGAACCTGTTTAGGGAAGGTGAGGTTCACGCAGGGTGGATAGAGAGAGCATAGAAAGTTCAGGGTGGGGGCTAGAAAGATGGCACGGTGAGTAAGGAGCATGCCTTGTGCACAGCCAACCTGGGTTTGATCACCAGCGCTCCATCTGGTCCTTTGAGCCCACCAGGATTCAAGTCCTGGGCACAGTTGGGTGTGCTTCCACACACCCAGTCCAGTGAGCTGCCAGGGGACCCTTGGGTTGGGCGCTGGCCTTGCCTGCGGGCCCCAGGTT
>JAOXYA010000021.1:29138886-29148993 GCA_028565675.1 Sorex palustris | reverse complement strand
TATTCGATATGCCACACACAGTAACAACAAAGTCTCCAATGGAGACGTTACTGGGCCCGCTCGAGCAAATCGATGATAAACGGGAGGGCCGATTATCCGATTATTATATATATATATATATATATATTCCATGAATTAGGCCTTTCTTTTTTATATACACTACTCATGAGTAGTTTACTGGGGAGAGTGACCTCCTTCCCCCAAACTGTTGGCATCCTGGCCAGTTGACCCTGGCACTCTAGAGTAGGATCCCCCCTGGTCGCTGGACTTACTCTCTATAGGAGAGGGAGTGGGAAGGAGAGAAGCCTGTGCCCTGGCCCTCTGAGTACCACGGACTCCTGCCACCACCGAGAAAGAACCACGCGGAGTGGGGGTGAGAGGGAGCTGGTGGTCAAGCAGCAATCCGTTTATTAGCTCTCACACAAGGGTTTTTATACATCCATTTCAGGGGGCAATCCACGTGTATCACATTTACCTTGTGAGGCTCAATACAGATGTTAGTTAATGGTTTACATCTCCCACTTTCAGGGCCAGGTGTATTAGCTCAGGCAGATGGTAACTATTACATCCCTCATCCTCAACCAGAGCCTACGTGCGTGGAGTGCTGGAGCAAGCCCCTGGGCCCCTGCAAACAGGGCCAGCTCTTTCCTTCAGGGGCAGGGGATTTAGTCAAAGTCTCAGGCTGGCTACTGAGACCCCAACACAAACAGACAAAGCAAGGTCTGGGAAAGTATAAGAGGATGAGAAAGATTCAAGAGTGGGAGTCCTAATGTGGACATGTGGGGTTAAGTCCAGCTGGGGGCTGAAGATTGGAGGTGACCTCCAGAGGAGAGGACCCAGAACATTTTCTCACCGACTCCTGTCCTTGTTTTAAAGTCCTGTCCTGCATTGTCAGTCCATTTCCAGACGCCCCCAGAACCACAGCCAAAGAATACCCTAGGGCAGAGTCCCTAGAGGTCCTTGCATGGAAGGAAGCATCCTGTGGTATCCAGGTGGGCCAAGAGGTGAGGGAGACACCTGCAGCATCTGTTATCCTCTCATCTTTGCATCTTCAAGAAGGGGTGGAACTGGGAGAAGGGCCATCTGGAGAGCAGGCAGAGGGCGCCATGATTCTGGGTCAGAGGGCCGAGCAGGCTCTATTTGGTGGATGCAGGATGGTCAATCTCTGTCTCTCAGAAGATCAGCAAGAAGGAGTCAGCCGGAAGAGGAATGTGGGTAGGGTGTGGAGGGGTGAGGAAAGGGGAGTGCTCGATAGTTATTGGGAAGGGTGGGGTGGTAGCTTTGCTGAGAAAACTTTGTAGGAGAAGGCAGCAGAATGAGAATCCCCTGGAGGTGGGACCTCTGTGCTGTGTCTTCAGACCTTTGTAATGGTCTTTGACCTGCTGAATCAGCATTGGGTGCAGTCACATCTGTGCAGACAGCGGCCAAAAGGGCTGTGGAGATCAGGCCTGGGCTTCAGCACCCCAGAAATGCAGGTTTGTAGGTTCTGAAATGCCAACTCTACGTGTTGCCCTCTTTGGTAACACGTTTGCCAGCGTACAAATACAGAATCAAGGGTATGAGTGAATATCTTTTAGAATGAGAAAATAAATCATAACAAATTAAATTCAGTGCTTGCTGCAGACAACACAAAGTCATGAGATTTGCATCCAGTAGCAAATGATATTTATTCATTTACTGCCTAATACAATTTTGTATTACTTTCTCTTTTTTGAGGGGTGGGGGCAGGGCGAGTGGTGTGGTCTGTCCAAGTGACAATTTTGTGTTGTTTCCTATATAGAAAAGAGAAACTCCAGTCTTTTCTCTAACAAGTTGATTTTTTCCCTTAGTGGTAGTTGTGGTGAATAAAACGTGGTTTCTTGGAGCTGCAGAGAAAGTACAGTCGGTGAGACACTTGTCTTACATGTGGGCGACCCCAGTTCCATCCCTGGCACCACATATGGTTCCCTGAGGATGACCAAGAATGATTGCTGAGCTCAGAGCCAGGAGTAAACCCTGAGCTCTAACGGATGTTCCTTGTCTTCCAGAAAAAAAAATGAGCATGTGACTTCACAGAGGTCTCTCACTGAGAGCCATCCTGCTACAAGTTTCTGGGGGCAAGCAGAAATGTGGAAAACCCCTGCAAAGCATACCACCTGTGAAACAATCCACAGCACGCTGTTTCTGTAGATCCTGTATTCTCACAGTGTTTCTGCCTCTCACTGCAGAGCTCACCCATTCCATGGCACAACTTTGCACCTTTGCCGAAATGCTTGCCAGGCTGTGCTCTGTAGGACAGTCGAGTCTCCACATGCCCTCGGAACCTGGCAATGAGAGTAGGATCTGCCCAGTGGGCTGTGTACTGTATGAGGACAGTCAGCAAACATGTAACTACTTGTGGATGCTGTCCCACTGCCTCTAAGCAGATGCCTCTCAGCCCCCAACCCTGTACTCACTCACTACCCAAAGTAACCCAGCCTACTTCTTCAAAGTAACCATGCCCAATGAAAGACCATAGGGGGGCAGTTTGAGGAGAAAGATTTTCAGTTGTGATTTAGTACTATTTTTGTCAATTTTATATACTGCATGCACTGTGGGACCATGTTAAGACCTTGCCCAGGGTCTTGAAAGGGTCTCTTGAAACTTGGAGCCCCAGGGCTTAACTGTCATTGTTCACAGAAACACCTTCCTAAAATCATGGATTCATCGCATCCCTGAACTAGAACTAGTGGAGATGGATGGACCCAAGGATCCTAGGCAGTGAGAGGAAGCCAGGTAAAAAGCTAGATGGCTTCTCAAAGTAATCTCGCATACAGCTAAAAGTAGACAAAGGACCAAACATGATAGTCTCTCAGTATCTATATTGAAAACCATAATGTCCAAAAGTAGAGAGAGAGTACTGGGGAAATTGACTGCCACAGAGGTAGGGAGAGGGTTGGAAGGAGGGGCGTAATACTGGGGACATTGGTGATGGAGAATGTGCACTGGTGGAGGGATGGATGTTTGATCATTGTATGACTGAAACTCAAACATGAAAGTTTTGTAACTGTATTTCACAGTCATTCAATAAAAAAGGAAAGAAAAAAAAGTTAGATGACTGTGATGTGTTGGAATGGGTAAGGTCCATGGCACTGGAGTGGATGCCCTGGCGAGCCAAGCGTCACGGGTCTCAGGAGGAGATGTGAGGTTTGGAAAATGTTAATGGAAAAGAGAGCTGGAGTGTGACCACTAGTTTTGGGGCACAGAGAGGGTGGCAGCAATGCTAGCCAGATATAAGGGACTCAAGGAGCTGGAAGACCTGGCTTTGTGTCCGGCAAGGTAGCCACTAGCCAGTCACAGTTGCCGCTCACAGTAACATGTGCACTTCAAGAGCTCCATAGCCACATGGGCCAAGTGGCTGCTATATCGAGGGGAGGAGACACAGAACATCCTGTGGTAGAAGCACTATTTATTGGACAGAGCTACTCTAGAAGCTGTTGAGATCAGTGAGATTTATCACTGGCACCACCATGTGGGGAAGTGACCCAGTCTAAGTTCAAGTCCCTGCTCCCCCACGGGCAAGCAACGGGCCATCTTGGACACAGCACTCAGTCTGTCTGTGCCTGTTTCTCCATCTTTTAAATGGGTATAAGAATAGCTCTTGGAGGGTGTGAAGATAAGGTCATATGATAAACACTTAGAACAGGCCCAGTATGAAGGTAACTCAAGGGTTAGCTGTTTGACTTTTAGGAGCCCAAATCTGCCAAAAAATGGGGTGGGGTGGGGTGTTGGTCATTGGTCGAAAGAGGAGTAAGCAGAGTTGGAAAATGATTGTGGCTCTAAGAGTCTCGGGAGGAGGATCCTGAGGATGGTGTTGGAGGAAGCTGGGGCCTGGGTGGGGTGGGGTGGGGGGTGATGGGGTGGGTGAGTAGCAGAGGGAGTCCAGGTAGCCAAGGAGCTACAGAAACTTCCCTGGGCTCTGAGAAATGGGACCTGAAGAACACAAGAGATGGTTCTTTTTGGGTACAGCTGTAGGGGACCCGGGACCTAGGGCACAGCTTCATATATCTGCTGGGGAAGAGGGTGGAGGGTGCAGAGTGGGGGAGAGGACATTGGTGCTGTTGGTTTGTTGCTGATAGCAGCCCCAGCGTGTCTGGTGACTGGCCCAAGAGAAAAGCCGGGAGGCCAGGAGAGGAGGAGGATGGAGTCCCAAGGCCCACGAGAGCCACAGTGAACATGTTCCTTTGGGCTTGTACTTCTGGGAGTCACTGCAGCATGGAGGAGGGGGAGAATTGTACTTCCTACAGGATGAGGTGGTCCTGGCAGTCAGCCCAATCAGGTGGGGTGTTTACAATGGTGCTCAACATCACCACTCGGGTAGAAAGTCAATGTTTCGAGCCAGGTGAATTTTCCTCTGTCTCTTTATGCCCAGCTATCACTCCACTCACCCCCAAATTCAGCACCCAACTTAGTCTTTCATTTAGAATTAGAGCCTCTTCCAAGCTTTGCATTTCCATGTGCTTTTTCTCCATTTCTCTTTGCCTGAGTTCTATGCATGCAAATCCTTTGTCTCATTTCTAATTTCATCTTCAGGACCACAATCGCAGCCATCTCGTTCCCCGTCCAGGCACTTCTCCTCTATGCTATTTGCATGGCTTGTGCATGACTAATTAACTTCTCTAATCACAGTGGGCCTCCTCCAAGACTGTCAGTTTGGGAAGGCTGCCTCAGTAAGCTCTGGGCTGTCATTTCTTAACATTTAATGAGGAGACAATAGGTTGGGGTATAAATTTTAACCAACAGGAGATACATTTGCCCAGGGAGAGGTGGGATAAAGCAAATCCATCTCAGTAGCTAATGGGTGGCGGAGGAGACGCATGAACAGGGAAGAAGATGGTTGTAAGCGTGTGCCAAGCCTCTGCTCTTTCCTAATGGTTTGGAGAAAGGATAGTAATAATCTCTGACATTTATGAAGGGCTTACTAAGTGTCAATTTCTTGGCATGTTTTCTTCTATTTAATTATCACTTCCCCTAAAAGATCAATTTAGCTTTTGTCCCATTTTGCAGGCAGATAAAGAAAGGTGTTGTTTTAGGTTGCAGCCAAACAGATACAGGAATATCGGGACCTACAGCCAGACATGAAAGCAGGAGACCATGCTCGAACCCTCTCCCCTCCTCCTTAATATGTAGGGGAACCCCGGAGGGCTGAGGCTTCATCAGGGTCCATTGAGGAGTGGAAATAACAAGGCCCAGGAGTCATAGGCCAAGCTTGGCCCCTTTCCCCCTCATTGGGTCACCTTGGAAAAGACAGTTGACCCTGTGGACTCTGAAGATCAAGGATTGGGCCAAGTGATCTCTGTGTCTGCTCTGGCCTCAAAGCTGGTCTCTCTATGTCACTCGTTGCTGTTCAGGGAGTTCATTTATAACATGAAGCCAAAGATGGTGCAAAGTTAGCCCAGGCAAGGCATCAGCGGAGATGAGTCATAAGGAGCCCTGAAACAGTCTGGACTGTTCTGTTTGGTGAGGATCCCAGAGAAGATTCCAGATATTTGACACCATGGCACCATGATGGGCAACCTTCTCAGCCTCCCTTACAAGAAACAGCTTCTGAGGGGTCTCATAATAAGGACCCAGTAGAGACCACATAACTGAGTTCTCCACTTGAGAAACACAGATGAGTATCTACTGTGTGGTCTTAGCATAGCTGGAAACTAGGAACTTGTGGGCACAGTTGGGCTCCTACTGTGTACCTGTAAGTTGAACTGAGCACCTACTGTGCGCCCATGGGAACAGCTGAGTTCATATGTGTACCCATTATCCTACTGCAAGAGGTGTCGTTACTCCCAGAAGGACCAGCAGCCAACCCCGCCATGAGTCTTCTTCTCGCTTGCTTCTGGGCTTGCTGCGCCATGCTTCTTGTTGGTGGCATCAACTACTGTCAGCAAGCTTGACCAGAAAATTCTGGTGAGGCTGGTGGGCAGGAGTACTGCCCGCCTGCCCCTTGGGCCCAAAGAGCCTAGTGCTCCTCACCTCCCCTCCTGACTCAGGACAGGACTGGAGGATACCATCTATACTGTGCTTGGTCCTCCTTCATGTTCCAGAATGTTGTGAAAATGTGGTTACATACCAGAAAGATAGTCCAAGGGTCAAAACACATGCTTGCATGTGGCTGACCCGGGTTTGATTCCTGGTACTTCATAAGGTCCCTATAGCATCAACAGGATTGAGTCCTTAGTGTAGAACCAAGAGAAAACTCTGAGCATAACTGGGCATGGCCCTAAAATTAACAGCAACCAAAAATAATGGTTGTATCATATTATGGTCCCCACCCAATGCAGATGCCAAGTCTGTTCCCCTAAGCCAGTGTCCGCATTGAAGGAGTGTCTGGGGGCTGCTGGTTTAGAGAGGAAATAAGCCAGTGCTAAGCGACAAGGATGTCACTTAGGTTCAGATTAATTCCAACCATGTTCCTTTACGGGCCAGTACCACAATGCACACACCAAAGAAATTAAAGATGATTAGACACCCTTTTTGTTGAGTGGGATTAGAGGAGTAGTAATTACTTGAGGTTTATGCCTCCTGAAACAAATCTAATGAGCTCATCCCTCCTAGTAGGAAACACACACACACACACACACACACACACACACACACACACCTACCTCAGCCTAGCTGCAACATGGATTTTCAAGGAATGCCAGCTCTGAGAATAACCATCCCAGATCTCAAAACAAAGACTGATCATACTAAAGCCAATTTTACAGTAAGATTGTTTAGGGAAGTTACATCCCTGTGTCCCCGAGACTTACTGGGTCATAACACACAGACAAAATAATGCTTTGAAACACCTTTGATTGAGCCCAATACAGAGTTCTCTTGAAGAAATAAAATGTTTTTCTTCCCTTGGCCAAACTCAACCTGAAAATCTATTGATTGAAACACTGGGTTCTTTTCCCACCTAATGATACTTTATACATATTTTCAATTAGCGATGCTTCTTCCCAGAGAAGTCAAACTTTTGAATCCACTAAAAATTTCTTAACAATCAGACATGTCAATTGTGTTCCTGTGTGTGTGGTTGCAGAATGTGACCTGTTTTGAGCCTCTCGGGAGCACTTGACAGTGTGAAATGCTCTGAAAGCTCCTGGGAGTTACCATTCAGCAGCAGTTCCATAAAGTGACAACCATGTTCCTTGCATTTCTGGAAAAATATGGGATTTCTTTTCTGTGCAGGTTTGATATACTCTACAAGCAACTCCTAGAACCAAATAGCTCAGACCCAAGGAATTTGTTTTCTACCAAGAAAGCATTTAGGGGACATCAGGGCCCTACTCTATGGTCACAATGGTCACAAATGTGATGAAATGATGATTGACAGCCATTGCAGTACAAAGCGTCCCATGGAGTCGGTGCGAAGGACAAACACGAAGTCCCAGGAGCATGAGATTTGCCTCCCGGAAATGTGAGTTGTGGCGCTAACTGTGTAAGTACTAGGGGTCGGCCAGTCTGCAGTCCTCCCGCTCCCAGTCAGGGACCTCCGGAATGCAGAGTGCCCTTTTAGCTACTGCTGAAATGACTACATAAAAAGAAGATGAATAACGCTATAATTTGGCCTATAAAATTAAATGGACTGGGGCATCCATAAACTAGAGTTCTGGGCTAATGACTTTGTTCATTCTGGGATGGAATGGGGGTACTTACGCTCCCCCAGGCAGTGACCCCCCACCCTAGGACTAGGGCTGATCCCTATTAGCTCAGCTGCAAAGGACAGAGAGAGCGGCCCTGTGCCCATGTGATATTACTATTGGGGTTTTAGAGAAAACTGCATCTGGGAGGTGACAGAATGAAGAGCTGACACCATCCAGGGGAATGTTTAGAGCTAAAAAGGACCACAAACTCCCCCACACACATACACTGCCCCAACCCTGCCCCACTTTCTGTCCTCTACAGATACCCACTTTCAACATTTCTTGCCCATCCTTCCAAGCCCAAATATACGCAGCTGTATATATTTGCATATGCTTTACAAATATTCAGTTAAGCTGTTGAGATTTATATGTATTTATGCATATGTATAATGAATATTTCGGTCCTGATTTTCCCTTAATGCGTGTTGAAGATCACATCACAGGACATCGTTCTCTTTAATTTATATTTTATTTTACTTTCAATTGTGGCCAAACATGTCGTAAAATTTGCCACTTTAAGAGTACAGTTCTGTGCCATTAAGTACATTCATACTGTGGAACTCTGTGGAATGATCATTAATCACTTCCAAAACTTTCCACCACCCAAACGAAAACCCCATCCTCATTAAATAGTCTATCCTAATTCTCTCCTCCTGGTCAGGGTCTTGGAACCTATATTCCACTTCCTATCTCAATAAATGTGTTTGTTTTAGATACCTCACATGAGTGGGTTCAGGCAATTTTTATCTTCTGTTGTCCAGCTTATTTCACTTAAGATAATGCATGGCAATTTACCACATTAAAGCCAATCAGATTGGCACCTCCAACCCCAGGTTACAGAGAATGAGACAAGCAAATACACAAAAGAAAAACACACAAGGACACACAAGGACTATCTAAGCTCTTGGTTTGCCTGTTCAGTCATGAGTAAGCTCAGGGGCTGGTCATTTATTCAATACAATATCGCTTCACCCCTCCCCACCCCTAAACGCCATTCCCAAATGATTAATGATGATGGGCCATTGTTTAGTTGTCAGAGACTTTAAGGACATGTCGTGAACAAGTCAAAATTCAATGGGTACATTAAGAGCAGAAGCTGGAATATTTTACATAGCTAATCAGCAGATACCCATCATGTATAAAACTATAACAATTTCCTATTCTATTTTTGCCTGCTGTCCTCCACATCTAAAAGACCCTAAACCATTTTATCCTATCCTTTCCTAGAACTATTCTATTCTTCCTTGGGTGCATGCTTGCTGCCCTGTTATACTTTCAAAGATAAAACTGTTCTCATCAGGGGACTACTGCAACCTTGGTGTTTTTGTCAGGGGGATAATTTCCCACCATAATGTTTTCAAAGTTCATCCCTGTTGTAGCATGTGTCAGAATTTTTATTATTATTTTATTGGATCACCATGGGATAGAGCTGTTCATGATTGGGTTTCACTGTTCCAACACCCATCCTTCCATTAGTGTAATTTTATTCATTTTCATGTCTGAATTGTATGGATTCAATTAAATATCCAATGCCTCATTATTGCATTGCATGACCACACCACCTTCTGTTGTACACTTATGAGGGACACTGGCTGCTGTCATACAAATAAATATTGAGTCCTTATTTCTTTGGGACATAGAAATATAAATGCAAATACTGGCTGAGATGGTAATTCTATGTTTAACTTTTTGAGGAACCACCAAATCGTTTTCTGGATCAATCACACAAATTTACATTCTACTAGAAATTTACATTTCTACTGGAAACCACTTTCTCCACAATCTCACTAACAAATGATATATACTGACAATTGACATATTCAAAATAGAGCCAACCAGGGCTGGAGAGATAGTACAGCAGGTAAAATGATTCCCTTGCAAGCAGTTGACAGATTTGATACGTAGCACTATCTATGGTTTCCTGAGCATCACTGGAAGTGACCCCTGAGCATAGAGCCTTGGGTAATCCCTGAGCACTGTGAGGTGTGGTCCCCAAATCAAAGAAAGTAAAAATATTTTTTTAAAAAAGAAAATAGAACTATCCTAGTGGGAGTGAAATGGTTGTAGCTCCTTGTGGCTCCTGTCAAATTACACCTCCCTGATGATGATCTTGGACGTTGGATATTCACCACTATTTTGATGAAATACTTTTGACTCATTTTTTAAATTGGGTTATTGAGTCCTTTGTTGTTGTACATTATAAGAATATACACTTTGGAAATGGCAAAATTTCCATACCAAGCCTGAATTTTCAAACTGAAACTATTTAAGTCATCTCTATCTGCCATAATAAGGCATATTACTCAGTACCACAGAAGGCCCCCGTGTCTCTATCAGGTCATTGTGTACCCTCATCCCCACCACCTGCCACAGACCGCTCGATTGGAGTTCACCAGCCTGAGGGAGACCAGGTAAGGCGCAGGAAAGCAGAGGATTCGGCGAGTGACAGACAGACACCAAC
>JAOXYA010000021.1:29112854-29126697 GCA_028565675.1 Sorex palustris | reverse complement strand
AGTAACAACAAGTCTCATGATGGAGACGTTACTGGGCCCGCTCAAGCAAATCGATGAACAACAGGAGGACCGTGACCGTGACCGCTATGTAATGATTACTTCTGATTATATATAGTCAGCATCGTCTAGAAATAGGAAGGCAGCAGAGTGAACCATCAGCAAACCCTCTTACTGAACATCAGCCAAACCAAGAGCTTCCTGATTGCCAAAGCAAAAACAGTAAACATGATGGGGGCATACACACCCATGTGTATGACAGCACACACGCATGTCATCCTGCATCACACACCATTCCTCGATTCTGATAGGCAAAGCCTGGCTCATTCCCACTCTTAGTACTAGTCTCTTCAACCTCAGCCCAGCTTAGCTTCTCTCTCCCAGTAACCATATCCCAAAACCTTGATGCCAGGACCTTGCAGTTCCTTTTCCTGCCTACCAATCTGATCATTGACAGGTTGTGGTGGAAATACTTTAGGGGCCTCTCAATTTCTACACCAAGCCTAATATTGGGATAGACGTCCCCACCTTTTCCTAAAAGTTATGCCAAGAGCTGCAGAAAACTAATGAATAATGGTGCCTCTTTTCCTGGAGACTATCACAATGTACTCCAAGATAGAAGGAGGGGAGACATTTTGCATTTATTTTTTATTGCAATAACATTATTTTGTGTCATTGTGATAAAGGGTGCTTTTCATACCTCTTCACAAATAAGCTGGAATCCCATGACCCACCTCTACAACTAAAGGGCTGAAATCCTTTCACCACCACCAAAAAGACCCTCCACTGTTTATACCCTCCAACTCTTCCCCTTTGATTATCTGGGGACTGTCCTTTGGATTCCAGAGTTGTCTTTGTCTATTCCTTTGCTTTGATTCTCTGTAGTCCACTGGGAATTGGATTATTCAGCAGTGATCACCCTGAATGCTTTTGCTCTTGTCTGATCTGGAAAGCTAAGCAGGGGAGGGTCTGGTAACTGCAGAGAAAGGAAGCCACTTCTAATGTCCAGCTAGTCTGGGATTGTTTGCGAATGGGTATAAACTATACACTGAACCCAAGGCTTACTATAACTTTGTACCTGAATGGCCACTTTGTATTTAAACTTCAGAATGTGTTCTTTTCATTCTGAGCTGAGGGTATTTCATAGAAAACACACAAAAAAAGGTTTGGCTACAACAAAAAGTCTGACCTCTACTCTTGTCTTTTGACATACCAATCTTGTTTATAGAAATTTATCCCATGAAATCAGCAGTCAAATGTCAAAGTTAGATGCCAAAGTCGATTCCTTACACCATTATTTATACCAGAAAAAATATTGTAATAGATGCCCTTTTTTTGATCTGTGCACACAACGGAATACTTTGCACCATTTTGAAGGATTGGCAGAAATCTACAGATTGACATAAAGTATGTTGGAGGCATATTTCTATGTAAAAGGGCTAATTAGAAAAGTATTTTATTGTTCACATGTAGAAGAATAGTATCAAGGCCTAAGAGACTGGTTTCTCTTGTGGAAGGTATAGTCGGTAATGTTTCATTCTTTTCTTTATCATTTTTTGATGGGGGAGGGGGCAACACCTGATGGTGCTCAGAGCATACTCCTGGCTCTGAGCTCAAAGATGACTCTTGGCAGGCACAGGGATCAAATGTGATCATATGTGGTGCTGGGGATCAAACCCAGGTCAGCCACAGGCAAGGCAAGCCTATCATACTAGTATGACTATGTCATACTATCTTTCTGGCTCAGTTCCTCTTGATTAGTGAAGACTGTCCATCTGTATTTGGCTTGAACTGGAGGTGGCTGAAGCTCTGTCAGTAAGATTCTGGGACATGATGAGGGGTGTAGCAGTGACATGAAGCCAGGCTACCCGGCACATAAACAGAAAGAACATGACTTGGGTGCTCCTACTAAAAATCTGAACTTAGAGCACTATTTCCTATAGGATGGAGAAAGAAATTTCTGGAACTCTGTTTAAAATTCAGCTTCCTTGAACCTTACCCTGGTCTAGGGCATTCTGAATGTCTGAGACTTAATCTCTGCAGTTGCTACGAAGCCTCTGAGTGCTACCATTTATGCACCTAAATAATATTTAAGCAACCAACTTGAAAATAACATCATTTCCCCTCGCTGAGTTATGATTCTATACAATAAAATATATGGCTCGTAAGTGTTGTGACCAGTGATGTTTGACAATTGTACACCCTAGAGAAATTACCACCGAAAACAAAATGCAGCTTATCTGACTCCCCTCCCAAATTGTATCTGGCCCCTTTCCTGTCAACCCACACCCCCAGATGCCCTGACTCGCTTTTTCTGATCATCAGAACTATTACCCAGAACTGCTTCTTTTTGTAACATTAAGGTTTTTTATTTTTAAAAAATCTGTCCCTTGAGAACTCTCAGTAAGTCATTTCTGTGGGGCGGGAGGAAGAGGCTTCAGTTGTGCATTTGAGGAGACTGTCCAACTTTCTGGGAAAGTCAGCTAAATGGACCTTTTAGAGACACAAATCTAGAGGCTTCTATTTTGGCAATGAAGTTGCGGAGCTTAGGAGCACGGGGAAGGAGGCTGGGGAAGGGATCTGTGTCCCTGTGTCCCAGGCTACAGCTCTTCATGTGGTAGAAAGACTGAGGGGGTGTCTAGGGAGCCATCCTGCCAGCACTGGCCTGCCCCACCCTCAGCTCAGCCAGCCTCTTTCTGCATGTGGGCCATCTGGTCAAGTAACTATTTGAAATCTTTGTTGTCTTGTTTTGATTTGTTTTGTTTTGTTTTTAACCTGTTAGGCTTTTTGTTGGCTTGATTACTAGATAGTTACAGCCATGAGGCTTTTTGTTGGCTTGATTACTGGATAGTTACAGCCATGAGGCGACTATTTCTGGCTCTGCCTCAGGATTGACCCCTGGACTTTGCTCAAGGGGACCATAAGCGGTGCCAGAGAAAGATCTGTGGCCAACTGTATTCTAGATGCAAGACAAGCAATGAAGACCAGCCTTAATGCCTCTAGCACCTGGAATTCGGAATTCCTTTTTTTTTTTCATTTCAGAAGGGAGAACATTTTTTTCATTTACCACAGGAGTCACTTCCTTCCTCTGTGGACTCTTTCATATTTCCAGGTTTTTGTCACTAGAGCAAAGCCACAACAAGCATGTTTGTGCATGTCTCTGCACTGGTTAGAAATTTCCCTTGAAATGGAATCACTAACACAGGTGCCTACTCTGCAGTTGCCAAAAGGTTGAAAAATTGTCTCCAAAGTTCTCCTCTTATGCCTGGGTAAATTCTCCCTTTCACTCTTCCACCCATGAACCAGCATTTAACATCCTTAGTAAAGCAACTTTGAGTCTTAGTAAAGCAACACTGTCTCCCTTGGTGAGTAATTAATCCTGGTTGATAGAAAATTCTTAAGCCAACACTTTTCTAGCTGCCTAGAATCTGTAAAGGACTTTCCCTTGCATACTCTATATCACTGACTGCTCAAATGCTGCCACTGGTTTATCAGGAGTCACCATCCATCACGATCCAAGGTCCTTCCTTCTCTAACTCTTCATCTTGCTTCAGACATCCATAGAAATACCTTTGTGTTTTTCCCATTCCCAGGACATTCCCCAGAATAAATTTTCCAAGACCTGTTCAGTCATGAGCTGGTTTTAATCTCCCACCTGGGTCACTGTCACTGTCACTGTCACTGTTCTCACGTTGTTCATCCATTTGCTTGAGCAGGCCCAGTAACATCTCCATTATGAGATGAGACTTGTTGTTACTGTGTTTGGTATATCGAATACGTCACGGGTAGCTTGCCAGGCTTTGCTGTGTGAGTGAGATACTCTTAGTAGCTTGCCAGGTTCTCCGAGAAGGGCAGAGGAATTGAACCCCGGGTCGGTCAGGTCGGCCACATGCAAGGCAAACGCCCTGCCACTGCGCTATTGCTACAGCCCTCCACCTGGGTAAGCAATGAAATAGACTCTATTCTCTATCCCTCTATCCCTGGGGTCTTGAAGAGGGAGATTGTGGCTACGCAATCTTTCCCCATAGAATCCTGCTCCATTTGGACCACAAAAGAGGAGGGATCCCTCAGGAAGGAGGAGGAGTTTGTGGACTAGTCAGCCAGAGAGAAGGGCAACTCGTCCATCAAAGAGATGCTAAGTAGCAGGTCAGTATAGGACATGGAAATGATCATAAACTTTCCCTTCTTTTTCTCTCCCTTGGATGTTTGGCGATAGGGTTGGGGTAAGGAAATCATTCAGGCATTCCTACCAGTGGAAACTCACTCCAGAACTGTTTATTTTTCTACTGCTTAGTGACTGTGTTCCTTCTGCTGGTGATCTGTCATCCTAATGATTTTATTTTAACAGTAATGAGTTATGCCTGTGCTCCCACGGCAAAGCATCTGGCATCCTTCCCAATCCCCTGTGAATCGGTGTGGTGGTAATGAATACCAACTTCATCAATAACATTAGAAAATGTAAAATGTGTTCCCCAGTCACTGTCATCTCTTTCTGTAATCCATCCACTCCATCATTTTGACGAATATCGTCTAGAATTCGCTTTCTTTTTATTTACGAAACCCTCATGCATATCTGCCTGAATTACAACTTGCAGATCCTGAATCCACTCATCATTTCTGAGGGACTGTACTGGGCCTTTTCACATCATAAATATTTGGTTTGTGACTGGGATAGCCTGGACCCAGAAAAGTAAAGTCCTTGAGTCAACTTCTTAGAAACGGAGCTCAGGCCTTTCCTTTCCACCCCCTAATCTGAGGCACCATAACTTTGCAGTTTTGTTGTTGATTTAACTCTTTGTATACATCTTACAGAAATTGGGGTGGTACCACTGCTGCAAAACTATCCTGGTTCCTGAGTATGTGGCATCTTGAGTAATGTACGAAAGATCTACATACAAAACTCTAGATGCTTATGATATTCTATTGATTCATCTAACAGCTTTAGGAAGGGAGTTTTGTGTGTGTCCAGGCCTAATGCTGCCTTCTTACTGGTTCTGCTTCTTAAAGTCCAACACTGTTCTGGTCTGTCGCTGAAGCTTTGAGGTTCCAGGCCTCTGGAGTTCCGAGGCCTGATTTTTAGCCTTATAGTGCAGTGATCTTTGGTCCCTTTGGCCTCTCTTTGTTCTCATGCCAGGCGGGTGAAAGCTGCCACTGTTGTCCCATTCTCCCTGGCACTGGTGAGGGGTCAGAGAGAATGTTACAGAGCTGGGGCCCCTTTCCATATTACTACTCCTCACTCTCAGCATTCCCATGACCTCTTTGGCAGTGAGAATAAAGGGATCTATTAAATGAACAGTGTTACCTCATTTCCTGTCTCTTCCACATAGCAGTAGCTCTTTCTTGATGATATTCAAATCCATACAGAGTGAAAGGCCAAACCAGCATCCCACAGGGCCGCCTATCTCATTCCTGAGAGGCAGACTGGAAGTCACCCAACACAATCTGTTTCTCTAAGAGACACAGAGGGAGGGTGAGGAGGGTGCCATGCCTACCAGCCACCCTGCTGACCTTTTCAAAACCTCTCCCTGTGAGAATCAATAGCAGTAACCTGATTCTCCAGCTGTCTGGGATTACAAACTTAAATGGATAAAGTCTTGCTTTCCTAGAGTTCAGGAGTCTATCTGGAAGGTATGAGGAGACCCCACATTTCTAGATTTCAAACTTTAATCTTCTGTTTGGAATTTTTCTTTCAGAGATGTCTTGCAAACCAAAGGAACTCTGACTCAGTTGGCCAATTCTTCCAATGCCTCTATCAGCCTTTGTAAGAAGCTGGAAACTTGTTTAAGATCTAGAGTTCAGGTTCAGGCAAATGACCAACTCATAAAAACGTCATTGCAATGATTCCCAGTGATGAAGAAGGAGCCCAGAGGTCACAAGGCCATGATGGAACATGGAACATGGAACACCAATGGGTGTTCACACCTGATCCTCATCACTCTCTCTCTATCCACCCCCCCCACACACACACACAAGATGCAAGATGTATTCAATCATTCATCCAGGCCAACATTCTGCTATTCATGGGGGACCAGCATGCACCAGGCATCACTCAGGCTCCAGAGCCCACCTGGCCCCAGAGGACAAAATCCCATCATATTGAGGTTACATTTCATCTGGGATAAAAAGCAACAAACCTAATACAGAAAATCTATGTGAGTTCTGTAATGCCTGCATGGGGTTGGGGCCCACAAGGGAAACAGTTGGAAACTTGGGTCTGCAGCATAGGGTTTGGGGGCAGGTTCTCCTCTGAAAGGGAGTTAGAGGCCAGAGAAATGGGCAGGGGTTAAGGCACTTGCCTTGCAAGTGATTGACCTGAATTTAATCCATCACACTGTATAGGGTCTACTGAGTCCCACCAGGCATGGTTTACATGGACCGTGTTTAGGGAACAGAATTTTCCCAGAAACAAAAAAAAGGGAGACTGGAATAAATTGGGATTTGTTCCAAGGAAATTATAATTCATAATAAATTGTGTTTATACTATTTTTATAATTTATAATCAATTATTTATTTGTAATAAATCTTGACCCAGACCAAACCTACAAAGCCAGAGCTCTTGACTCTAATTCACTCTTCTTTCCTTTAGAGCAAACATCAGAGAAACTCCAAGGGATTTTTTCAAGAGACTTACAAAACTGCCACAGTGATTGTGCTTTGAGACACTTACAGAAGTCAATGTTGGTCTTGCTGAACACTCATAAGGAGCCTGGATCCCTTCATCATACACTTGAGGTCATTGCATGTTCTCAAAACCCTTCGCACAGGTGAGCCAGGACTTTCCACACTTGACCCAGAGGAAAACTGAGGCTAAGGAAGTTTCCGTGGATTTGACATGCCAATTTCCATGATTAGGGCAACAAGACCCGGGTCAGAATGTTAAGGATTGCTGGTAGCAATCAGGATCCTGGCCTCCCCCAACTGGGAGGAAAAGACCTCTCTATTGCTTTTAGTCAACCTGTTTGTGGTCATTTGTTAAGGCAGTCAAGGAAAAAAAATCCAAAATCAAGTTTCTCATTCAATAAAATTCAACACTCATGCCTATAAAATAACTGGAATATACCAGGTCTGGATGGGAGAGAAATATCACAGATGAGGAGATAATCACAACTCATGGCCCACGAAAATTAATCTTCAAACTCTTGTGATGAATTCTAATGCACATTGTTAAGGAAAAGACCAAAACCTGAATGGGGAACAGGGTAGCAAAGAGGCACAATTCGCAGAACTGAAAACCCACTCGATCTCCCCGATGCTCTAGAAAAAGCAAATGGCAGAACTGATGAGATTTGATTTTATACTCACGAAATTGGCTCAGAGTTTAGATAAAAATATCAAGTTGGCAAGGGGGCAGGAGATACACTCTGCCTAATTGTGTCGATCTCAGACATTTTCAAAAGAATGTCCTGTGTACCCAACGGGGTTCTTGGCTGGTTCCTGGAAGCTGGGCTCTATCTAGGGCTGGAGTCGACACTCCCCACTTTAAGAACATTCTGTTTACGTGGAGTCATCACGTATCACCTTGTCTAAATCACTGTGCAAACACTGTTAGTTGGTGCACTGTACTGACCATCCTCCAGTCTGCAAGTTCCTATATCACTATAGGAGTCCCAAGGGCATGAGGTAGGCATGGCCACCCTCCACTAACATCTCAGTCCCTGAATGCTTTCCTGTATACTTCCTCTGGCAGGAAATACTTGAGTACAGCTTCGGTCAACAGGCACAGTGACAGACATGTATTGTATGTTCCACACGGGAAGGACTTTTAAATTACACACCAGGCCACCCCATGCTTGGCCCAAAATTCCTCTTTCCTTTATTGATTTTTCCATTTCCTTTCACTGTGATCAACCGGGGTTATGAAAGAATCACTAAATTGAAGGGTGGTCTGCAAAGTGCTGAATCAGTGAGAATGTGGAGAAATTGGATGTTTGCACTCAGCTACTGAGCCAATCATTTAGGAGAGAATATGCCCTAACTGAGGAAAGTTTTAAAAAATCCTGACCATTCTGAGTCTGTATTTACTCTAGAGAAATCTCTCCCCCAAGTCAGATCCCAACATATTCACTGAAGACTTGTTTCTAAAAGTGAAAATCTCAACATAATTTCAAGATCCAGTGACAGCAGAAGAGAACAGGAACTCATGTGTTTGTGTAATCGAAAATAGCAACACATTTCAAGTGAGAGGATATTAACAGGGATTAGCCTCTAAAAAAATTATATGAAGAAGGAAGCTGAAAAATTACAAGCACAGAAGAATCTTATTTATCAACAATAATCAACTGTCATAGCTCTTGTTCACTACTCTCAAGTGTGTGCAGGTACCTCAACTGAAGTTTGTGCCAGCACAACAACAAAATAGCATGTTCCGCAGTCATCATAGCAAATCGAAGGGTGTATTAATTAATTGATTATGATTAATTATTTAAAGCACAGAATGTTATGTGCTTTATAACCGAAGTTATTCTCCTGGAAGGAAAAAAGAAGGGAGGAAGGAGGATATAAAGACAAAGGCTTGACAATATTTCATTTATTATTCACCCTCCCAAAAAATAAACAAGTCTATAGGTGACTGGAGAACTAGTAGAGTGGGTAGGAGGGTGCTTGCCTTGCACGTGGCAGACCCAGGTTTGATCCCTAGCATTTCATATGGTCCCCAAAGTACCACAATGAGTGCTTCCTGAGTGCAGAACCAAGAGTAACCCCTGAGCATTGATGGGTATGACCCCAAAACAGAACCAAAAATCAATAGCAAATATGGCCAAATGTTGATGTTTCTAAAGTTACAAATAAGTTTTCTAGATTCTTCTGTAATCAAAAGCATTCCACAAATAAAAAATATAAATAAATAACAGTTTTATTATAATCATCAGGTCCATCAAACTGATGTTTGAGCTCCAAATCCCCAACTGACTATATACTTCCTCTCTAAGGCCTTTGGTGTCACCTGCCTGTTAGTTAAAGCCCAGGAAAGTGTATTTAATCTCATGTATATGGTACTCACCAAATCTGAGTACCAAATAAACAAAATATTTGCTTCACTTAAAAAATTTTGTTAATATTTACAACATTAATCTCATTCTGACTTCTTGTAAGTTTTGAATATGATGGTTCCACACCAATGACAAAGATTTCTTAGACAGTTAAAAACTCTTGGGACAGAATGGCTAAGTCTCTTGAGCTATGGAGTGTCTTGTTCATTTAAAATGCTGAAGAAAACTAAAATTGATATGAAAGTCTTCAGCCATACAACATGATCAGTTGAATATAAATTAAGGCACTCAATTAATAATTTGTACTTGCTTAATTAAATAAATTGTGTTTATTTCCTCTTTCAGGGAACATAGAAGAATTTTAATTTTTCACAGAAACATTGAAAGTCCCAAACCATTATCTTCTGTGTTTAAATAGGAAAATCTCAAGAAAGAGAAAGATCAAACATTCTCGAAAAGAAATAAGCAGGATCTAGGGAGATGGCTCAAAGAGATGGAACGCCTGCCTGGCACACACAGGGTCCTGGATTCAATTTCCAAAATCACATGGGTATCCAAGAACCCAGAGTCTTGACCTGGTAGCCCCCAAATAACTAGGGAAGCCCAAAGACAAACAAAAAGAAAAATTAAAAAGCTGATGTAAGACTTGCATGCTGATACTGTTTTACAATTTTAACTAAAATGTCAGGGGGGTTGATCCACTTTCATTAATATTTTAAAGTTTCCCTTAATTAAAACATGCCAGGAAGTAAAGGGAAGCATTTGTTTGTGTCAACATACTTTTAATTAATTTCACAACTGTTTTCTGAGGAATGCTTTTTTAAGGGAAGTATTGTACTAGTTTCAATAGAAGTAAAAAATCTCTTCAGCAAGACAATAATAAATGTCACTGCTAATGTTACTATTCTATTCAATAGCACTTTGTGTGCCAACAACTCTGCTGAAAAATTTGCATAACTTGGAGAAAAATTAAATGTTTGTGCATGTGTGCATAAGAAGGCAGAAAGAAAAGTTGGGGTACTTGATAAGACAGAGCAAAAAACTAGAATGCTCATAGAAGGCAACTTTAAAGTTTGGGATACCAACAAATAGAGATGTTCTTGATATTTCAGGGTAACTGGACAGGCTGACTTCTCTACTGTGATTGTAACAAACTTAGTGTCTGAAAGCAGTACTTGGATCCAGGGATCTGAAGTCCCACACAGGTTTGTAGAGGAAATTGGAGGGATCTCTCCCCACCTTCTTTGATTCCTTTTGCTGGCCCAATAATAAAATACCATGAGAAAGATTAGCCAAAGAAAAGACAAGTCTAGTTTCATGCATGCAAAGGTCCATAAGACACAGAATGTAGTGGATGCCCAAAACAGTTTAAGTAGCTTTTTGACAAAGAAACATCTTTTTCTAAAAAATTTTATTTATTTATTTATTTATTTATTTATTTGCTTTTTGGGTCACAACTGGAGATGATGCACTGGGGTTACTCCTGGCTCTGCATTCAGGAGTTACTCCTGGCGGTGCTCAGGGGACCCTATGGGACGCTGGGAATCAAATCCAGGTCAGTCATGTGCAAGGCAAATGCCCTACCCACTGTGCTATCTCTCCAGCCCCAAAGAAACTTATCTTTGATGAACAGATGTAATCAAGAATTTCTTGAAGTTGGTGTAGACAACTAACCTGATGAGCTAAGCAAAGCTGTCAGACAGTCCCATTTGGGTCTCTGACACTGAGGATATCTCTCCATCTCTTGAGTAGGGCCTTTTATACTGACAATTATTTTTTGCCTCTTGGGGAAAACAGAGAGGGAGTCAAAGAAAATATACTTCTTTCTTTCTTTCTTTCTTTCTTTCTTTCTTTCTTTCTTTCTTTCTTTTTTTGCCTCTGTTTTTCTTTATCTGCCCACACTTGGCCAGGCTCAAAGTTACTCTTGGCTCTGCACTCAGAAATTATTCCGGGAAGGCTCCGGGGACCATATGGAATGCTGGGGATCAAATCTGGGTTGGCCGCGTCCAAGGTGAATGTCCTACCCTCTGTACTATTGCTCCAGTCACCCCACCAAAATAGTCTTTCATTTAGGAGAAAGAGAGATTGAGGTCATAAAAATTCATAAACTAGAAGAAAAGTTTCTGTCATAAAAGCAGGCAGGGTGAGGGAGAAAGCAGGAGGGAAGCTGGGGACATTGGTGGTAGGAAATTTATACTGCTGAAGGCATGGGTATAGAAACATTATATGGCTGAAACACAATCATAAACAACCTTCTAACTGTGTATTTCACTGTGATTCAATAATAAATAAATAAATAAAGCCCGAAAAAGCAAAAATTCTCCAGCTGTATATTTAATTCAAAATAATCAATATGCAATCTGGGCACATCGTGGCACAGCCTGCTCTTGTTTAAGGAGTTAAACTCAGGGAATGCAGGTCTTGTTGCTTCCAGAGACTCGATGGAAGAGTGAGTTTCCTTGCCTCTTTCTAGCCTCTCAAATTCCTCTTGGTCTTATTCTTTGTCTTCAAAGAAAGCAACACTAAATTCGACCCTCCCCATATCACTCTGATCTGCTGCTTCTCTCTTCCACTCTTCAGACCTATGGTTATACGGGTCCACGCACAGAATTATTATAATCTCAATTTAATCTGTGCCTCTGATATATTATATAGATAGTCACAGATTCCTGGGATTAGGATATTGATATCTTAGAGCTGGCATTATTCTATTTATCATACCGAGGTTGCTAGAGAATTCAAATGCCAGCTGGCTTAAGCAAAGAGCCTCTAGAAGCTGGAAAAGGAAGAAATAAGACATACCTTTGTTTCTCCTGTGTTTGGGGGTCTTCATTCATAGCTACTAATTTAAGAATTCCAAATGGCCTTGAAACTTCTCAAGGGATCAGAATGATAAAAGCAATGTGTCTCCTTAGACACAATAGTCATATTATTCCACAACTGGGCATATGTTAATAAAGGTGAGTTTTGGAAAACACAAAAGAATGTGCAGTACGTGGCAGAAATAAAACAAATAAGAAGTTGGAACTTTCAGTTCCCTGAATACTACTTCTCCCATTTATGAAATGAGGAGAGGGCTAAAGGCTGAATCATAAGCCATGATCAGTGATGAACTCAAGAATGCCTGTATAATAAAGCCTTTATAAAGTCAAAAGATGGGGAATTGGAGATCTTCCAGAATGGGGAATCAGAAAGTTTCCATGTGCCATCCTTGAGAGCAGAAGCTTGGGATCTAGTCCAATGTGTCTTTTTATCTGGATCTTGATTCGTATCCTTCAGTATCCTTAGTAGTGAATCAGAAACCTGGCGAGTAAACTGCTGCTTCTCTGAGTTTTGTGAGATGTCCTAGCAAATTCACCAACCCCAAGGAGGAGGCAAGGGACTCTCTGATTTGTAGTCAAGGGGCTAGAAGTACTGGTGGTACAACCTGGACTTGGGATAGGAAGAATGAGACACTCATCTTACCTTTATAACTCTGAAGCAGCTTTGAGGAGCTGAGGAAGAAGTCAAGTATTATGGTAAGAGATGCCCTCATTGATCTTCATTCATTCATTTACAGGATGAAATGATTGCAGAATGGTCTTATGGGACTGAGTGCTTAACCCATGGAAACTGATGCTGTCTCTTGGTTGGGAGTTGAAATTATGTCCAGGAGCCTCAAAGGGGGGATCTGTTGCTTATTTATTTATTTGTTTTTATTTATTTATTTATTTATTTTTCCTCCCCAATCTATTTCCTGCCCTTCTCAGTAACTGACCATCCAACAACAACACAAAAGAGACAAGTGAGCCCAGTAGGATTGCAAATGCTTGACCAGAAGCCTACAGATTAGTTGGGTGAATGGTGAATACAAAGGATAGAGGGGAGGCAGTGGAGAGTGAGGCTAGTGGACTTCACAGTAAGACCAATTCAGTCCCCCAGTTTCTAGGGCTGAGATTTTGGTCCAGTTCTGTAACCACATGGGCATGATCTATAAAATGAGACTAACTCATAGTGACTTCTTCTTAGAGTTACTAAGTGGAAAAGCAAAATCCAAGCACTTAACCAGGCACTTAATGAAGATAGTAATTTCACACTTCTAAACTATATGCTGTCAATGAAGTTAAACAGTCAAAGAAAAAAATTGATTTGCTTTATTGATTTTGACTAGGATTGATTGGGGCATCCAACATTACATTGGGCACTGAAGTCTTTGAAGGCTGAAAAGTTTGGGCTATGTCTCTTTCATTCCTATGTATGTGTGGAGTACAGAGTAAGGCCTGGTTCATAAAAGGAACTCAATAAAATATTTTACTAACTAGAGTGCTAAGCCACATCTGTGAGAATGAAAAAGGTAATCATCTGTCACCCAGGCACTTAGACAAGCATGCCCTTCTCTATTCCAAAATGCCAATGATATTTGTGACTGCCTCAAGGTGGTGTTCTACACATGAGGCCCCCATAACCATGCCACTGGACTCTGTGCCAGGCTGTTTCACACGGGGTGCTCCAGAGGGCAGCGGGTGAGCCCTCCCCACCCCAAGGGACCTAGCTCCGGCAGCCAAAAACCTCCACAACCCAACTGCCACCATGCTCAAGGCCACTCCCCACATGCTCGGGCCGAGCCTTACATATGAGTAAACATATTCCTGGACTGTGCAGTCACTTTCACAGAGGTGCAAAACATCATACAACACTCCCTACCCATTCTCCATAATTACCACACCACATATGATGGGGTTCAGATAGTAGGGAACAAATCGTAGAGGAAAATTTATATATATATGCATATATACATATTTTCAGATATATATATATACCAAAGCTCATATCACCCAAACTTTAACAACATGTTAGTGATATACTATAGAATGTCT
>JAOXYA010000021.1:29092253-29106001 GCA_028565675.1 Sorex palustris | reverse complement strand
GGCATATCGAATACATCACGGGGAGCTTGCCAGGCTTTGCCGTGCGGGCGGGATACTCTCGGTAGCTTGCCAGGCTCCCCAAAAGGGGCAGAGGAATCTAACTTGGGTTGGCCGTGTCGGCCACATGCAAGGCAAATGCCCTACCACTGTGCTATCACTCCAGCCCGGCTATTAGTTATTTGCTATTAATAGTTATTTGCTATTAATAAGTCACTTAAATATCTTTTCTGGGGAGTGGGCCCTATCTGACAGTGCTTAAGAGACAAAGCTCAGGAGAGACCCCTGGTAATGCCTTAGCTTCCATGTGGTTTGGTGAATTGAATCAGGTTCCACCATAAGAAAGTCAAATAACCCCTATATATTTCTCCCGCCCCTTGTGATATTTCCTCAGCTTCTCTGCCCCACTTAAAAATTGGTCTACTCAAAAGCAGAACTTTTATTAAAAATTTATCAAATGGCACTAAAGAAGTAATTATCCTGGTTTAAATTAATGTTTAACTATGCTTGTAGAATATTGGTTATTTTAACAAACTTATTGAAAAATTTTAATGAGAGCTAGAGAGAAAAGGTTGTATATGTATATGTACATATATTTATGTATATAACTATTGAGACTTTTTAAAAGAAATTAATAAAAAATTTCAATATTACTACAAATATCATTCAACTCTACATTGTGAGAATATTTATACATTTCTATCAGATTATCCTGATTAAACCTCCTCTGTGACCCAGGATATTTTCGGGAAGGGAGAGAAGAATGAGTTTAGGTCCCACAAATTCTGTAGCTCCAAAGACCCTCTGTTGCATTTGGGTCCCGTTTGTTGGTCCCCGACTCCAGCTGGACATTGGTGGATCTGTTGCGGAATACCCAGGTGCCCAGTCCAACCTGTAACAGGAGTTTTATTGATTTTTTTTTAAATTTCAGTGCATCCATTAAGTTTCATAATGGTCCTTTCTAGGATAAGAACTGATAAGAAACATCACATTTATTTGCTTTAAGGGCTTCTTTGCTTTCTGCCTTTTTTTCTACCAGACAGGATGTGTTTTCAGAGGTCAGTTTATGTGCTGATCCTGAGCCATTTGCACGGCTAGACTGAACGACGGCAGCCGTATGCTTCTGCTCCCAACCCCAGAACAGAGCTCAGCGTCAATAGTGCCACAAGCCCCCACAACCTGATTCTTGGAGAAGACCACTACACCAATTCAGTGTACAGCAGGATATTTCAGAGGGTCCCCCCCTCTAAAGCCTGTGCGAAGCTCTCCCTTGCTTCCCAGGCAGCTGCAGGCATGGCCTAAGCGTAGGGAGACCCAGAGACCCTCAGACTCAGTTGCCCCGTGCCACTCACCCTGGCCTTCACACAGTCCCCCAGCGGGAAGTTCAGACAGAAAGGACGTAAATTCAATGACAGAAAGGATGTAAATCCTAATGCTAGCATTACTATCATAGGCCCAGAGGCTGGGAGACTCACGTCTTCCTAAATGTGCCGTACCCTTCATGCAAACCACAGAGGTGCCACAAAGAGACGAGGCCCATAAAGCACCGCATCTGTCTGTTTTTTTGTTACCTTCCTTCAGCGCGAGTTTTACAAGACCTCTTCTCAACAGAGTCACAATCTCAGCATATGCCACTTGGCCACACGCTTAGCTGGAACAATGAGCTGTTCTGGAATGGGATTAAATTATCATCACACCCTGTTTTCTGGAAAGCATCTGACAGTGACAAGTTGGAGACTCCTACACGCAGGCACCTGGATTCCATGCCCATCCGGATTTGTTCTGGGGAAAAAAATCTCTTCTAAGTAGGGAAGCTAGGTCATTGGCTAGGATATCCATTTTGGTTCCAGATGGCTCTTCTACCGAGTGTGCGCTGTGCGGGCCTTTCTTAATCCTACTAACCTATTCGGCTCTTTCATCTGTTAAAAGATGATTTTCAGTCGCTTCCCTACATGTCCCATTGTAATTACGGTCAAGAATCAGGGACACTGTCTCATTTGCCAAGGTGTCAAAAATCAGATGGGCTGGACATGTAATGAGATTTGGAGACGACTGCTAAACTAGAGCCGTTACCAATTGGATTCCACGGGATGTCAAAAGATTGCATGGCTGCCCACCTACAAGATGGTCAGACTTCTTCGTCAAGACTCTGAACGATCAGTTTGAGACTCTTCGTGTTCCTAGAACGAACAGACACCATTGGGCTACACTAGCATGTGACAGGGACAAATGGAGACGTTACTGGCGCCCGCTCGAGCAAATCAACAATTAACGGGAAGTCAAGTGATCAAGTGACCAGAAAGTTGAACGACACTATAACCCTATTACTTAAACGATAATAATTGTTAAAAGGCAACCAAAAGCTTTGCTCATCTTCCCCCACCCCAAGACACCCATATCCTCATCCCTGATTTGCAGGGAAGTTTGTCAAGGGGCTTCATTGCAGATGTGGGAATGCATCATTTCCTCCCAGAGATGCTGTATCCGTGTTGCTATCTCTGTTTTGAAAGGGCCTTCACTGCACAAAACAGACCCTGTTTACCATCTTCTCTCTACTATCAAAATAATTACACAGTGCACAGATTTGTTATTAAGAACTGGGCACTAGCACGCAAACGTGCTGTTGGAAAACACCTGCGTTGGCAGTGCAGAGCTGAGCTGATCCCCCTACTTCCTGATCTCTTATTCAGGATGGGATATTACGAGTGACTGAAAAGCACATATTGGCAAGAAATAGAGATGGTTCCACTTGGAGTGAGGTGGGCACAGAGCTCTATTGGGCAAAACTTGGAAACATTATCTAATTATAATTGCATCTGCCCTTTCCCTTCTCCTAAAAAAATGCCAGGGGTGAGAACATATCATCCAAAGCCTTTCACCCACTAACAATATGCCCCTCACATTTTACTAGAAATTTTTTAAGTTCCAATCTAGGGCTCTTTGAAGGCTAATGATGGGCAGGCAACCCTGCCAGGCACACAGAATGGGATGCAACGTGCTCTATCTGGAACAGATGGCATAGGGAGCAGTCACCAATTCACCATGACGACCCAAGCTTAAATGGCTCCCCTTAAGTCTCCAGCAGTTTCTAGCTTCTCTGGCAACACAAAGAGAGCTGCTTTTAAATAAGGACCAGTAAGTGCTTTCCAAATAACATATGGACTGGGACAAACTTTGGACTAGAGGGGGGTACAGAATCACCTGTTCTACTCATTTCTGAACTTTCAAGCACAAAAATCATTCTAGAGCTTTGTAGTGCTAATGCTCATTTCAAACCAACAGAAATGCATTATGAATGAAAATGGCCAAGAACCCAGCTCAGATAAATCACTTATGCGTGTTCTTACCCTCCCGGGTTCTCTCTGTCTAATTTACATGAAAAATAATTTCTGATCTCTTTCTCTTTTTTTTTCTTTTCTGGATCACACCCAATAATGTTCAGGGGTTACTCCTGGCCTGTAGTCAGGAATTACTCCTGGCGATTCTCAGGGGACCATAAGGGATGGTCTTTGTCTGCCTAAGTGCTTCCACTTCTCTTTAAAGGTAACTCTTCCCAGGCTGGATCAATAGCACAGGGGACAGGCCATTTGCCTTGCATGCGGCCAGCCTGGGTTCTATTCCCAGCAACCCATATGGTCCCTGAGCACTGCCAGGGGTAATTCCTGAGTTCAGAGCTAGGAGTAACCTCTGTGCATTGCCAGGTGTGACCCCCCCCAAAGCAATAAATAAATAAATATGACTCTTCCCTTCAAGTGATGTATAAATAAATGTACTTCACATTAGGTGGCAGAGAGCCTCCTCTTCATCAAAAGAACAAAGAGATGGGGGGCCACAGACTGATGGTCAAAATGGACCGTTTATTTTCTAAACCGAATAGCCTATATAGATCATATAAGGGGAATCGAAGTATAGGATTGCATGGAGGTGTTATTGATCATTTACAGAGGTAAAGCATTTTGACAGAGGTAATTCTTTTGGGAGATTAACTCAAGGAGATGCTCTGTCTAGGACTATACTGAGAAATTTGCTCAGGGGCGACAAGTATCTGTATTGCTTTTCTCTTTCCCTTGCTTCTAGGGCATATTAAAAAATTAAGGTTACCTCTTATTAGTATTTGCAGTTATTTGGATAAACACAGTAAGACATATAGATTCCAAAACTTAGTTCTCTGGGCTCCAGGGGCAAAACTGGCAGGGCTTTTACAGTAAATCCCAGACTAAGTCCCCAGGCTGGTTTTGCTCTCCCTAACCCAGGGGTCCTGTTTTATAGGTCATTACAGCCTGTATCAAGACTGTACTTTATGATTTCTAGACTGTCCCATTTCAAAGCTGGGGTAGTTTTGCTGTTCGCCCTGAATCATCTCAGTAAGACCCAGCTTTATGGGGTATTGGAGCTACAGCGAGTGAAGCCTGAGTTGAGTAAGTATGAAAGATGCCCAGGAGTAGATATATTTCCAAGTCAACCACTCTCAAATTTTAGGAGCATAGCATTAATGGACTTTTTGTGTTTAAGCAAATAACATTGCTCTATAGTAAAATATGAAAAGGTTGTAGCAGAAAGAGAAAAGCAAGTAATTCATTACAGATACAAAGTAGAGAGTCACCAGGAGGTTTGATTTTACAAATAACCAGGCCTGATTTAGGGAATTTAGTAGCTAACAGAAGGACAAATAAAGCACAAAGGAAAGGTTGAAGATAAACTTGGGGTATTAAGGGCACTCTGTGAATTCCAAAAGAAAAACATGGGTGTACATGAGGGACTCGAGTGACCGATGGCCAAGAGCTGCCTCCCCATGCTGGACAGGCAAATGAAGGACCAGGGGAATGGAGGAACAGGAACTGGGCCCCAGGCCGGTTGGTGGTCATTTTATTTCCCTCTCCTTCTGGTATAGTCCAATCTCTCCCCTTATGGCACAATTGTAGTTGTGGTTTTGGTCATAGTCCGTCATCATAGTTCCATCATCTGAGTCTCCTCATAGACATCAATGTCCTCTACTTCCAGTCATCGTCGTTATTTAGTCCTTCTTTTAGTTCCAAAGTCTCCAAAGTCTTAGCTCTGATCGTCCTTTCCAGTTGTCAACTTTCTAATCCTTGACTTTCTAGTCCTCAAAGACCTCAAAGTCCCAAAGTCCCCAATCTCCTCCTCTAGTCTTCAATATCTAGTCCCCTCTTACCCCTTACAGCATCACTGTATCACTGTCATCCTGTTGTTCATTGATTGCCTTGAGCAGGCCCCAGTAACGTCTCCTTCATCCTAACCCTGAGATTTTAAAAAGTGCCACATTTGAGGCTCTTTCAGAGTCAGGAGAATGAGACCCATCATTGGTTTTTGGTATATTGCATATGCCACAGGGAGTTTGCCAGACTCTGCCATATGGGCAGGATACTTTTGGTAGCCTGCCAGTTCTCCAGAGTAAGAACTAGATAATAAGATGTCGCGCGGCATGAATGCGCTTCCAGGATCTGGGTGGAGGAGGCCCCAGTCCTAATCTGAGCAGGCTTGGAGATCTACACCCCGGATCCTGCACACTTGGGTTCTTCTGCTGGTTCCTTCATGTGTGAGGCTCGTCTGAACGTGTGGAGAGTGGTCTTAAGCATGGCTGTGGCTGGAACCAGAGGTCTTCAGCTGCCGAGGCTCTGCTCTGGGTGGGGAGGAAAACTCAACCCACCCTCTCCAAGGGGCCCCCTGAGGACAGCCAGGTGCAGAGGCAGTGCATGTGCTTTCAAAGTGAGCACACAAAATGATATTACTCAGTTAAATAAATGGTGGTTCTGGAAGATTAAATCTTAGAGTAGAGGTTTAAATAAATCAATTCACTCTTGCATGTTTCACAAGAACCAGTTCTAAATAGGCGATCAAATAGGTGCCACTAATGGCCTTAGCTCATTCAGAGACTCAAAGAATGGACAGGAGAATATGAACTTGAGAGGGTGTCCAGAAGTACAAGTGGAAGATGAGGAAGGGAAAACGCTCAAAGGTCAGTCAAAATATAATCCCAATGGAATATGTTGGGCAAATGCTTGCTTACAGAACTTTGAAAAAGATACTAGAGAGCTAGGTGAATCACCCTGGTTTCTTGCACGGTATAAGCAGTGAGCAGTAAGGTCAAAAAACAAACTTGGAGGGAATTCAGGAGATGGTACCAGTGACCTAGCATGTATGATCCCTGAATTTGATGCCTAGCACCAAATTGCCTGTTTCCCCCTGAGCATCATGGGTGTAACCCAGACCACCCCACTGCATGGCTAAGCACAGAAACTTAGGCCCACACTACCTGGCTGTTTTCCTGATTAGCTCCTGACCCCACCTGTTAGCAACCATGGGTGTGGCATATCTATATCTTTATCAAGCTTTTCTGTGAGAGCGAGATACTCTTGGTAGCTTGCCGGGCTCTTTGGGAGAGATGGTGGAATCGAACCTAGGTTGGCAAAGTCGGCCCCGTGCAAGGCAAACGCCCTACCTGCTGTGCTATAACACCTATCTTAATCGTAATGTTGCCTTCCAAGGATCTAGTAAGTCAACATGTTATTTAGTTCCCCACCTTAAATTTTCCTTTATATCATGTGAACTAATTCTTTCAGGTGCCTGTTAGGTGAATCTCTCCCTGGTTTCTTAAGGCTTCTCTCTTTCAAATGTTGTGTACTTCATACCCTGGGCAAGATTAACTATGCTTTTTCTGTTTCTATAGAAGTTAGTTTATTATTTTATTGTGGCCCATATAACATCAAATTATTTAAAATTATATGTTACAGTCTATTCCACTATAAACTCTAAAATTCTTAACTTTTATAGCATTCCTGTGTTGTTTATTCCTGTCTTAACTAAGGCAAATTGCCTCTTACTGCCATTTATTGTACTAAGCTACAGGTGATGCAACAATAGGTCAGACCATTGTGGTGCCTGCTCTTCTAAAACTAGAGGATGACACAGAAAATTAAAAAGGCTAATAAAACATTGAAGCCATAAGTATAATAAACATAATGATGAAGGGGAGAGGAAGGGAGGAAGACGAAGAGGGGGGAAGGAAGGGAAGAGAAGGGAAAGGAAGGGAGGGGAGGAGAGGGAAGGGAGAGGGAAGGGAAGGGAGGAAAGGAATGAAAAGGGAGGAGAGAGGTGCGGAGGGGAGGGGAGGGAAGAAGATCTGGGTGAAGAGTAAAGAAACGAAACTATTCCTAACTGGAGACAAAGCCCAAAAACCTATCATAGACTTTCTTAAATTTTAGAAACATTTACACAACTGCAAACCGGATTTGATGTGTCATTCTCATTTTATATACAGGAGCACTGAATCCCAGTTCAAGGAAATGAGTTCTCAATGTCATGCAGAGTCATTGGCAAGAGCTGGGTTCCTGGGCAAGGCCCTTTCCAGGACTCCATGCTGCTGCCTCTGTGGATTGCTAACTAGTTCCTGCTTCATACAGCCAGAAGTAAATGTACTCAGACAAATAACACATTTTATGACTCCCAGCTACCACATTCCAGCTCACGTACTTCTCTTGATTATTATTTAATAAGGAAATTATAAATTATGAAATATAATAGTATATATCTGTACTTACTCTCTAAACAGATGTGAGTGAGAAATGATTTTTCTCAGGTTTTCACTTCACACATCTATACTCTGAAAATGTGCATGATTCATTGTGTTATGGTCTATAGTTCTTTCTGAACATGCCTGGTGGTCAATCTTAGTTTTCTCTTATCTTGGGGTAGTTTATAGTTGTTGTCATAATAGAGTACTTTGAGGAAGGCAGACTGAGGTCTCAGTCCTGGATGTGATACTTACTAGAATTTTGACCTTGGACCAGTCACGCAACATCTTTATATTAGTATATTACATCTTAGCATTCTTGTGGGAATTAAGGAAGAACAGTCACATAATTCATTGTACAGTTCTTGATACAGTGCTCAATTTGAAAACATTTGACTTCTGATACATGTTTTTTTTTTATCAGATCATAAATTGCAGTCACTGTCACTGTCACTGTCACTGTCCTCCCGTTGTTCACTGAGCAGGCCCAGTAGCGTCTCTATTGGAGACTTTGTTGTAACTGTGTTTGGCATATCGAATACAACATCAAGGGTAGCTTGCCAGGCTCTGCCGTGCGGGCGAGATACTCTCGGAGAAATATTACTTTTTAATTTTATTTAATTAAAAAATTATTAAATCACTGTGAAATAGACCCTTACAAAGTTGTTCATGTTTCGGTCATACTGTGTTTCAATGCCCATCTACACTGATAGAATTCTTACTTGCCAAGGAGATGTCTAGTTAGCTCATTACTAGATGGTGAACTTTGTAAAAGAAAAACAGGTGATTTTTCCCTGTATTTCAGCATTTACCAATGTGACAAAGATATATAAAATGCTCAAAAATGTTGGAGTTGGGGACTGGAAAAATAGTACAGCAGGTAAGACACTTGCTTAGTGCATGACAGACCCAGGTTCAATCTCCAGCATTCCACATGGTCCCATGAACCCACCAGGAGTGATCCTTGAGTACGGAGTGAGGAGTATATCCTGAGCACAGTCAGATATGACCCCCTGCCCCCAAAAAAGACAAACAAAAATACTGGAGTTCAAGCCAACAATCAAAAAGACTAAAACTCATACAATTCTGTAATTTTTTCTGCACCAAAAATTAAAACAAAAAAAAACAAAAAAAGTTTCTAATTTTTCACTCTATTAGAGCATGTCCTAGTTAAAAAGTCTCAAAAAATCGAGTTATCCTATCCTATTCCAATAAATTGTCTTTCATTCTGTTAGGGTCCTGTTGGTACAAATTCACATGAAGATTAGTCGGAAGGGAGGAGAACTCAGGTTGAGCCTTTTGGTGACAGATATTGGAAATGACTCAGGGCCTGTATTTATTCATTTTAAATAGTTGAGTTTTTTTTTACAACTCAAATCCACAGTCACGGTCACGGTCGTCCAGTTGTTCATCGATTTGCTCGAGTGGGCACAGTAACATTGTGAGACTTGTTACTGTGTTTGGCATATCGAATACATCACGGGTAACTATTGAAATAAGCCTTAAGAAATAGAGAATTGAATTCAAAATTAAAAACCAGCAAGATCTTCCAGGCAGAGGCAATTTCCTCTATCTTGCCTAGCCCACAAAAGTCTAAGACAAAATTTGACAAAATCTCTTACTCAGAAACCTTTTTTCCTGTGGACTGGCCCAGGGGAAATGTATTAATCACTCCAGCTCCCAGTAGTCTGCAATTCTCCTTCTCTAAATCTGTGTTCCCCCATCCCTTCTTTCCTATAAAAATGGCAAGCAGCTCACTCCCTGTATTTCCCTGTGTTGTAAATCATAACACCCAAAAGGAGAGAGAGAGTAAAAGGGAATGTGCCTGCCACGGGGAAGGGGGGGGCAGGGCGTTAGGGTGGTGGGAGGGATACTGGAAACATTGGTGGTGGAGAATGGGCACTGGTGGAGGGATGGGTACTCAGTCCCATGACTGAAACATAATCATGAAAGTTTGTAACTCAGTAAATGTATCTCGTCTTCTGGAGGTCTTCAGCTGTCGGAGCTCTGCTAGGGGTGGGAAGGGAAACTCAACCCGCCCCCCTCTTCAAGGGGCCCCAGTGAGGACAGCCAAGCGTGGGGGCAGGAGACTCTGCACTGTTCTCTTCGGGAAGGTGGGTTTTATAGTCTCTGGGTCTTGGCCATTGATGGGATTACACGTTGCCAGGGGGCCAGTTGGTGGGTGTGACCCCTGCCTACTGGAAGATTCGAGCAGGCTTGGAGATCTCAGCCCCGGGACCCACATGCCTTTGTTCTTCTGCTGGTACCTTCATGCGTGTGGAGAATGGTTCCATTCTTATCTCACTCTAGCTTTGGACAACCTGGCAGGCTACCGAATGTAACCTGCCCACACGGCAGAGCCTGGCAAACTCCCCGTGGCATACCCAATATGCCAAATACCAGTAACAATGATGGGTCTCATTCTCCTCACCCTGGAAGAGTCTTGAATATGGCACTTTTTAAAATCTCAGAGCTCGGAAGAAGGAGACGTTACTGGTGCCTGCTGGAGGCAATCGACGAACAACAGGATGATCGTGATCGTGATCGTGAACTGTATCTCACGATGCTTCATTAAATTTTTTTAAAATGCAAACAAAACAGACATGAGTCCACCATCTTCCAATCCATTGGTTTCTAGCTCTTTCTCCAACTGTCACCGTACCTCTCCATGAGAACCTTCATGAGAACACAGTTGTGACCCCAGAGGCGACCGTATTGCTATAGTGGAAGTATAGGGGAGTAAGGAGGGGCCCGGGGTAATTTAGTTAAAATTAGTAAGTCATTTAAAATCTCATCTGCAGGAAGGTAGAAATTCAAACGAATAATGAAAATGGCAAGGGGCGGAGATGCCAAACACAGCAGAAGGTGGCTCAGGTCAGCTAACTTCCTCTTTGACCCCACATTTGGATTAGTCAGGCAGCCTCTGACCTTTCACGTGTGTTCCCACAGACAACAGAAAATTAGCAATTTGAAGAAAGGAAAGCCAAGGAGATAAAGAACATTCAGGGATACCAAGGAGCATGAGCACTGAGCAGTGAGCACCAGTGACAGAACAAGTAGATCTCTGAGCACCAAGTATTCTGACATTGCAGGACAAGACCAATGAGGGGGATGACCAAAGAGAGTACAGCTGATAAGGAGCTTGTTTTGCACGTGGCTATCTCAGTTCAATCCCTGGCATCCGATATGATTCCCCAGAGCATCACACAAATTTTGTGTGCAAAGCCCAGAGTAACCCCTGAGCATATCTGGGTTCACCCCCCAAACAACAACAAAAAGACCAATGAGGGACACACAATGAAGGATGATCAGGGACAAAGAGGTTTAGGCAGAACCAGATTAGACAAAGAATGGCCTGTAAAAAGGAAATGACCCCTATGTGACGATGGAATCTCATGAGACTAGGTCCATAATGTGCTTAATAAATTGGATGATCAACAGATAATGATCTCAACAATCTACTTCCAGGTACATAATCCTGCCTGCATTTAACCCGGTAAAAAGTGCTCATTCATCCCCTGGGGTCAAAAAGTGTCAAATAAGAAAAGCTTATTTGAGCTTTTCTCTGTAATTCTGCTTAGAAAATTCCTCCCATATTGTGGGAATTTTCCTGTCCTTTTCTCTTCTTTCTGTGTTTTTAAATAAAATTTCTTATGAATTCAGTACTGAATTTGTCCTGCTTTCAGTGTTGGCTGTTTAAGACTAAGGGTCTGTGTAGGCTGTAACAAGGACGTCCAGGGATAGACCCAGCAAGAAACCAGCATAAATCTGGACTCTGAGCTCCATACTCTAGACAGGAAACTACAGCTCACAGCAGGGGTGTATCTACTTAAAACTGCAAAATAAACAAACTAATGTCATAAACATCTGGAGTTTTGTATGCTAATTTTGCACACAGTATTCAAGGACCCATATTCTCAAGAGCGTACCCAGATTCACTACATCACTAGCAAATTTTGTAGAAATAAATCCTACAGTGAAGCCTTTAAACAGAAACCTGAATCGTATAAAGAAGGTATGAGAGATTGCTATTTCTAAACCACTTAAATTGCTTAAGCTGTGGAATTCCTGGCTCTAATTTTAGTAACAGCATTAGCACAGGATAGGAATAATGTTGTGACCTGCAGATTGATATACCATAGTTTCTTCTGATAAAATGACATCAGATTTTTTTCCTAATACAGTATAGTTTTTTTAAAATTTATTTACCTAAAACAATTCATTGTATGTCCAAAGAGTGAGTAATAGTTCCCATTCCTCTATTTTTTTTTTCTTTTTGGCTTTTTGTCTCACACCCAGCGATACTCAGGGGTTACTCCTGGCTCTGTACTCAGGAATTACTCCTGGTGGTGCTGGGGGGACCATACGGGATGCTGGGGATTGAACCCAGGTCTGCCACGTGCAAGGCAAGCACCCTACCCGCTGTACTATTGCTCGGCCCCCATTCCTCTATTTCTGCCCCCATCTCTTTCAAGTCATTGATAAACTCTCCATAGAACACATGATTCCTGCCTGCCAATTCTGATTGGAAGTATAACATTATCCGGTAACTTAACATTTATGAAGCAATTTGCTATGAGAATGGGAATGATTTGATGGTTTTCAGACAGCAAATGTGCTAACTGCTTGAAAATGCACACAATTTAGAAGCTGACAGATTCAATACTCCAGTAAAGGATGTGCGTTGTGATGTTTTGGCACTGGTTAAATATGCACTCATTCCACTGCCCTGTCTGTGGGAAATATGTTAATAGCATATTGTTGCAACCTTTGAACTCTCAGGGCAAGTGAAGCTAAAAAATGCATGGCCTTGATGCTAGAGTCTCTCATTACATTTGATGGATGCAAATAACCTTGGCTTTAATATTTTTGTCTGCTCTAGAAATAAGAGACATTTTAAAATCTCAAACAGAATCCCACAGAATCCAATCCAATTCTAAAAATCTATTCCATTTACTCAACTAATACATAATTTTTTGACACAGAAATGACTCCTGATTAACCATGTTCCAGACTGACTCCTGTTTCTTTTGTATTCTGTATCTTTGTTTGTTTCCAAATATAATTTTATTTAAGCACCTTGTTTTACAGAGTTATTTATAGTTGGATTTTAGACATACAATATTCCATCAACGATCACGCCACCAGTGTCAATTTCTCCCTACCAGCATTCCCAGATTTTGTGTCGTATCCCCCCTCCCCCAAGACTGTCATCTTGACAGGCATCTTTTTGATCATCACTCAACAAATTAAAAGAGGTATATTTCCATACATTTCAGTTTTCAGTCAACAAAACATAAACCATCACAAAACTATCCATTATTGGTTTCAATCTTACAATGTTCCAACACCCATCCCTCCACCAGTGTACATTTCCTACCACCAAGGTCCCCAATTTCCCTCCAAGACCCTCTTTCCACCTATCCAAAACCACTACCTCTGCCTTTGTGGCAGGGAAGGAATCTTTATTCTTGTTCTCTCTCTCTCTCTCTCTCTCTCTCTCTCTCTCTCTGCTTCTGTGCTTTATGGTTTGCAACTTGTTGGCAGCTTTGTGTTGTACATGTGATGTCCAGGGCTTCCAGAGGTGCAGGGAGGTGAGGTAGCCCATTTCGGCCCCAAGAAAGCCTAAAGATTTTCAGCTGGACATCTCTGTGATGTCCATCCCAGGACAGTGGAGTTTGGCCAGGTGCATGGTGGTGATGTTGGATTGTGGGATTAAGCAGCTGACAGGGTCTCTGCTTGGGCAGGCACCAGACTGACCCACCTCCCTCTAATGTACCCCAGAGATGTGTATGGCCTTGTGTGGATCCAAGATTAATTGCAGCTCCTGATCTCTTCAAGATTTATTTATGGATCTCTGAAGCATGGCCTGCAAAAATGAGCTTGCATGGCTGAGCCAGAGATGGTCTGTGGGTGTGATTCCCACATACATAACTTTTGGCGATTGAATTTCTTAGTTCTGAGTTGTTGGAGTCTGGCCAGAGGCACAGCCATGACTTGGGGCTATCAGGAAGCACAAGGGCACCGGCAAAATACTGATCACCCTACCTTAGAAAGTCCAGGTTGACTTGTGGGCTACACTGTGCCCCCTGGGACAGCTGGCAGGGACCAGGTCCAGGACTACTACAGTGTGAGGTCTGGGCACCCTGGACCAGCTGAAGTCTCCAGTCCAACAGAGCCTGGCCAGTGGCACATGGCCCCCCCCCCCCCCCCCCACCCC